>CM038215.1:274611598-274950312 GCA_021442155.1 Cymbidium sinense | reverse complement strand
AAGCTATTTCTCAATCACACTTGATTCCTTCTATTATTACTAATGATGATAATGATTTGCTTACCATTGCCTAATGAAAATGAAATTTTCAAATTGAATAGCAACATAGATTATGTTGCTGGAGGGTTTCACTACTCAATTTTTTCAAAAATATTGGTTTATAATTAAAAATGATTTGATGAGGTTGTGATTGATTTTTTTTAATGATAATCCTTTTCCTAGATATTTTTCTAGTACATCTATTATTCTCAAACCTAAAAAAAGGTAATCCAGAGTATTGGAGTTATTTTAGACCTATTAGTCTTTGCATCTTTTTCAGTAAGTTGATTTCCAATATTCTTACTAATAGACTTAGTCCTTTACATAATAGAATTATCTCTCTCAACCAAATTGGTTTTGTTAGAGGTAGATCCATTTTTAATAATATTTTACTTGCCCAAGAATTAATTCATCATCTTGATGCCAAGACTAGGTGGCAACATTCTTTCAAATTAGATATTACCAAAGCCTTTGATAACATCTCTTGGGATTTCCTTTTCCATATTCTGAATTTATTTGGGTTTTCTACTAAATTTATTTTTCTATTAAAATTGTATTAATAATGCTGGTTTTGATTTTGCTTAATGGAGAAGCCTTGGGTTTCTTTTCCCTCTTTCCATGGCTTACACAAGGGGATCCTTTATCTCTCTTTTATTATTATTGTTGAGTATACGAGCATCAATGATTTTTTCTAAACAATCCTAGTATGTACCATGAACTCTTGGTGGTCTTCTTATTTTACATTTAAGTTTTGCAGCTGATTTCATTATTTTTGCAATGCTTCTATTCATCACATCAAGCATCTCAAGTCTTTTTTAAATAAATTTGGTAGAGAAAGTGGCCTTTCTATCAATGATAACAAAAGCTGTTTATCACTTCCTTTAGTATCTCTAATAATAAAATCAATCAAATCTGCATATCACTTTTAAACATCAACACTTACCTCTTAAGTACTAGGGTGCTCTCTTAAAGGCCCAAATGTTCTCATCTCTTTGATGAGTTAATTCAAAAAATTTCAAATAAAATTTATTTGGGAATTCCATTTACTTTCCTTTGGTGGTAGGCTCACTATTCTTAAAAGCACCCTCAACTCAATGCCTCTTTATTTGATTTAAACTATTATCCCCACTAACTTATCTAATTGATCATTTGCTTAACAAATTTATTTGGGGCTCCAATAATTCTACCAAAAGAATGCATTGGACATCTTGGCATAAATGTTGTGATCCTTTGGGAGAAGGTGCTCTTGGTTGTAAGCCTATTCATGAAGCTATCACTACCTTCTCATAGTGGAATTTTAGAAATAATGATAGCCTTGGGCTAATTTTATGATATTGCCAAGGTAAACATTAACGTGCTTATAAAGTTGATGACTCTCCAATTTGGAAGGCTTTGCTCCATTAAATGGGTTACCAAACCAATTAATATCAGGTATTCGCCCGGTTCTTTCTTCTTTTGGCAAGACAATTGGATTGTCAATGACTATTGACACCATTTTATTCCCACTACTATCAAAGTTAAATTTTTTTTTGGCTTAATAACAATGAATGAAAGCAAACTTGAGAATTATATCCCTATTTCTCTTTTGAAACTTTAAAATATCCCCATTTCTTTTAGCAAACCTGACCAAATTTTTTTTAAGCATTCTTATAATGGTGACATTGTTCTTAAAGTGGTTTGGAATTTTATTAGAGATAATCAAAACCCCTCTAATGTTTTTTATTAAACTTTGGAACAATATCATTCCCATTTCATTTATTTTAGCTTGGAGGATTTTGAATAACTTTATTCCTGGACTCTTTGCCTTGACTAAAGGGTTTTACTTAACTTCAAAGTGATATTGTTGCTTTCATATTGAAATGTAAATCATGTTTTTATCAGTGGTGCTATTGCTTCTAAATTATGGTTTTGGTATGATGATTTATTTAATACCAACTATTTTCGTGGTTCTCTTTCTTTATATCAACTTCTTGAAGTCTATTTTCAAATATATTGTGAAAGGTCATATCAAAGTTTTAATTGCTATTACCCTTATCTAGTTCATCATGATAGAAATAATGCTAAATATTTGTGAACCATAAAATGATCCTATAACTAAAGAAAAAAATTCATGCTCTTTTAATGACAATCTTATTAGTAATATTCATTTTAGAGGTTATAAATTTGTAGCTAAAAATTGGGTATCATTTCTGAGTTTGATAAAAGTGCTAGGATTATCCATTGGATGAACCTAAAGACAATTTGACTAAAGTGAATCGATGGTTTTGTTTGCTTCCAATAAATATGGTTGTGGTGGTATCCTTAAGGATTCTAAAATGTCATTTGTTATTGCCTATCCTCTCAAAGCCTTTTCTATTTTTTTTTTTTAATGGTTGTTAATAAAGCTATTGAAATTTGTTTGAATAGATGTTTCCTCAACATCTGGATTGAAGTTGATGCTCTCTTGCTTCTTGACATGCTTAATTCCAATAGAAATGGGAATGCTAATTTTTTTATCTTCTTAATCATACTAAAAATCTTCTTTCTCAAGTTTGTTTTAAAATTTCCCACATGCTTCATGAAGGTAATGCTTATACATTACTTGGCTAACTTTAGTGATAACTTAATCATTTATTTTATGACAACCAAACTTTGCCTAAACTATTAATAGGTTTGGTTAATGATAATACTAGATTGCCTTATCATTATAAATTCTTGGCTTGGTTTCTAGTTTTTTATGGTCTTTCACTTTTTCCTTATTAAACCCTCTGGTTATCTACTTATTTTCTCTTGATTTATGTTTTGATCTTACTTTTGGATTGGCTGGTTTTTGCTACCAGTGGTTATTGTAAGTTATTTTTGTTTTTTGGTGGCTTCTATTTATCGGTGTTTACCATAATTTTCCTTGGCTATTTTTATATCCTCTTTGGGTTGTGGCTATGTTATAGGTTTTTCTTTCTGTATGCATTTTGCCTCTTTTCTAGTTGCGCTAATACCCGAGTTTGATATGGTATTTGATGGGGCTTTCTTCTGCTATTTTTTCTATTTTTTTTCATGAGGACTAATGGTTGTAGGTGGTTTATATCCTGGATTGATTTTGGCATGGAGGTTGGTTTTTATTTTCTATTTTGTTGACAGCTTGGTGGTTTTTGCTAATTTTGTTTTGTTTCTTTTGTTTATGGTTTTGACCTCCTCGGATTGGCCTTCCTTTTGGGCTTTGGGTTTGGGTATTGTTCTCGATTGGTTGAAGGCTATTTATGATTAGTTTGGTGTCTGTCTTGGTTGTACCTTATTGTTGTTGTTCATGTTATTATTTTTTGTAGTCTCTTACCTTTTATACCATTTTGTCTTTGGTCTTATATTCTACTTACCGGATCAAATTTTCTTTAGTTTTGGTTTTCTTTTTCTTCCACCCTTTCCTTGGCTTCTTGGGTGATTTTGGCTTGATGATGTTGGTATTTATTGACTTGGGTCTTCTACTTGTGGTGGTTTAGGAGGATATGTTATCGGGGTTTGGTTGGTTGTATTAACTGGGTTGTTTAGAGGGTGGCTATTTTTATTTTCTTTTGGTGATTGGGAACTTTGGTGTTATTTTTCATATATTTCACATTTCTTTGTTTTTCTCTTGGCTACACCCCTTTTTCTTGTTTAAGTGGCTTTTCCACCCCTCGTAGTTAAGATGGGTGTTTTACTCTTTTTCTACTTTGTTGGTGGAGGATATGAGCACTTAATTTTTTTCCTTTTCCTCTTGTTTGTCTTTGGTTTGTGTTGTTACCCTATCATGATGCTTCCTTTTGATTTTGTTACTCCTTTTGGTGATGGCTTTGGTGATGCTCTTACTATATTGTTTATCCACGATGGTTGGTTGATTATCGCCTTATTGGGCTTGTTGTTCTAGTGGCTGGTGGTGTTGTATGTTTGCTCTTTGGAGGATTTTGCATTCTTGCTAGATGACTTTGGATGATGACATGAGGTATGCTACCTATGATGGCTTTGTAACCCTTTACTAAGTTTTGGTGCTTACATATAGTGTTGCTCAATGAGATTGTAATGAGCCTAAGCCTTTTCTTTATACTCCCTTTTATTTGCTCTTACTTTTATGGTTGCTTAATTGTACTCATCCTTTCAAAAGTATGTTAGGAGTTCTTTTAGGTTGGGAGAGTCTTGCGGTGGATCTTATTGGTATCAACCAAATGAAGTTTCTTTCACATGGATTTTCGCTATTGATTTTTGGTTTCATTTGCTTTTCCTTCATTATTGTATTAGGGTGATTTATTGTAGCTCTTTGAGCATTAGCTTAAAGATTTACCCCATCTAAGGACTTTGTACTTTTTCTTTGTGACAATAAAATTTCTCTAAAAAAACCCTAAACCCTAAAACCCTAAACCCTAAACCCTATACCCTGAACCCTAAAACCCTAAACCCTAAACCGTTAGCCTTAATCCCTAAAATCTGGAACCCTAAACCCTAAATCATAAAACCTACAATCCTAACCCCTAAACCCTAAACCTCCACCCAAAACCCTAAACCTTAAACCCTAATAACCTAAAAACCTAAACCTAAACTAAATAAAACCTAAAAATAAAATAAATAAATAAAACTTAAACCTAAATAAAATAAAAAATAAAATAAAATAAAAACCTAAACTAAAACCTAAACCTAAACCTAAACTTAAACGTAAAAATAAAATAAAATAAAAAATAAAAACTAAACTAAAAATAAATAAATAAAAGCCTAAATTAAGCTAAAAAAATAAAATAAACTTAAAAATAAAAAGCCTAAATAAAATAAAAATTAAACATAAAATAAAAATAAAATAAACCTAAAAAAATAAAAACTAAACTAACTAAAAACCTAAACCTAAAAAATAAACATAAAAATTAACAAAAAATAAAACCTAAACCCTAAACAAAAAAAACCTAAATCTAAAATAAATAAAATAAACTTAAACCTAAACCTAAACTAAAATAAACTAAACTAAAATAAATAAAACTTAAACATTAACCTAAACTAAACTAAACCTAAACCCTAAACTAAACAAAATGAAATAAAGTAAAAAGAAACTTAAACCAAAACTTAAAACTAAAACCTAAAAATAAGCCTAAAATAAAAACCTAAAACCTAAACAAAAATAAAATAAAATAAAAATTGAAACCTAAACCTAAAAATGAAAAATAAAACCTAAACCTAAAAATAAAATAAAATAAATAAAAAACATAAACCAAAAAATAAATAAAATAAAAATAAAATAATAAATAAATAAAAAATAATAAATTAAACTAAAATAAATTAAAATTAATTAAAAAAACTAAATAAACCTAACCTACCATTTACTTACTTTAAAAAAATAAACCCTAAACCCTAAACCCTAAATCTAAACCTAAACCCCAAAAAACCTATAACTAAACCTAACCCAAACATAAACCTAAACTAAAAAGAATAAACCCTAAACCTTAAACCCTAAACCCTAAATCCTAAATCATAAAACCCTAAACCCTAATCCCTAAACTAACCCTAAACGCTAAAAACACTAAACCCTAAAGCCAAAACCCTAAACCTTAAACTAACCATAAACACTCAATACCTAAATCTTAAAACTAAACCTAAAACCCCTAAACCTAAACCCTAAACCTAAAACCTAAAACCCTAAAACCCTAAACCCCAAACCCAACCTAAACTAAACCTAAAAGTAAAAACCTTAAAACCTAAACACTAAAACCCTAAACCCTAAACCTAAACCCAAACCTAAACCCCAAACCCAAACTATACCTAAACCTAATGTAACTAAATAAATTAAAAATAAACCTAAACCCTAAAAACTAAAGCCTAAGAATCGAAAACCTGATGAGAACATCATCAACTAGACTTAGTCTAGATCTGGTGGTGGAGCGAGTGGTATGGGGGAGGAGGTGAGATATGAGGTGGTGGTATGTGTGGCGAGTGGAGGGAGGATGGAGGTTACGTGGTGGTTGAGGAGAGATCGGGATATGATGGTGGATCCCACTGAGAGGCAGAGGAACATGGGAACTAGATAAATGAAGGTAGTTATCGGAATTTTGATTTTCTATGCATGCTCATTTTACATCTATGTCATCTTATGTCTTAGAAAACTTGGTGTGTTACTTGGTTGATGAAATCAAAAGAGTGTTGAATCAATTTGCTCTTTGTTAAAAAAACTAAAACTCTAAACCCTAAACTAAAACTAACCCTACCTAAAACCTAAACACTAAACCCTAAATCCTAAACCCTAAAACCCTACACCAAACCCTAAACCCTAAAACCCAAAAAAAAAACCCAAAACCCTAAACCCCAAAACCTAAACCTAAACCTAAACCCTAAACTATACCTAAACCTTAAACCCCAAACCATAAACCCTAAACCCTAAACCTTCAACTCAACCTAAACTCTAAACCCTAAACTCTCAACTAAACCAAAACCCTAAACCCTAAAAAGCTAAAAACCTAAACCTAAACTAAATAAAACTTGAAAATAAAGTAAAAAAAAACTAAACCAAAATAAAATAAGATAATAATATAAAATAAAACTTAAACTAAAACCTAAACTTAAACCTAAATAAACCTAAACCTAAAATAAATAAAATAAAAAATAAAAAACTAAACTAAAATAAAATAAATAAAACCTAAACTAAACTAAAAAATAAAACCTAAATAAAATAAAATAAAATAAACCTAAAATAAAATAAAATAAAATAAATAAAACCTAAACCTAAAATAAAAAAATGAAACCTAAAAAACATAAATAAAAAAAAACCTAAACCTAAAATAAAATAAAATAAACCTAAACCTAAACTAAAATAAACTAAAATAAATTAAACCTAAACCTAAAATAAACCTATCCTAAACATAAAATTAATATAAAAATAAACCTAAATAAACTAAAGTAAACCTAAAATAAACCTAAAAAAACCTTAAACCTAAACCTAAAAAAATAAAATAAAACCTAAACATAAAAAATAAAATAAAAAAAAACCTAAACCTATAAAATAAAGTAAAATTAAACTAAAAACTAAACTTAAACCTAAAAAACTCTAAACTAAAATAAGTAAACCAAAAATAAATAAACTAAACTAAATAAAAAAAAATAAAATAAACTATAATAAATAAAAATAAACTAAATAAACCTAAACCATGAGTTTAAATTTAAGAAAACACCAAACCCTAAACCTAAACGCTAAACCCTAAAACTAACCCAAACCCTCAACCCTAAACCCACAACCCTAAACCTTAAACCTAAACCTAAAACTAAACCTAAACCCTAAACTAACCTAAACCTAAACCCTAAAACCTAAACCTAAACCCTAAACCATAAACCTAAAACCCTAAAGAAAAATCATAAACCCTAAAAACCCAAAAACCCTAAACCCTAAAAAAAAAACCTAAAACTAAGCAAACTAAAAAAAATCCTTAAAATAAATAAATAAATAAACCTAAACCTAAAATAAAAAAAATAAAATAAAATGAAACCTAAAACTAAAATTGAATCCTAAACCTAAACATAAAATAAAATAAAACTAAACTATAAAATAAATAAAACTTAAATTAAACTAAAAAAAAAAATAAAATAATAACCTAAATAAAATAAAAACTAAATGTAAAATAAAAATAAAATAAACCTAAAATTAAATATAAACTAAATAAAAACCTAAACCTAAAATAAATGTAAAAATAAAACCTAAAAAAACCTAAACCTAAAATAAACAAAATAAAATAAACCTAAACCTAAACAAAATAAAAATAGAAAATAAACTAAATAAAATTAAAAATTAAAATAAACTAAAATAGATAAAAAAAAATAAACTAATTAAACTAAATAAACCTAAACCTATCAGTTTACTAAATAAAAAAACCCTAAAACTAAACCTAACCTAAACCTAATAAACCCTAAACCCTAAATCCTAAACTAAAAAATAAACCCTAAACTACATCCTAAACTAAACCTAAACCTAAAACCCTAAACCTGAACCTAACTAACCCTAAACTAAACCTATACCTAAAACCCTAAAGTTAAAACCCTAAACCCTAACCCTAAACCCTAAACTAAACCTAAAACTAAACCCTAAACCCCAAACTAACTTAAACCTTAAAGAAACTAAACACTAACCAACCTAAACTAAACCCCAACCCTAAACCCTAACATAAAAACCTAAACCCTAAAACCCTATACCGTAAAACCCTAAACCCTAAAGCCTAAACCTAAATCGTAAACCCTAAACCCTAAAAACCTAAAAACCTAAACCTTAACTAAATAAAATGTAATAATAAAATAAATAAAAAACCTAAACCTAAAAAAAATAAATAAAATAAAAACCTAAACTAAAACCTAAACCTAAACCAAAAAAATAAAATAAAATGAAAAATAAAAGAAAACTAAAATAAAATAAATAAAAACTTATACTAAACTAAGAAAATAAAATAAAACTATGAATAAAAAACCTAAATAAAATAAAAACTAAATATAAAATAAATATAATATAAACCTAAAATAGAATAAAATTAAAAGTAAATAAAAATCTAAAACTATAAAATAAACCAAAAAATAAAAAATAAAAATTAAAAAAAATCCTAAACCCTACACTGAAAAAACCTAAACCTAAAATAAAAATAAAATAAACAAAATGAAATAAACCTAAACATAAACCAAAATAAACTAAACTATAATAAATAAAACCTAAACTTAAACCTAAGCTAAATAAAATAAAATAAACTAAAAACAAACATAAAGCTAACCTAAAAAATAAAACTTAAAAATAAACCTAAAATAAAAACCTAAAACCTAAAAAATAAAAAAATAAAATAAACCTAAAATAAAACTAAAACCTAAACCTAAAAAACATAAAATAAAATAAACTCAACTAAAAACAACATAAACCTAAAAAAATAAACTAAAATAAAAAAACCTAAACTAAAATAAATAAACCTAAAATAAATAAATTAACTATAAAAAATAAAATAAATCTAAATAAAAATAAAAAATAAAATAAACTCAAATAAATAAAAAGTAAACATAATAAACTAAATTAACATAAACCTACTAGTTTACTTAATTTAAAAAAAACCCTAAACCCTAAATCCTAAACCCTAAACCCTAACCCTAAAAAAGTAACCTTGATGGTGGAAACATCACCAACCAACTAGGCTCTAGATCTAGTGGGAAATGAAGGTAGAGGCGTTATACATCGCGTGGTGGTGGGGGATCCGAGATCATATGAGGTGGTGGTCGAGTGTGGTGGTTTATGGAGGTGGGAGGCGACAAGGAAACCATGGTGGTGGGGAGGGAGAGATATATGATGGTGAATCCCACTGAGAGGCGTGGGGTGGTTCTAATAAGAACTGAGAAATTGAAGAATGATCGATCATCTGTTGCTTGGAATTGTGTCTTTATAGTAGACATTTTTATATATGGGGTTTTGATTTGATCTTTGCTCATTTTTGATCTATGTCACTTATGTCTTAGAAAACTTGGAGTGCTACTTGGTTGATGAAATCAAAAGAAGAAATGTTGAATTTGAATTTTTCTCAAAAAAACCTTAAACCTAAACCTAAACCCAAAGAAAAACTTAAACCCAAAACCTAAAACCTAAACCCTAAACCCCAAACCCCAAACCCTAAACCTAAAACCTAAACCCTAAAAAACCTAAACCTAAACCCTAATTAAACCCTAAAATTAAACCTAAACTAAACCCTAAAACCATAAAGCCTAAACCTTAAAACCTACAACCTTAAACCCTAAACCATAAACCCGCAACCCTAAACCCTAAACCTTAAACCCTAAACTAACCCTAAACCCTAAAACTTAAACCCTAAACTAACCCTAAACCCTAAACCCTAAACTAACCCTAAACCCTAAACTAACCCTAAACCCTAACCCTAAACCTATACCCTAAACTTTGAATAAAGATGTCTTTGGGAGTAGATCTAAAGAATGACCTAATATAATTATGGTAGCTAATGAAAATGTCTTCCCTTGACTATTAGAGATTTGAATTCCCTAAACCATAACCCTAAATCATATTATAATACCATATATATAATGTAGCATCATATATTTGAGCATGTAGTGATGTATTTTTGGATGTTATAAGATGTTTTGAAATATTTTAGTATATTATGGTATTGTGCCTTATACTTTATTAATATAAATCATAAAAAATATTTATTTAATAAATCATGATGAAATTTGTTAAATTTGAAGTGGGAATTAGTTGTAGTACCAGTGTGTCATACCGTAGTCTAAAAAAGTAAGATTTTATGTTCAAAATAAATATTATATGTTCTAGCATAGTACAACATCATATATCATAATATATTGTTTTGCATTTTAAATTCTTTTAGTATTTTACAATCATGCATGAGCCTACACTAGCATTATTTATAAAATGTTGATTTAGACTTTAAAATGTGGAATTTGGCCAAATTCATAATAAGTAGACATGGCATCATAATATATTATTTAAATTCAAAATATGTGAGTGATATGACTAAAATATATAGTTTTTATTATTTATACTAATTTTATAACTTTTATTTTAAGCAATCCCTTGTGATATGATATGCAATATAATATATATAATATAATATGTTATAGTGTATTATAATATGGTATGTCATAACATAGTAAGCATCATGCATTATAGCATGCTACTTATTACTACTTATTGTTTTTATATATTTTAGTTTGTTATAGTATGATGTAGTAGAGTTTGTTTGGTATAATTTATAAAAATATTGATTTATACACTGAGATGATGGGATTTGCCCAAATTTAAGGTAAGCTTTAGGAACATCATTGGGGTGTGCTATGGTGTCATTTAATCAAAAGAATGGAATTTTGCATACAAAATAAATGTTCAATTTTCAACCAAATTTTATAAATTTTTTTACTTAAAGTGATTTATTTTAAGGTGTAATGTAAGATAATATATTATATGAAAGCATATTAAAATATAATGTACATAACAATATAACTTCACATATATATGAATTTGGTGGTGTGTTACTAAATGTAATTATACATTTTAGTATGTTTTACTTTTATTATAATACATTGGGTCAAACTCACAAGAAAGTTAATTTGAAGGTTGAGATGGAAATATTTGGGCAAATTCATGGCACACACCATGAGGTAACACCAAAATTATGCTATTTTGTACCATTTCTAATAGAAAAAAACATACATCCAAAATGAACATTATTCATATTTGGAGAAAATTTTGTAATTTGTTCCTTTTAAGTGATTCTAAAGAAGTGTAATGTTAGACAATATATTTTATTATAGCAAATTATAATATAACATCATATATTATAATATAATATAGTGTGTTAATTCACACTATAATATGTTTAGCATGATATTGTATAGTTAGTTTGATCTTGCACCATCAAATCATAAAATGTTGATTACAATGTTAGGATGATGTAATTTGAATGAATACATTGTTAATTTTGGTTGATGTATTAATGGATAAGATAAGAAATAAGATTTGATGAGAATTCCATGTTAAGGATATGGAGGTAGATCCAAGGATCAATCATGAACATGACATATGAGGGGTCTATGTCGATGACATAGAAGAGGAAAATTTACTAGGGATAAGAAGATCTATTGGGGATAAGAATTTATAATTCACCAGGGATTAAGATTGAATCAACTTTAATTTGTTTTATTTTAATTGATGTGGAGGCATATTTGCTAGAGATATGGGCTCGAGTCCACTAGGGATTGGATATATGAACCTTCCACTAGGGAAGCAAGTTCAAGGTATCCGTTGGGGATTGGGATTTGAGTTTGATTTCATATGTATCACCTAGGGATAAGACTTTGGTTGGATTTATTTGATTTAGGCTCTACTAGGGAGTTGTTTAATTTGGCTCCATTGGGGAGGTTGGTTTTGAATTTGATTTGTTTGCGACTTGTTTATATATGATTTTGGGCTACATTGGGGAGAAGGGTGAGATTTAACTCCACTAGGGAAAATCATATTTGGTTTAATTTAAGATGTATGGACCTTATCTGTGCGTGATGGACCCACTCAGAAGGGGTTATATCAGCCTTGACCTACCTCAGGTTTACAAATCCAAAGGGATAGTTTATTGGCTATGGGGTAGAGTTACCCAACCAAAGGGGTTGCCTTTCAGTGTGCAACAATTATGCTAAGAAGAAGGTGTAGCAGACTTACATCTTCCAAAGTGGGAACAACCGCTAGGGTGACCTGTTGGATGCACAATAAATCGAACTTGACCTAGGGTGACTACTTAGTGAATGCCGTGGGACTTATGTCAACTCAAAAGTAGTCAAGATTAATTTTATCTTAATTTCATGTGTTTTGATATGGTTTGTTTGGTTTAGTTTGATTTTGAATTGAGGGAATATTCACTGGGGATGTGAGCTCAGTCAAATTTGATAGATTTAATTTATGGACCATGATGGTGTGCGATGGACCCACTGAGAAGGGGCCATATGGACTTGTCCTATCTCGATTTACAATCCAAAGGGATAGTCTACTCCCTGGGTGAGCTAGCAACAACCTAAGGGGTTGCCTTTGGTGCAATGGATGCTATAAGGTGAATTAAATCTTCTAAAGTAGGGAACAACCGCTAGGGTGACCTTTTGGTAGCACAACAAATTGAACCCAACCTAGGGGTGACTATTGAGTGAATTTTGTTAGGGACTTATATAAACTCAAGTGTAGTCAAGCGATTTCTATAGGGAGTTTTGTTGACACTGCCCTAAAAATAGGATATCTGCTTGGGAAAAGGTGCCACTATGGGTGTCCTCCTAATTCACAAGTGAATTTATATTTTATTTATATGTTTATGTGGACCCTGTTGGTGTGTGAGGGACCACACTGAGAAGGGGCAATGTCGGCCTTGACCTATCTTAGATTTATTGAACCAAGGGAGAATCGCACATGATAGATTCTCCAACCATAGGGTGGTTGCTAGAAAAGGGGAACTGATATACTAACTTAAGTAGTATCTAAATGGGGTCAAAGGACGTGATCCAAATATAGTGCCCAAAGGGAGGTGCTACTAAGGGAGTTATCCCAGCCTAAAAGTAAGCCTATAGTGTTGCATTAACTCAAGGAGAAAGCAACTTACATTTTCCATGAGTGGTGCATCCTAAGGTGCGAAAACCAACCAACCTATTGTGTATCCATCAACATGAGTGGTGTATCCAGCATAGTGAGAACCAACCAACCTAAGGTGCTGGTGTGCAATGATCAATCTAGAAAGAAAAGAGTGTAGGCTTATAACTTTCCAAGTGGAACTGATCTTGGGATAGTCTATCATCGTGAGAGATGCTATCGACAGAGCCTACTAAGCGGAGCCCGAGGAAGGAATGGACCTAGACTTGGAAGGGAGGGGGAGGGGACTTATCCTAAACCTTAAATATACTTGACCCAGTCAATGCACGAAGGCTAATCCAAGAAGAAAGCATAGTAGACTCACATCCTCTTAAATGAAGCAAACATGAGGTAGGTTATCGCCATGCAATAAGGCCTATCAAACTAACAAGTGTCACCATGTGTGGCCAAGTAAGAAGGAAAGCATAGCACTTGCATCCTCCAAAGCAAGAAGACCACTAGGATGACACACAAGGTCGGTAGCATGTCATCCTAACCTAGAGCAGCTACTGAGTGAGTGTCACTGGGGAATTATCTTAACTCAGTAAGACAAAGATATGGGTTTGTTTTATATTTTGTGTGTTTATGTTTGTGTTGTGTCGATGAAGGATAGATGTCGCCGGGTTCCTTACACCTACGCTACACACATCATGGTGAATTCAGAAATAAGAATACTTTTAACATGGAAGAGATTAAATTCGAGATAGAATTTTCATTGATGATAATTATCTTCAAAAATGATTTATAATATTTCTTTAAGTATAGCCCATTGATTGGAAGCATTGGGCGCTCTCCCTTATGATTAATAAGCTGATAAGATCCTCCTTAGTAGGCCATCTTTATGGAAAAAGGACCTTCCCAAGTGGGTTCAAACTTGCCTCCTATCTTATGATGGGCAATAATTAGTCTCTTTAGAACTAAAATAAGCGCTCATATTTGAAAAGCTCTAGGATGGACCAACTTGTTGTGAGATTGAATTATTTTAGCTTTGTATAACATGAGATTTTGACATTCCTGTAGGATTCTCTCCTCCAAACCTTCAAAATCTTCTAACCACAACTTGGTGTTCTACTTTGTTGTGATCTTACTACCCACAGCTATCCTTAGTGATGGAGTTGGACTTCTAATGGTAGAATGGCTTCATAACCATGCACTAAATAGAAAGGAGTATACTGAGTTGGAGTTCTATTTATGGTGTGGTAGGCCCACAAGGCTTCAACTAACTGCTCATGGCCCTATCGCTTGTTGTTGTCGAGTGTCTTCTTTTGTATTTGGATGAGAGTTTTTTTAATGGCTTTTACTAAGCCATTTCCCTCAGGTAGTTGATGGTAGAATATCTCCAATCTATGTTGTGTCTTTGAGCAAAGTTGTTGATCTCGATGCTTTGAATGAGTACCATTATCATATAATTCATCGAGGCACTCAACCTATATAGATATGGTTCCTAAAACACCGGAGCACATGCGAGTGAGCTCTGAGCCAAATTGCCTCACCATTTGGAAAAGTAGTCGAGTAGCAAGATGAACCGATGACCCTAGAAAGATGGAGGATCAATTAGACGAGACCCTAACACTTGAATGGCCACATAATGTGTATTTGACATTGGTGGAATCACCTATGTATCCATGCAATCTTTGATCATCAATGGCCAATAGTATCTAGTCTCTTGATCTTGGCTTTCATCTTTGGACCAAATTGGTTGCTATAATCGAGTGTACAGATCATGATCTTATGGGATTCATGCTTATCTAAACAACAGTAACCACATATGATGAAAGGACCGGCATAAGACACCATCCATAAGAGCATAGGAAAGTATTCTACTTTATTTGATGGGCTTGGGACTTCTTAAGGTAGTTTGCCTTTATTTAGTAATCCATGAATGGTTGCCTCAATCTAACTCCTCATCCTTCTTGGCAATGCCAACCTTTCCTTCAAGAGAGTACTTTTTGATGAGTTCAATATCAATAAAGGATATGACTTATTTATTTTGGACCTTTATTGATATGGACTCATCCTTCGGACATGCCAACTCTTTGGAAAGCTTGGCTAAAGCATAAGCTATAGCATTCTCTCCTCGAGGAATCTTATAAATAGTAACCTCTGAGATTTGGGCCAACAACTCCATGGTGTACTTATGGTAGTGATGGAGCTTGGGCTTTATAACCTTATAGGAGCAAGTGATTTGGTTGATAACTAGCTGAGAATCCCCGAAGATGTTGATGTTCTGGATGCTTAGAGTAACGGCTAACTCCAAACCAGCAATCGGAGCCTCATATTCGGCCTCATTGTTGGTATAATGATTGGATAGATGATATTAAAATCTCATCACATCGTGGTCTAGAGTTAAGAGATCTATTCCTACCATGCCTTTCTTGGAATAGTAGATTGTTTCTTCTTTGAGAGGAAGATGCACCATCAAAGTACATCTCCCAACAGTGAGTGCTAGTATACCATAAGTTCATGATTTGTTCATCATGGAGTCATCACTAAGCAGAGAGTCAGCAGGAAGTGGGTGTGCTGCTAAGAAATTTGCTAGCACTTGTCCTTTCACACACGGAGGGGTACGAAGGTAATGTCAAATTATGAGAGGGGCATGGACCAATCGTCCTGAGCATAGATACCGCGTGTCATGAGATACTATAGTGGATTGATCCTAGAGATTAAGTTCACCTTATGAGGAAGCATGTAGTGAGGTTTTGGGATGCAAAGACTAAAGCTAGGCAATGCTTCTCAATGGGTGGATAATTAGCCATAGCAAGGATTAGATGATGGCTGAGGTAGTATAGTACATTTTCCTTACCTACATCTTTGACTTTGGCTAACAAAGCACCAAAGGACTCATCTAATGCAACAATATAAAGTATGAGTGGCCAGATAATTGTTGATGGCATGTCATCAAGAAATTCTTGATGTCTTGGCATGTTCACACTTGTCATTCCACTAAACTTGGCATCCATTTTGACAAGTGTTGAGATACATCTTTCCAATAGTTGGATATAAAGTGTCTTAGATATGCCAACCGCCTTAGAATGATCAGTTGTTAAACTTTGGGGTGGCATTTCTAATATCTCCTTGATCTTTCATCTATTTCGAGTGGTGTTGGACAAAAACCCAAGGAATTTTAAGCTACTCACACTTCAGGTGGTTCATTTTGAGGTTAAATTGTTTTAATTGTTCAAAAACTATTCTCAAGTCAAAGAGATGGTCTTCCTTCTACTCTTGCATTTAGATCATCGATCTACTGACTTGATGATGAATGAGTTCGTCGAAGATTCGAGTCATCTTCAGGGCTGGCTAAACCCTAAATGCTAAAGCATAAAACCCAAAACCCTCATCCGTGAACCCTAAAAACCTAAACCTACACTAAATAAAACCTAAAAATTAAATAAATAAATAAAAACCTATACCTAAATAAAATGAAATAATAAAATAATAAATTAAAAACATAAACTAAAAGCTAAACCTAAACCTTAACCTAAACTTAAACATAAACCTAAACCTAAACCTAAACCTAAACATAAACATAAACCTAAACCCAAACCTAAACCTAAAAATAAAATAAAATAAAAAATAAAAATTAAACTAAAATAAAATAAATAAAAACCTAAACTAAACAAAAAAAAAATAAAATAAACCTAAATATAAAAAACATAAATAAAATAAAAACTAAATGTAAGATAAAAATAAAATAAACCTAAAATAAAATAAAATAAAAACTAAAAATAAAACCTAAACCTAAACTTAAAATAAAACCTAAAAATAAACCTAAAATAAAAACCTAAAACCTAAACTTAAAAATATAAAATAAAAACTTAAACCTAAACCTAAAAATAAAAACAAAACCTAAACCTAAAAAATAAAATAAAATAAAAATAAAACTAAACTAAAAAATAAACATAAACCTAAACCTAAAAAATAAATTATAATAAAAAACCTAAACTAAAATAAATAAACTTAGAATAAACTAAATAGAAATAAAAAAAAATAAATAAATAAATAAAATAAACTAAATAAACTAAAAGAACTAAACATCATTTAATTTAAAAAAAAAACTCTAAACCTTAAACCTAAATAAATCCTAAACCCTAAACCCTAAACCTAAACCTAAAACTAAAACTAACCCTAAAACTAACTCAACCTACAAACCCTAAACCTAACTAAACTAAACCTAAACCCTAAACCTAAACCTAAACTAAACCCAACCCTAAACTAAAACCTAAATCTAAACTAAACTATAAACCCTAAACTATATCCACAAAACCTAAACCTAAACCTAAAACACTAAACTCTAAACCTAAACCTAAATACTAAACCTAAAGTCATAAAACCTAAGAACCTAAACCTAAAAAAAAAACCTAAAATAAAATAAATAAAAAAACCTAAACCTTAAATAAAATAAAAAATAATATAAAATAAAACCTAAACTAAATAAACCTTAAAAAATAAAATAAAATAAAATAATAAAACTATAATAAAATAAATTAAACCTAAACTAAATTAAAAATAAAATAAACCTAGGAATAAAAAACATAAATATAGTAAAAACTAAACATAAAATAAAAATTAAATAAACCTAAAAAAAATAAAAAATAAAACCCAAATCCTAAACTAAACTTATAATAAAAATAAAATAAACCTAAACCTAAACTAAAATAAACTAAACTAGAATAAATAAAATCTAAACCTTAACCTAAAAAAACTAATCCTAAACTAAATAAAATGAAATAAAATAAAAATAAACCTAAACTTAAACTAAAAAAATGAAACCTAAAATAAACCAAAAACCTAAACCCTAAAATCTAAAACCTAATTAAACTAAATAAAGCCTAAATATAAAATGAATAAATAAACCAAAACCAAAATAAAATGAAAAAATAAAATAAAATAAAAATATTAACTAAAACCTAAGGCAAAATGTAAATCCAAAAAGAAAATAAAATAAATAATTTAAAACTAAACCAAAAATAAATAAATAAATAAAAACCTAAACTAAGCTAAAAAAAGAAAAAAAAACCTAAACCTAAAATAAAAATAAAATTGACCTAAAATAAAATTAAATAAAAACTTAATAAAAACCAAAACATAAAAAATTAACTTAAAAAATAAACCTAAATAAAAAACCTAAAAATAAATAAAAAATCAAATCGAAACCTTAAAAAAAAAAAAAAAATCTAAACCTATAATTAAAATAAAAGAAACTTAAACTAAGATAAACTAAACTAAAATAATTAAAACCTAAACCTAAACCTAAAATAAACTAAACCAAAATCGAAACCTGTACTTAATATAATAAAATAAACTAAAAATAAACCAAATCCTAAATAAAAAATACATAAAAAAACCAAAATTAAAACCTTAAAAAAATAAAATAAAAACCTAAACCTAAACCTAAAAATAAAAAATAAATCCAAAACCTAAAAAATAAAATATTAGTAAAATTAAACCAAAAAAAACTAAAATAAAAAAACCTAAAATAAATAAACAAAACAAAATAAAAAAATAAACCTAAATAAAAATAAGAAATAAAATAAACATAAATAAAATAAACTAAAACAAACTAAACAAACTAAACACTAAAATTTAAAAAACATAAAATATAAAATAAAAAAATAAAATAAAATAAAAAACCAAAACCCTAAACCCTAAACTAAACCTAAACCTAAAACCTAAATGCTAAACCAGAAAACTAAGCCCTAAACCCTAAACCCTAAACCAAAACCTAAAATATAAAATAAATAAAATAAACCTAAACTAAAAAATAAAAAAACTAAAAATAAACATAAACCAAAAAAAAATAATAAACCTAAAATAAACCTAAATAAAAAAACCTAAAACCTAAACCTAAAAACTTAAACCTAAACCAAAAAAAAAGAAAATCAAAAAACCTAAAAATAAAATAAAATATAACTAAAAAAATAAACTAAACCTAAACCTAAACCTAAAAATAGATTAAAATAAAAAAAAGTTAAAACTAAATATAAAAATAAATTAAATCAAAATAAAAAATAAAATAAAATAAAATAAATAAAATAAACTAAACCTAAACGTTTACTTATTTTAAAAAATATAAAAAAATAAAAAAAAATAAAAAAAACTAAACCCTAAACCAAAACCTAAAACCCTAAACCCTAAACCCAAAACACAAAACCCTAAACCCTAAACCTTAAACCCCAAAAACCTAAAAACCTAAAAAAAATATAACCTGAAAATAAAATAAATAAATAAAACCTAAACCTGAATAAAATATAAATAAAATTAAATAAAATGAAAACCTAAACTAAAATCTAAACCAAACCTAAACCTAAAAATAAAAAAATTTTAAAAAATAAAATAAAATAAATAAAAACTTAAACTAAATTAGAAAAATAAAATAAACCGAGTAATCAAAAACCTAAATATAATAAAAAGTAAATGTAACATAAAAATAAAATCAACCTGAACCTAAAAAGTAAACCAAAAAAGTAACATAAAAATATTTTAAAAATAAAACCCAAACCCTAAACCAAATAAACTAAACCTAAAATAAAAATAAAAAAAAAAAAAAAAATAAACCTAAAACTAAACTAAAATAAATAAAACCTAAATCTAAACCTAAAATAAACTAAACCTAAAGTAAATAAAATAAAATAAACTAACAATATACTTAAACCTAACGTAAAAAAATTAAAACCTAAAAATAAACCTAAAATAAAAACCTAAAACCTAAACCCTAAATACTAAACCTTAAAAAGCTAAAAACCTAAACATAATCTAATTAAAACCTAAAAAATGGAATAAATAAAAAAAAACCTAAACCAAAATAAAATGAAAAAATAAAATAAATTGAAAACATAAACTAAAACCTAAACCTAAACTAAACCTAAAAAATAAATAAAAATAAAAATAAGAACTAAAATAAAATAAATAAAACCTAGACTAAATTAAAAAATAAAAGCTAAATAAAATAAAAACTAAAACTAAAATAAAAATAAAAATAACTTAAAATAAAATAAAATGAAACCCTAAACCTAAAAAAATAAACTTAAAAATAAAAAAAATAAAAAAAACCTAAACCCTAAACTAAAAGAAAAACCTAAACCTAAAATAAAAATAAAATAAACCTAAACTATGATAAACTAAACTAAAATAAATAAAACCTAAACCTAAACCTAAAATTAACTAAACCTAAACTAAGTAAAATAAAATAAACTAAAAATATACTTAAACCTAACCTAAAAAAATTAAAACCTAAAAATAAACCGAAAATAAAAACCTAAAACCTAAACCCTAAACCCTAAACCTTAAAATGCTAAAAACCTAAAAAAAAATTAATTAAAACTTCAAAATAAAATAAATAAATAAACCTAAACCAAAATAAAATGATAAAATAAAATAAATTTAAAACATAAACTAAAACCTAAACCTAAACCTAAAAAAGAAAATAAAATAAAAAATAAGAACTAAACTAAAATAAAATAAATAAAAACCTAAACTAAATTAAGAAATAGAAAAGCTAAATAAAATAAAAACTAAAACTAAAATAAAAATAAAAATGACCTAAAATAAAATAAAATAAAACCTAAACCTAAAAAAATAAACCTAAAAATAAATAATAAATAAAAGCTAAACCCAAAACTAAAAAAACCTAAACCTAAAAGAAAAATAAAATAAACCTATACTAAGATAAACTAAACTAAAATAAATAAAACCTAAACCTAAACCTAAAATATGCTAAACCTAAATCTAAACTTACACTAAATAAAATAAAATAAAATAAAATAAAACCTAAACCTAAACTAAAAAGAAATATATAAAAATAAACCTAAAATAAAAACCTAAAACCTAAACCAAAAAAATAAAATAAAAACCTATACCTAAACCTAAAAATGAGAATTAAAACCTGAAACTAAAAAATAAAATAAAAATAAAACTAAACTAAAAAAACCATAAACCTAAACCTAAACCTAAAATATAAACTAAAATAAATAAACAAAACTAAATTAAAATTAAAATAAATCTAAATAAAAATAAAAAATAAAATAAACTAAAATAAATAAAAAATAAACTAAATAA
Organism: Cymbidium sinense; assembly: GCA_021442155.1. Taxonomy (NCBI): domain Eukaryota; kingdom Viridiplantae; phylum Streptophyta; class Magnoliopsida; order Asparagales; family Orchidaceae; genus Cymbidium; species Cymbidium sinense. Next base: position 274,929,095 of record CM038215.1, on the reverse strand, counting down.
ACCTAAATCTACTCATTTTCTTAATTTAAATAATAAAAAATAAAATAAAAACAAATAAAAAAAACTCTAAACCCTAAACCCTAAACCTACAACCCTAAACCCAAAATGCAAAACCCTAAAATCCTAAACCCTAAACTGAAAACCCTAACACCCTAAACCCTAAACCCTAAACCCAAAATGCTAAACCCTAAACCCTAAAAACCTAAAATAAATAAAATAAACTTAAACTAAAAAAATAAAATCCTAAAAATAAACATAAACCAAAACTAAAAAAACAAAAGAAAACTAAAAAACCAAAAACCTAAGAAAATAAAATAAAAACCTAAACCTAAACCTAAAAATAAAAAATAAAATTGAAACCTAAAATATTAATTAAAAATAAAACCAAACTAAAACAAACCTAAACCTAAACTTAAAATAAACTAAAAATAAAGACCTAAATTAAAATAAATAAACCTAAAATAAATAAACTAAACTAAATAAAAAAATAAAAAAAAACTTAAATCAAAATAAAAAATAAAATAAACCAAAATACATTAAAAAAATAAACTAAATTAACCTAAACCTACTAGTTTACTTAATTTTTTTTTAAAAAAACTATAACCTTAAACCCTAAACCCTTAAACTACCTAAACCCTAAACTCTAAACCCTAAACCTAAACCCTAAACCCTAAACCCTAAACCATAACCTAAACCCTAAACCTAAACCCCAAACCTAAACCCTAAACCTAAACCCTAAAAAAACCTAAACTAAAACCCTAAAACCTAAACTAAACCCTAAAACCTATAAACAAACCCTAATCTAAACCCAACTAAAACCCTAAACCTAAACCTAATTTAAATTAAACTTAAACCTAAAACCTAAAATTAAATAAACCTAAACCTAAAAAAAAAAATAAAATTAAACCTAAACTAAAATAAAATAAAATTGAAACCTAAAAATAAATAAAATAAAACTAAACTAAACCTAAACCTAAACCTAAAATATACTAAACCTAAACTAAAATAAATAAACCTAAAATAAATAAACTAAACTAAATAAAAAAATAATAAATTTAAATAAAACTAAAATACATAAAAATAAAAATAAACTAAATAAACCCACTACTTAATTTTAAAATAAAAATAAAAAATTTAACCTTAAACCCTAAACCCCAAAACTAACCCTAAACCCTAAACCTAAACCCTAAACCCTAAACCTTAAACCCTAAACCCTAACCTAAACCCTAAACCTAAACCTAAACCCTAAACCTAAACCTAAACTTAAACCCTAAACCTAAACTAAAACCTAAACCTAAACCTAAACTAACCCAAACCTAAACTAAACATCTAAACCCTAAACTAAACCTAAACTAAAACTTAAACCCTAAACCTAAACTAACCTAAACTTAAACTAATCTAAACTTGAACCTAAACCTCAAACCCTCACACCCCAAGTTTTTCTCTCTAAAATTCCATTAGGTGCATCCTTGATCGGGATCTCGATTTTTTTTTTCATCAATTATGAATTCTACAACTTGACATTTGATTGTGAGATGCTTCATCCTTTATGATGGGTGAGTTTGATTCTTTTAGCTCTTAAATTTTGATGCTTCAACTAGGCATCCGACGCTTAGAGATTGCCTATTGCATCATCTTCTACTAAATCATTTAAGGAAGTGCTCTTGGTAAGGCTTCTCACTCTATTGAATCGATTAATCTCATTTTGACCTCTTTTCATGGTTTTCTTGCTATGAGCTTTGATGTGGATGTTGAATTATTGGCAAACCTTGAATTCTCTTGTCAAAAATTTGCTTTACATCATCCAAATTTGGATAAGATCCACACCTTTTTTCATAATCTTAAGCTAATGGGTGCCTTTTGATTGGTCTTATTAACCCTTGACATATTCGATACAACTTTCTAATGATCGATTATTCATTTTGCATCATTCTTACTTCATCTTTAATTATCAAATGCGCTTATTGAAGTGGTCACCACTTTTTGACATTAAGGAGTAATCTCCTATTATCCCTGTGTTGTTATCTCTTCCTAATATGTGCATCCATTTGTTACTTATCATGTGCTTTTTATTATTGGGGCTCTTTTTTATTGGCCTTTATAACTCAATCAAGCTACCATTGAACAATCTCGCCCCTCTATGGCTCAGATCCTAATGGAAATATACATAACTAAAAAATATCCTAAGGAAGACTAGATTGGATCTAAAAAATACGGGTATTAGCAAAAAGTTGAATTGGAGAATCTTCTAGTTTTTATTTTCATTATAAAATTCATGGCCATGATCATTCCAAATGTTTTATTCTCCATCCCCATTTAAAAAAGTGAAATCCTCCCAAAAAAATCTTGCTCCTAGTCATAACGATCCCTACATGTTCAAAAAATAGCCTGATCCTAAGAATGGTTTAAAGGATGCAATTGAGGTTGATTCATTGAATATCAAAGTTATTCATACTGAACTAGTTTTTGGCTCCTACTATTGATATGGCTTCTGATTTTTAGAATGGGAAGGATGAATTACCTTTTATCTCTTCTTTAAAGTTGAACATTTCTAATGCAGAGAATAACAAATTTTCAAAATTATTGGATGATGATTATGTTTCCTCTGATTCTATCCCTGCATCTATGCCAGCTTTGATCGATGAAAATGAAGTTTTCAGTGAGGATTTAAATGATGTCAGCATGTTGAAAATATTTTTGATCTAGATTTAACTATTTGTGCTTTAAATGGTTCTAAATCATCACCATCTCCCATTTCAAATCTTGATATTCATGTTAATCCTACTTTTCAACTTAATTTAGATTTGGAAGAGGGTGAATTTCCCCCTAAACACTTGGAGAAGTCTCCTAAATTGGTGACCAATGTTACTAAATCTTACTCGGATGATGATTCTAGAGGAAATGAAAATGGTTTTCAAACTTATCATGCTAAAAAGAAAAAAAAGTGTTAAAAATTACCCTCCCAAATTGTCCAAAACACTGCCTCCCACTCCTCTCTTAAGTAACCCTTGCTCACCTCCCCCCTTTTCCTTTTATTATGATTAATTTTCTTGGTTGGAATGTTAGAGGGATTGGTACCCTCTCTATTGACAATCACATTAGAAACCTTTGCCGCACTTATTATATTTCTTTACTGATTATTTTGGAACCTCTTATTCATGCAAATAAAATTAACCATGTTGCTAGAATGACTGGCTTCAATAAATTTTACTCTAATGTTTGTAATATGATCTGGTGTTTTTGGAATAATTTTGTTGATGTTTCTATTAATGATGCTTTTCAAGAAGTTGTTAATCCACAAATTTTTTATGGTGACTATTGTGTTTTGGGCTCTTTTGTTTAAGCATCCTATTATAGATCTAGTCAAAATCTCCTTTGGGACAATTTGAAATTTTGTTACTCCTCAAAAACCTTGGTTTGTGGGTGGTGATTTCAATACTAGTTTTTTCTTCTAAATGGAGTGGTGGTTGCTCTCCCAATATTCATTCTATGGAAGAATTTTTCAATATGATCCTTGATTGCAATTTGGTTGATATTGGCTTTAAGAGTTCTAATTACACTTGGAAAAACTCTAGACTTTGGCAAAGGTTGGACAAGATTCTTTTTAATACTCATTAGATTACTCAATGGCCTATTACTTCTATTGATCATTTAAGCAAAACCTTGTCTGATCATGCTCCTCTTCTAGTTTCTGTTAAAGATAATTCTAATAGACTTAATGACTCCTCTCCTTTTAGATTCCAGAACATGTAGATTCAGCATATTGATTTCATTAATGTTGTAACTAAAAATTGGAAGGCCCCTTTACATCCTGATAATTCATTTAGGGGGATGAATAGACTTTGGTTTAGACTTAAAAGACAAAAAAAAAAAAATTGGGTTGGTGGAACACGTGTTATTTTAAAAACCTTTTTGCTAATATTAAAGACATGGACATGTTGGTTTGTGATCTTGAAATATTTGTTATGTCTGATCCTCCTAAGCTTATAGAGTTGACTGAGGCTAAAGATAAACTTATCAATTTCTAAAATATGGAACAAACTTATTGGTGCTAAAAAGTTGCTAGTAAACATATTGCGGATGGTGACAGGAATACTAGGTATTTCCATGCTTTGGTTAATAAAAAGAGAGCCTTGAATAATATTCTAAAAATTAAAAATGAAAATGGTGATTGGATTATGGAAAAAATGATATTAAGGATTCTGATTGATTACTTTAGAAATATGCTTAATAAGAATTGCCCTTATGAAGCAATTTCCAAATCATACTTGATTCTTCTATTATTAATAATGATGATAATGATTTGTTTACCATCATGCCTAATGAAGATGAAAATTTTAAATTTCTTAATAGCATGAATTTTATTCGCTAGTCCGGTTTCACTACTCAATTTTTCAAAAAATGGTTTATCATTAAAATGATTTGATTGAGGCGTGATTGATTTTAATGCTAATCCTTTTCCTAGATATTTTCTAGTACTTCTATTATTCTACCTAAAAAAGGATAACCTGACTTTTGGAGTGATTTAGACCTATTAGTCTTTGCACCTTTTCAATAAACTGATTTCCAAAATCCTTACAAATAGACTTAGTCCTTTACTCAATAGAATTATCTCTCTAAACCAAACTGGTTTTGTTAGAGGTAGATCTATTTCTGACAATATTTTACTTGGCCAAGAATTAATTCATGATCTTGATGCCAAGACTAGAGGGGGCAACATTCTTTTCAAATTAGATATTACCAAAGCCTTTAATAACATCTTTGGGATTTCCTTTTCATATTCTAAATTTATTTGGGTTTTCTAGAAACTTAACTCTTATTGAAAATTGTATAATAATGGTTTTTGATTTTTCTTAAAGGAGAAGCCTTGGTTTCTTTCCCTTCCCATGGCAAGAAGGGATCCCTTATCTCCAGCTTTATTTATTATTATTGTTGAGTACTTATCTAGGAGCATCAATGATTTATTCTTAAAAAAATTCCTAGTATGTACTATAGAACTATTGGTGGTCTCCTTATTTCCCATCTAAGTTTTGCCGATGATTTCATTATTTTTTGCAACGCTCATCACATCAAGCATCTTTAGAATTTTTTAAATAAATTTGGTAGAGAAGGTGGCCTTTTGTTTAATGATAACAAAAGTTGTTTTATCACATCCTCTAGTATCTCCAATAATAAAATCAATCAAATCCTTCTTATCACAAATTACCTCTTAAGTACTTGGGTGCTCTACTTTTTAAAGGCCTAAAATGTTCCCACCTTTTTGATGAGTGAATTCAAAAAATTACAAATAAAATATTTTTTTGAGAATTCCATTTACTATCCTTTGGCGGTAGGCTCACTATCCTTAACATCAGTTTCAACTCTATGCCTCTTTATCTGATTCAAACTATTATTCCCATTAATGCTACTCTTATTAGAATTGATCGTTTGCTTAACAAATTTTTTTGGGGCTCTAATAATTCTATCAAAATGCTCAACATTGGCATAAATGTTGTGGTCCTTTAGGTGATGGTGCTCTTTGTTGCAAACCTATTTGTGAAGCTATCATTGCTTTCTCTCATAAACTCTGGTGGAATTTTAGAAAGAATGATAGCCTTTGGGCTAATTTTATTATGAAACAATATTGTCAAGGTAAACACCCCCTTAACTATGCTTATAAAGTTGGTTCTCTCAGTTTGGAAAAGGCTTTGTTACATTAAATGGGTTGCTGGATCATTAATATCTTGGGGTATCTAGCCTGGTTCTTCATTCTTTTGGCAAGACAATTTGATTGGCAATGGTTCGATTGACACCTAATTATGTACCCACTATACTAGTACTATCAAAGTGAATTCGTTTTGGCTCAATAACAATCAGAATTAAAATATACTTGAGATATATAATTGTATTTCTCTTTTTGACAACTTTAGAATATTCCATTATTTCTAGAAACTGATCAAATTCTTTTAAACTTTCTCATAATGGTGATTTTGTTCTTAAAGAGGTTAAGAACTTTATCAGAGATAAACACCACATTTGTAATGTTTTTATTAAAATTTGAAACAATATCATTCCCATTTCTTATTCAATTTTAGCTTGGAGGATTTTGAATAACTATATTCCTTTGGACTCTTAGCTCAAGACTAAAGGGTTTTATTTACCTTCAAAGTGATATTGTTGCTTTCATATTGAAAATGTAAATCATGTCTTTGTAAATGGTGATATTGCTTCAAAATTATAGTTTTGGTATGATGCTTTATTTAATTCCAACTATTTTCATGGTTCCTTTTCTTTATATCAACTTCTGAAGCCTATTTCAAAACACTATGAAAGGTCATATAAAAGTTTTAATTGCTATTACCTTATCCGGTTCATCTATGGATAGAAATGATGCTAAATATCATGGTATTCCTAAGAAACATAAGTAGATCTTTTCTAGAACTAAAGAAAAAATTCATGCTCTTTTAAATGCCAATCTTATTAGTAACATTCATTTTAGAGGTTACAAATTTGCAGCTAAAAAATTGGGTATCATTCTGCCTAATCTTGACTCTCAGAAAGGTGCTAGAATTATCCATTGGATCAAACCTAATGATAATGTGATTAAAGTTAATACTGATGGTTCTATTGCTTCCAATAAATATGGTTGTGGTGGTATCCTTAGGGAATATAAAGGTACTGACATCTGTGCTTTTGCCTACCCTCTCAAAGCCTGATCTATTCTCTTTGCCGAGCTTATGGCTATTAATAAAGCAATTGAAATTTATTTGAATGGAGGTTTCCTCAACATCTGGATTGAAGTTGATGCTTCTTTATTTTTAATTTCCATAATTCTAATAGAAATGGGGATGCTGAATTATTTTATCTTCTTGATCATACAAAAAATCTGCTTTCTTAAGTTTATTTTAAAATTTCCCACATCCTTTGTAAAAGTAATTCTTGTGATGATTATTTAGCTAATTTTGGTGCCAACTTGATTAAGTAACTTTATTTAAAAACCAAACTTTGCCGAAATTATTAAGAGCTTTAGTTAACTGATAATACTTGGATTGCCTTATCTTAGATTATAAATTCTTAGATTAGTTTTATCATATTTTTTGATGATCTTTTGTTTTTGTTTTAGCCTTGTTAAACCCTATTTGGGATATGGTGAACTTCTAATTTTACCTCTTTAAGGTTTTGTTTTTCAACTCTTATTTTTATTCTAGGCTAGTTGTTGCTCCTTGATGATTTTTGTTAGTGCAACCTGGGGTGTTATGGTTTTTTCAGCTTGGTGGTTGCTAATTGTCTAGATGGGTTTTAACCAACTTTATCCCTTAGCTATTTCCTATTTCCTTCTTCTGGGTTGCGGCTTTGGCAGCTCTAGGAATTTCTTTGTGTTTTTTTTCCTATTTTTTGGCCTACCTACAAACCTACTATATCTATTGCTATAATGGTTGATTATGTGTCTTGGTTGGCTAACTGGGTTGGCTGACAATTTTTGCTGGTTGGGTTGGCAGGATGGTTGTTCTAGGTGATTTATCTCTGGCTTGATTTTAGCATGGTGGAGGTGGCTGACAAACTGTTATTTGCCCTACTTTGTTGACTAGGGGTTGGTGGTTGGTTTGACTATTTATGTTTGGATTCTTTTAGTTATGTGTCAGACCTCCTCCTATACTATTGTGGGTTTGGGTTTGGGTATTGTTCTGAAATGGTGGTTTGATGGCTATTATATGGCTATTATTGGGCCTTGGCTGCTGGTGGCTGGGTTAGGTACCTTTCTTGCTGCTATTTTTGTTTTTTGGCTTATTATTTGTCTAATTGGGCTCTATATCTTTCTATCACTGGCTAGTTTTTCTACCTTTATGGATTGGTTTTTTCTTTGCCTTGATTGGGTTTGGAGGCTACTGTCTTTCTCTACCCCTTCCTAGGCTGTTTTGGATGTTTCTGGCTTGATGACTATTGTTGGTCGTAATATTGATGTATTTTGTTTTGATGACTTGGATCTTGTCACATTGAGGTGGTTGGCTAGTAGGATTTGTTGGATGGCTGGTTGGACTAGTTGTTTTGGCTGGATGGACTGGTTGGAGGAGTGGCTACTTTGGCTATTTTTTCCTGCTCCTTTGGTGACTGCTCTGGGAACCTGCTGGTTGTCTTTCTATGATTGTTTTCTTCTGGTTTCCCTTACTTGGTCTCACATCTCTTGGCTGCAGTAGAACACCCTTTCCTTGCTTGAGTTGCCTTGCTCCCCTCCCCTCTTACTGTTAGGCTGGGTTTTTCTATTTGGTGGATGAAGGACTTGAGCACTTATGGTTTTCCTCTTTGCTCTTTTGTTGTCTCTTTTTAGTGTCGTCACCCATGTCATGATGCTTTCTCCTCTTGAATTGGTTATTCCTTTTTGGTGGAGGCTGGTCATACAATGTTTTGCTACCATCGGGTTGCTTTCCTAGTTGTCTTATTGCTTGATTATTCTTGGTTTTGCTTTCGCTATATTTGCTATTTTGAGATTTTGCATGGTGGAGGACCGTCTTTGGATAATGTGTGAAACAAGGTATTCTCGCAATGATGGCCTTAATGTTTCCCACTCTTTCTTCTTTTGGCTAGTAACACTATATGTAATTGTAACCCTTCTCCTGAAGTTTGGATGCTTACATATAATGTTGCTTGTTGAGATGATTGTAACTGAGCCTGAGCTTTTTCTTCACTTTATTCCTTTTATCTAGTCTTACTCTTTATCCTTGATTAATTGTACTCATTCTTTCAAATGTATGTTGCAGATTTCTTTTACAAGCTAGAAGACTCTTTCTGTGGATCTTGCATCAAAAGAACCATATGAAGTTATCCGCTACATGGATTTTCATTTGTTATTTATTTGATATTTTTCTTTTGCTTTCTTTTACTTAATTATTGTATTAGTTAGGAGGTTTATCTCTTAGGACATATTTTAGCTCTTTGAGCATTCACATAGAGATTTACTCCCTTTTAGGACTTTGTACCTTTTCTTTGTGGCAATAAAATATCCCTAATTTCCTTTAAAAAACCAACCTTAAACCCTAAACCCTAAACCCCAAACCCTAATCCCTAAACCCTAAAAACTTAAAAACCTAAACCAAAACTAAATAAAACCTAAAAATAAAATAAATAAATAAACCAAAACCAAAATTAAATAAAAATAAAATAAAGTAAAATAAAAACCTAAACTATAACATAAACTTAAACCTGAACCTAAACCTAAACCTAAACCTAAAAATAAAATAAAATAAAAAATAATAAACTAAAATAAAATAAAATAAATAAAAACCTAAAGTGAAATAAAAATAAAATAAACCAAAAAATAAAAATCATAAATAAAATAAAAACTAAAAATAAAACAAACCTAAAATAAAATAAAATAAAAACTAAATAAAAATCTAAACCTAAAAAAAAACCTAAAAATAAATAAGAAATAAAACCTAAACCCTAAAGTTTTAAAAAAAACCTAAACCTAAAATAAACAAAATAAAATAAACCAAAACCTAAACTAAAATAAATAAAACCAAAACCTAAACCAAAAATAAACTAAACCTAAATCCTAAACTAAATAAAATAAAATAAACTAAAAATAAACCTAAAATAAACTAAACCTAATTCCTAAACTAATTAAGATAAAATAAACTAAAAATAAACCTAAAACCAATCTAAAAAATAAAACCGAAAAATAAACCTAAAATAAAAATCTAAAACCTAAACCTAAAAAAATAAAATAAAAACCTAAATCTAAACCTAAAAAAAAAAAACCTAAACCTAAAAAAAAAACATAAACCTAAAATAAATAAACTAAACTAAGTAAAAATAAAAAATAAACCTAAATAAAAAATAAAAGATCTAAAATAAAAAAAATTAAACTAAATACATCTAAACCTACTCATTTACCTAATCTAGAAAAAAAAATCCTAAAGCCTAATCCCTAAATACTAAATCCTAAAGCCTAAAGCCTAAACACTAAACCCTAAACCATAAACCCTAAACCTATAACCCTAAACCCTAAAGCTTAAACCCAAAAAAGTCCTAAACACTAAAAAGCCCTAAACCCTAAACCCTAAACCTTAAACCCTAAACCCTAAACCCTAAACCCTAAACCCTAATGGTTAAACCCTAAACCCTAAATCCTAAATCCTAAACCCTAAACCCTAAACCCTAAACCTAAGCTCTAAACTTAAACTTAAAACTAAACCTTAAACATCTAAGTTTTAAACCTACAACCTTAAAACCTAAACCTTAAACTAACCTAAATACAAACTCTAAACCAACCTTAAACCTAACCTAAACCCTAAACCTAAATCAACTAAATCTAAACTATAAACCCTAAACTATCCTAACTAAACCTTAAACTAACTAGAACCCTAGCAACCTAAACCCTAAACCCTAAACCCTAAATCTTAAAACCCTAAACCCTAAAGCTTAAACACTAAACCCTAAACCCTAAACCCTAAACCCTAAATCATAAACCCTAGCCCTAAACCTTAAATTTTAAAACCCTAAACCCTTAGACACTAAACTTTAAACCCTGAACCCTAAACCCTAAATACCTAGAAACCTAAACTTAAACTAAATAAAATGTAAAAATAAACTAAATAAATAAAATTTGAAATTAAATAAAATAATAAGATAAAATAAAATAAAAACTTGAACTAAAACATAAACCTAAACTAAAAAATAAAATAAAATAAATAATAAAAATAAACTAAAATAAAATAAATAAAAACCTAAAGTAAACTAAAAAAATAAAATAAACCTAAGAATAAAAAACATAATAAAATAAAAACTAAACAAAAAATAAAAATAAATTAAACCTAAAATAAAATAAAATAATAACTAAATAATAATCTAAACCTAAAATATAAACATAAAAAGAAAACCTAAAAATAAATAAAAACTAAAATCAAAACCCTAAACTACAAATAATATATAAACCAAAGAAAATAAACCAAAAGTAAAATAAACTAAAATAAATAAAATCCAAACCTAAACCTTAATTAAACTAAACCATAAACCTAAAGCCTAAACCTTACCCTAAACCCTAAACCCTAAACCCTAACCCTAAACCCTAAACCTAAAAACACTAAATCCTAAAACCCTATACCCCAAACCCTAAACCCTAAACCCTAAATCCTAAAAACATAAAACCTAAACCTAAACTAAATAAAACATAAAAATAAAATAAATAATAAAACTTAAACTTAAAGAAACTAAGAAACCTAAACTAAAACCTAAACCTAAACTAAAAAATAAAATAAAGTAAATTAATAAAAAAAACTAAAATATAATAAATAATAACCTAAACTAAACTAAATAAAATAAAATAAACCTAAGAATAAAAAACTTAAATTAAATTAAAATTAAACGTAAAAAAAATAAACATAATAAACCTAAACATTAAATAAAACTAAATAAGCCTAACATTAAAAACCCACCTTTACTTAATTTAAAAATACTAAACCCTAAACCAAAAAACTTAACACTAAACTCCTATACTAAACCTAAAACCCAAAACCCTAACCCTAAACCTAAACCCTAAAACCCTAAATCCTAAACCTAAACCCTAAATAAACTTAAACCCTAAACCCTAATGCTTAAACTATAAACCTAAACATAAATTATAAACTTAAACCTAACCTAACCAACCTAAACTAACTAACTAAACCTAAAACCCCTAAATAAACTAACTAAACCCTAAACCTAAAACCCTAAAAAACTAAAATTAAACTCAAACTTAACCCTAAACCTAAAACCTAAAGTTTAAACCTAAACTTAAACTAACTACCTAAATAAACTAAAACTAAACCTAAAACCTAAACCTAAACTAACCTAAAACCCTAAATCAAAACCTAAATTAACCCTAAACCTAAACTAAACTAAATCCTAAACCCTAAAACTTAAACTATAAACCTAAACTAAACTAACCTACTAAAACCCTAAACCTAAACTAAAACCCTAAACTATAAAAACACTAAATTTAAACTAAACCCTAACCTTAAACCCTAAATCCTAAAACCCTAAACTGTAAACCCTAAACCCTGAACCCCAACTAAAAACCTTAAAACCTAAACCTAAACTAAATAAAACCTAAAAATAAAATAAATAAAAAACCTAAACCTAAATAAAATAGTAAAATAAAAACCTATACTAAAACCTAAAAATAAACCTAAAAAAAATAAAATAAAAAATAACAATAAACTAAAATAAAATAAAGAAAAAACATAAACTAAACTATAAAATAAAATAAACGTAGGAATAAAAAAGTGTTAAAAAATTAATAAAATGTAAAATAAGAATAAAAGAAACCTAAAATAAATAAAAAATAAATAAAAATTATAAACCTAAACCTAAAATATAAACATAAAAATAAAACCTAAAAATAAATAAAAAATAAAACTTAAACCCTAAACTAAAAAAAACTAAGCCTAAATTAAATATAATAAAATAAACTAAAATAAATAAACATAAAAATAAACAAAACTAAAATAAATAAAAGCTAAACCTACTCTTAAAATAAACTAAACCTAAACCTAAAACTAAACCCTAAATAAAATAAAATAAACTAAAAATAAACCTAAACCTAAACTAAAAATTAAAACCTAAAAATAAACCTAAAATAAAAGCTTAAAACTTAAACATACGAAAATAAAATTAAAACCTAAACCTAATCCAAAAATAAAATAAAATAAAAGCTAAACCTCTAAAATAAAATAAAAACAAAACTCAATTAAAAAATAAACCTAAACCTAAATGTAAACCTAAAAAATAAACTATAATAAAAAACCTAAACAAAAATAAATAAACCTAAAATAATTAAACTAACCTAAATAAAAATTAAAAATAAACCTAAATAAAAATAAAAATATAAAAAAATTAAAATAAATAAAAAATAAATTAAATAAACTAAGTAAACCTAAACCTGCTGTTATACTTAATTTAAAAATTAAAAAACCCTAAAGCCTAAATCACAAACCCTAAATCCTAAACCTTAAACCTTATACCCAAAAACAAACTGTAAACCCTAAACGCTAAACCTACAACCCTAAACCTACAATCCTAAATCCTAAACCTTAAACCTACAATCCTAAATCCTAAACCCTAAACCCTAAAAAACCCTAAATCCTAAACCCTAAATCGTATGCCCTAAACCATAAACCCTAAACCTTAAACTTAGAACCCAAAATCCTAAACCATAAACACAAAACCCCAAAAAACCCTTAACCATAAACCTTAAACCTTAATCTAACCCTAAATCCTAAACCTTAAAAACCCTAAATCCTAAAGCCTAAACACTTAACCATAAACCCTAAACCCAAAAGACTAACCCTAAACCCAAAAACCATAAACACTAAACCCTAAACCCTAAACCATAAACCCTAAAAACATAAAAAGCTAAACCTAAACAAAATAAAACTTTAAATTGAAATAAATAAAAAAACCTAAACCTAAGTAAAATAAAATAATCCTCAGAATAAAAAAACTAAAATAAAATAAAAAACTAAACGTAAGATAAAAATAAAATAAAATAAAACCTAAAATAAACCTAAATATATATTTAATTTAAAACTAAACGCTAAAAAATAAAATTTATTTGGTTTAAAAAAAATAAACCTAAACTAAACCCTAAACCTAAAACTAAAAACTATAAACCCTAAATACAAACCCCAAACCCTAAAAAACCCTAAACCCTAAGCTAACCCTAAACACTAAATCGTAAATCTTATTGTTTAAACGTAAAACCCTAAACCCTAGACCCTAAACCCTAAACCCTAACCCCAACCCTAAACCCTAAACCTTAAACCTAATCAAAATAACCTAAACCCTAAACCTAAACTAACCTAAACCCTAAACCTAAACACTAAACTAACCTAACCCTAAACCCTAAACTTCAACCTAAACTAACTTAAAATCCTAAACCCTAAACCATAAGCTAACCCTAAACCCTAAACCATAAACCCTAACCCTCAACCCTAAACCCTAAAACCCTAAACCCTAAACCCTAAACCCTGAAAACTAAAAAAAAAACTAAACCTAAATAAAATAAAACCTAAAAAAAAATAAATAAAAAAACCTAAGCCTAAATAAAATAACATAAACCTAAGAATAAAAAATAAAAATAAAATAAAAACTAATCGTAAAATAAAAATAAAATAAAAATAAAATAAATATAAAATAAAATAAAATAAAAACTAAATAAAAACCTAAACATACCGGTTTATTAAATAAAAAAAAAACCATAAACCCTAAACCCCAAATCCTAAATCTTAAACCATAAACCCAAAAACTAACCATAAACCCTAAACCCTAAACTTACAATCATAAACCCTAAACCCTAAAAGACCATAAACTAAAAACCCAAAACTCTAAACCCTAAAACTTACCTTAAACCCTAAACCTAAGCACCCTAAACCCTAAACCTAAAAAACCTACTAAACCTAAACCTCTAAACCCTAACCTAAACTAAACTAAACCTAAACTAAAAACAAACCTAAACTAACCTAAAATGAACCTAAATCATAAACCTAAACTAACCTAAACTAAACCTAAAACTAAACCTAAACTAACCCTAAACCTAACCCTAAACCTAAACCTAAACTTAAACCCTAAACTAAACCTAAACCCTAAAACCTAAACTTAAATAAAAACAACCTATCCTAAACCCTAAACTAAACCTAAACTAAACCCTAAACTAACCCTAAACCTAAAAAAATCATAAACCTAAAACCCTAAATAAACCTAAACCTAAACCTAAAATTTAAACTAAACTAAATAAACCTAAAAGTTAAATAAATAAATAAAATCTAAACTAAAATAAATAAAATTAAAATTAAAAAACCTAAAATAAAATAAAATAAAATAAAATAAATAAAATAAATAAAAAAACTAATAAAATAAAATAAACTAAAATAAAATAAAAAATAAACTAAACTAAAAATAAAATAAACCAAAAAATAAATAAAACTAAATAAAAAGAAACTAAAATAAAATAAAAAATAAACCTAAGAAAAAAAAAAAAAAAAAAAAAAAAAAAAAAAAAAAAAAAAAAAAAAAAAAAAAAAAAAAAAAAAAAAAAAAAAATATAAACCATAAACTAAAATAAACTAAAAACTAAATAAAATAAAATAAACTAAAATAAATAAACCTAAAAAAACTAAACTAAAATAAAATAAAACCTAAACCTAAACCTAAAATAAACTAAACCTAAACCTAAACCTAAACCCTAAATAAAATAAAATAAACTAAAAATAAACCTAAACCTAAACTAAAAAATAAAACCTAAAAATAAACCTAAATTAAAAACCTAAAACTTACAACTACAAAAATAAAATAAAAACATAAACCTAAACCTAAAAATAAAAAATAAAATAAAAATATATCTCAACTAAAAAATAAACTTAAACCTAAATCTAAACCAAAAAAATAAATTAAAATTAAAAAGGTAAATTAAAATAAATAAACTAACCTAAATAAAATTAAAAATAGACCTAAATAAAAATAAAAAAAATTAAAATAAACTAAACTAAATAAACCTAAGCCTAGTGATTTAATTAATTTAAAAAAAAACACTAAACCCAAAATCCTAAACCATAAATCCTAAACCCTAAACCTTGAACCCTAAAACTAACCCTAAACCTACAACCCAAAACCCTAAACCTACAACCCTAAACCCTAAACCCTAAAAAACCCTAAACCCCAAACCCTAAATCATATGCCTTAAACCATAAACCCTAAAACTTAAACCACTTACAACCCTAAACCCTAAACCCTAAACACTAAACCTTAAAAAAACAAAAAACCTTAAACCCTAAACTCTAATCTAACCCTAAACCCTAAACCCTAAAAATCCTAAAGCCTAAAGCCTAAACACTAAACCGTAAATCCTAAACCCTAAACTCTAAAAACTTGACAAGCTAAACCTAAACAAAATAGATCCTAAAAAAAAAAAAAAAAGCTAAACCTAAATAAAATAAAATAAATGTAAGAATAAAAAACATAAATAAAATTAATACTAAATGTAAAAAAATAAAATAAGCCTATAATAAAATAAAACTAAATAAAATATAAACCTAAATAAAATTTAAAACTTAAACCCTAAACCCAAAAGTTAACCATAAACCCTAAACCCTAAACACTAAAAAAACACTAAACCCTAAACCTAAATTTAAACCCAAAATTAAAAAAAAAACCTAAACTAACCTAAACCCTAAATTTAAACTAAATTAAACATAAACCTAAACCCTAAATCTATAAATACTAAACTATAAACATTCAACCTAAACCTAAACTCTAAACCATAAATACAAAACCTAAACCCTAAACTAAATAACCCTAACCTAAACCCTAAATTTTAAACCTAAACTAAAACCTAAACTCCTAAACCCTAAACCCTAAAACTAAACCTAAATCCTAAACTAACCTAAACTCCTAAACCCAAAACCCTAAACCCTAAACATTAAACCTAATCCACCCTAAACCTAACCTAAACCTAAACCCTAAACCCTAAACCTAAAACCCTAAACCTAAAAGTTTAAACACTAAACCTAAACCTAAACCCTAAACCATAACTATAAACCCTAAAGGACCCTAAACCCTAAAACTCTAAATCTAAACCCTATACCCTAAACTAAAACCTAAAACCTAAACCTAAACTAAATAAACCTAAAAATAAAATAAATAAATAAACTAAACCTAAAGAAAATAAAAAATAAAATAAAATGAAACCTAAACCTAAAATAAAATTAAAAAAAATAATAAAAAAAGAGAAAACCTAAACTAAACTAAAAAAAATAAAACTAAGAAAAAACCTTAATAAAATAACAACTAAAAATAAAAATAAAATAAACCTAAGATTAAATAAAATAAACACTAAATAAAAAAACCTAAACATAAAAAAATAAACCTAAAATGAATAAAAGTAAAGCCTAAACCCTAAACTAAAAAAAAAAGCCATAAACCTAGCATAAAAAATATAATAAACAAAATAAAATAAACCTGAAGCTAAACTAAAGTAAACTAAACCAAAATAAATAAAATATAAACCTAAACTTAAAATAAGCTAAACTCTAAAACCTAATAAACCTAAACCTAAACCAACCCTAAGAATGCTAAACCTTGATAAGAATATCACCATCAACCAGATCATAGATCTAGTGGAAAGATGGAGGAAAGTTATCATTGTGGTGGTGGGGAATTCATAGGTGCTCGTCGATATGGAGGTGGTGGTAAGAGTAGTGGTTATGGAGGCGGAGGAGCGACGAGGTTACAAAAAAAAGAGATCTATATGATGGTCAATCCTACTGACCTGGTTCTATGAGAACGGATAAACCGGAACTACCATCGATATACCATGGAACGGTCTTTTAGTTGAGATCGTTCTACTAATCTAGGGTTTTATTTACTCTATGGGTTCTCATTTTATCTATGTCATCGCTGTGTAAAAACTTAGGGTGATACTTTTGATGAAGTCAACATGAAGAAATGTTGAATCAATTTGTTCTCCATTAAAAAAAAAAAACCTTAAACCTTAAACCCTAAACCTACTAGTTTTAATTTTATAAAATCCTAAACCTATATCATAAACCCTAAACCCAAAAATCAAAACCACCCCTAAACCTAATCCTAAACCATAAACTAACTCTAAATACTAAACCTTAAACCTAAACCCTAAACCCTAAAACCATACACCCTAAAACAAAACCCAAAATCAAATAAAACTAAACCCTAAAATCCTTATCTCTAAAGCATAAAGCCTAAATTTTAAACTCTAAACTCTAAACCCTAAACCTAAACCATAAAACCTAAACCCTAAAACCCTAAACCCTAATTTAAACCCTAAACCTACAATCCTAAACCATAAACTCCAAACCTAAACCCTAAACCATTACCATAAAAAAAGCTAAAATCCTAAACCTAAACTAAATAAAACCTAAAAATAAAATAAATAAATATAAATCAAAATAAAATTGAAAATAAAATGAAAACATAAACTAAAAATAAAACCAAACCTAAACTTAAACCTTAACCTAAATAGAAAATAAAATATAAAATAAAACTAAATTAAAATAAAATAAATAAAACCTTACACAAAAATAAAAAATAAAAACCTAAATAAAAATAAAACTAAACCTAAAATAAAACCCTAAATTCTAAACCCTAAATTAAACATAAACCCTAAACCCTAAATCTATCCCTAAATACTAAACCCTAAACATTAAACCTAAACCCTAAACTAATGCTAAACCATAAATACAAAACCCTAAACCCTAAACCCTAAACCCTAAATTCTAAACCCTAAACCCTAAAACCTAAACCCTAAACCCTAAACCCTAAAACCTGAAACCCTAAATCCTAAACTAACCCTAAACCCTAAACCCCAAAAACCCTAAACCCTAAACCATAAACCTTAATCCCTAAACTAACCCTAAACCCTAAGCTAACCCTAAACCCTAAACCCTAACCCCTAAACCTTAAAACCCCTAAACCCAAAAGCTTAAACACTAAACCCTAAACCCTAAACCCTAAACCATAACTATAAACCCTAATGCCTAAGACCCTAAACCCTAAAACTCTAAATCATAAACCCTATACCCTAAAACCTTGAAAACCTAAAAACCTAAACCTAAACTAAATAAAACCTAAAAATAAAATAAATAAATAAACCTAAACCTAAATAAAATAAAAAAATAAAATAAAATGAAAACCTAAACCTAAATTAAAATTAAAAAAATAATCTAAAATAAAAGAAAGAAAAATCTAAACTAAACTAAAAAAAATAAAACTAAGAATAAAAAACCTTAATAAAATAACAACTAAACGTAAAATAAAAATAAAATAAACCTAAGATAAAATAAAATAAACACTAAATAAAAACCTAAACATAAAAAATAAACCTAAAAATGAATAAAAAGTAAAGCCTAAACCCTAAACTAAAAAAAAGCCATAAACCTAACATAAAAATATAATAAACAAAAATAAAATAAACCTAAAGCTAAACTAAAGTAAACTAAACTAAAATAAATAAAATATAAACCTAAACTTAAAATAAGTTAAACTCTAAAACCTAATAAACCTAAACCTAAACCTGAACCCTAAGAATGCGCAGAACCTTGACGGTAAGAATATCACCATCAACCAGGATCAGTCTAGATCTAGTGGTGGAGGCGAAGATGGAGGAAACAGTTATCATAGTGGTGGTGGGGAATTCAGAGGTGCTCGTGGATATGGAGGTGGTGATAAGAGTAGTGGTGGTTATGGAGGCAGGAGGAGCGACTGAGGTTACAACTGTGGTAGTGGCGGAGGGACAGATCTGGGATATGATGGTGAATCCCGCTACTCGAGAGGCCATGGTGGTTCTGATGAGAACTGGAGGAACTGAGGAACGGCTGATTCGATCTACTACTTATGGAACAGTGTCTTTTTAGTTGAGATGGTTCTACTAATCTAGGGTTTTTTATTTACTCTATGGGTTCTCATTTTTTATCTATATCATCGCTTGTGTCACATAAAACTTAGGGTGATACTTTGGTTGATGAAGTCAACATGAAGAAATGTTGAATCTAAATTAGTTCTCCATTAAAAAAAACCTTAAACCTTAAACCCTAAACCTACTAGTTTACTTAATTTTTTTTAAAAAAATCCCTAAACCCTATATCATAAACCCTAAACCCAAAAATCAAAACCCTACACCCTAAACCCTAATCGCTAAACCATAAAACTAACTCTAAATACTAAACCTTAAACCCTAAACCCTAAACCCTAAAAAACCATACACCCTAAAAAACCCAAAACCCAAAACCGTAAAACCCTAAACCCTAAAATCCTTATCTCTAAAGCATAAAGCCTAAATCTTAAACTCTAAACTCTAAACCCTAAACCCTAAACCATAAAACCTAAACCCTAAAACCCTAAACCCTAATCCTTAAACCCTAAACCTACAATCCTAAACCATAAACTCCAAACCTTAAACCCTAAACCATTACCATAAAAAGCTAAAATCCTAAACCTAAACTAAATAAAACCTAAAAATAAAATAAATAAAGAAACATAAATCAAAATAAAATAGAAAATAAAATAAAATGAAAACATAAACTAAAATAAAAACAAAACCTAAACTTAAACCTTAACCTAAATAGAAAATAAAATATAAAATAAAAACTAAATTAAAATAAAATAAATAAAAACTTACACAAAAATAAAAAATAAAAACCTAAATAAAAATAAAACTAAACCTAAAATAAAAACCCTAAAATAATATAAAATAAAACTAAATAAAACCTAAACCTAAATAATAATCCTAAAAATAAATAAAAAATAAACCCTAAAGCTTAAACTAAAAAAAACCTAAACATAAAATAAAAATAAAATAAACCTAAACCTAAACTAAAATAAACTAAGCTAAAATAAATATAACCTAAACCTAAAATAAACTAAACATAAACCTAAACCAAAACTAAATAAAATAAAATAAACTATAAATAATCCTAAACCTAAACTAAAAAATAAAACCTAAAAATAAACCTAAAACCTAAACCTAAAAAAAATAAAATAAAAACCTAAACCTAAACCTAAAAATAAAAAATTAAACCTAAACTTAAAAAATAAAATAAAATAAAACAAAACTAAAAAATAAAATAAACCAAACTTAAACCTAAAAGATAAACTAAAATAAATAAACCAAACAAAATAAAAATAAAAATAAACCTAAATAAAAATAAAAAATAAAATAAATTAAAATAAAAGAAAAATAGACTAAATAAACTAAATAAACATAAACCTATTAGTTTACTTTTTTTAAAAAAAAGAAAAAAGAAAAACCTTAAACCATAAACCCTAAACCATAAAACCCTAAACCCCAAACCTAAAATCCTAACCCTAAACCCTAAACCATAAACCCTAAACCATAAACCCTAAAAACCCTAAAGCTTAAAGCCTAAATATTAAACGATAAACCATAAACCCTAAATCTCGATCCGTATACCTAAACCTAAAGAAACTACAAAAATTAAAAACTAAACCTAAACCCTAAAACCTAATTAACCTATACCTAAACCTAAACCCTAAGAATGGGCAGAACCTTGTTGGCAGGAACATCACCATTAACCACACTTAGTCTAGATCTGGCGGTGGAGGCAAAGGCAGAGGCGACGGTTATCATAGTGGTGGTGGGGGATCTAGAGGTGCTGGTAGATATGGAGGTGGTGGTCAGAGTAGTGGTGGTTCTAAAGGCCGGAGGGGAGATGGAGGTTATAGCTGTGGTGGTGAAAGAGGGAGAGATTAGAGATATGTGGTCGATCCTCTACTCGAGAGGTCAAGGTCATTTTGATGGGAACTGGATAAATTAAAAAATGGATGATCGCTTGCTTATGGAACTATGTCTTTATAGCAGTTCTACTTATCTAGGGTTTTGATTTGCTCTATGGGTGCTCTTTTTTGATCTATGTCTTGTATCTTAGAAAACTTGGGGTGCTACTTGGTTGATGAAATCAAAAAGAAGAAATTTTGAAACAGAATTTGTTCTTTGTTAAAAAAAAAACTTAAACCCTAAACCCTAAACTAAAACTTAAACACTAAAAATAACAAAAACCCAAAACTCAAAACACTAAACCCTAAACCCTAAACCCTAAACCCTAAACCCTAAAACCCTAAACCATAAACCCTAAACCCTAATCCCTAAAACCATAAACCCTAAACACTACAAGCTAAAACCTATAACCCTAAACCCTAGACCTTCAACCCTAAACCTATAACACCAAACCTTAAACCCTAAACCCTAAAAAATTCTAAACCTTAAACCCTATCCCTTAAACCCAAACCATAAACCCTAAACCCTAAACTAACCAAAAACCCTAAACCCTAAATCCTAACCCTAACCCTAAACCCTAAACCATAAACCCTTAAACCTTAAACCCTAAACCCTAAACCATAAACCCTAAAAACCTTAAATCCTAAAGCCTAAATCCAAAACCCTAAACCCTAAACCCTAAACTAATCCTAAACCATTAAAATCTTAAACCATAAAGCCTAAATAATAAACCCTAAACCTTAAATCCTAACTCTAAACCCTAAACCCTAAAACCCTAAAACCTATATTAAATAAACCAAAATATATAATTAATAAGGCACCTAAACCTAAATAAAAAAAATAAAATATAAAAATAAAAACCTAAACCTAAAAATAAAATAAAATAAAAAATAAAAATAAACTAAAATAAATAATGAAAAGCCTAAACTAAAGTAAAAAAAATAAAATAAACCTAAGAATAAAAAACCTTAACAAAATAAAAACTAAATGTAAAATAAAAATAAAATAAACCTAAAGTAAAATAAAATAAATACTAAATAAAAACCTAAACCTAAAAAAAACCTAAAAATGAATAAAAAATAAAATCTAAATCCTAAACTAAAAAAATTCTAAACCTAAATAAAAATAAAATAAATAAAATAAAATAAACCTAAACCTTAACTAAAATAAATAAAACTAAAATAAATAATACCTAAACTAAAACTAAAATAAACTAATCCTAAACCAAAATTTAAACTAAATAAAATAAAATAAATTAAAAATAAACCTAAACCTAAACTAAAAAATAAAACCTAAAAATAAACCTAAAACCTAAACCTAAAAAAACAAAATAAAAACCTAAACTTAAACCAAAAAATTAAAAATAAAACGTAAACAAAAAAAAATTTAAATTCAACTAAAAAAGGAAACCTAAACCAAAAAAATAAATTAAAATAGAAACCTAAACTAAAATAAATAAACCTAAAATAAATAAACTAAATTGAAGAAAAATAAAAAGTAAACCTAAATAAAAATAAAAAATAAAATAAACTTAAAATAAATAAAAAACAAACTAAATCAACTAAATAAACCTAAACCTACCAGTTTACTTAATTAAAAAAAATATAAACCCTAAATTCTAAACCCTAAACTCTAAACCCTAAACCTACAACCCTAAACCCTAAACCATAACTATAAACCCTAAAGCCTAAGACCCTAAACCCTAAAACTCTAAATCGTAAACCCTATACCCTAAACCTTGAAAACCTAAAAACCTAAACCTAAACTAAATAAAACCTAAAAATAAAATAAATAAATAAACCTAAACCTAAAGAAAATAAAAAAATAAAAAAAATTAAAACCTAAACCTAAAATAAAATTAAAAAAAATAATCTAAAATAAAAGAAAGAAAAACCTAAACTAAACTAAAAAAAATAAAACTAAGAATAAAAAACCTTAATAAAATAACAACTAAAAGTAAAATAAAAATAAAATAAACCTAAGATAAAATAAAATAAACACTAAATATAAACCTAAACCTAAAAAATAAACCTAAAAATGAATAAAAAGTAAAGCCTAAACCCTAAACTAAAAAAAATGCCATAAACCTAACATAAAAATATAATAAACAAAAATAAAATAATCCTAAAGCTAAACTAAAGTAAACTAAACTAAAATAAATAAAATATAAACCTAAACTTAAAATAAGCTAAACTCTAAAACCTAATAAACCTAAACCTAAACCTGAACCCTAAGAATGCGCAGAACCTTGACGACAAGAATATCACCATCAACCAGGATCAGTCTAGATCTAGTGGTGGAGGCGAAGATGGAGGAAACAGTTATCGTAGTGGTGGTGGGGATTTCAGAGGTGCTCGTGGATATGGAGGTGGTGGTAAGAGTAGTGGTGGTTATGGAGGCAGAGGAGCAAGGGTTACAAGCGGTAGTGGGAGGGACGGGATGATATGATGGTGAATCCCGCTACTGAGAGGCCATGGTGGTTCATGAGAACTGAGAAACCGAGGAACCTGATCCGATCTACGCTCAATGTCTGTCTTTAGTTGAGATGGTTCTACTAATCTAGGGTTTTTTATTTACTCTATGGTTTCTCATTTTTTATCTATATCATCGCTTGTGTCACAGAAAACTTAGGGTGACACTTTGGTTGATGAAGTCAACATGAAGAAATGTTGAATCTGAATTTGTTCTCCATTAAAAAAAAACCTTAAACCTTAAACCCTAAACCTACTAGTTTACTTAATTTTTTTTTATAAAAATCCCTAAACCCTATATCATAAACCCTAAACCCAAAAATCAAAACCCTACACCCTAAACCCTAATCGCTAAACCATAAAACTAACTCTAAATACTAAACCTTAAACCCTAAACCCTTAACCCTAAAAAACCATACACCCTAAAAAACCCAAAACCCTAAACCCTAAAATCCTTATCTCTAAAGCATAAAGCCTAAATCTTAAACTCTAAACTCTAAACCCTAAACCCTAAACCATAAAACCTAAACCCTAAAACCCTAAACCCTAATCCTTAAACCCTAAACCTACAACCCTAAACCATAAAATCCAAACCTTAAACCCTAAACCATTACCATAAAAAGCTAAAATCCTAAACCTAAACTAAATAAAACCTAAAAATAAAATAAATGAATAAACATAAATCAAAATAAAATAGTAAATAAAATAAAATGAAAACATAAACTAAAATAAAAACCAAAACCTAAACTTAAACCTTAAACTAAATAGAAAATAAAATATAAAATAAAAACTAAATTAAAATAAAATAAATAAAAACTTACACTAAAATAAAAAATAAAAACCTAAATAAAAATATAACTAAACCTAAAATAAAAATAAAAAAACCTAAAATAATATAAAATAAAAACTAAATAAAAACCTAAACCTAAATAATAATCCTAAAAATAAATAAAAATAAACCCTAAAGCTTAAACTAAAAAAAACCTAAACATAAAATAAAAATAAAATAAACCTTAACCTAAACTAAAATAAACTAAGCTAAAATAAATATAACCTAAACCTAAAATAAACTAAACCTAAACCTAAACCTAAACTAAATAAAATAAAATAAACTAAAAATAATCCTAAACCTAAACTAAAAAAGAAAACCTAAAAATAAACCTAAAACCTAAACCTAAAAAAATAAAATAAAAACCTAAACCTAAACCTAAAAATAAAAAATAAAACCTAAACATAAAAAATAAAATAAAAATAAAACAAAACTAAAAAATAAAAATAAACCTAAACTTAAACCTAAAAGATAAACTAAAATAAATAAACCAAACAAAATAAAAATAAAAATAAACCTAAATAAAAATAAAAAATAAAATAAACTAAAATAAAAGAAAAATAGACTAAATAAACTAAATAAACATAAACCTATTAGTTTAATTTTTTTTTTAAAAAAAAAAAAAGAAAAACCTTAAACCATAAACCCTAAACCATAAAACCCTAAACCCCCAAACCTAAAATCAACCTAAACCCTAAAATAAACCCTCCATAAACCCTAAAACCTTGTTTAGGCTGAAGAGGCGGTTATCATAGTGGTGGTGGGGGATCTAGAGGTGCTGGTAGATATGGAGGTGGTGGTCAGAGTAGTGGTGGTTCTAGAGGCTGGAGGGGAGATGGAGGTTATAGCTGTGGTGGTGGAAGAGGGAGAGATCAGAGATATGTGGTCGATCCTCTACTCGAGAGGTCAAGGTCATTTTGATGGGAACTGGATAAATTAAAAAATGGATGATCTGATCTGTTGCTTATGGAACTATGTCTTTATAGTAGAGACAGTTCTACTTATCTAGGGTTTTTGATTTGCTCTATGGGTGCTCTTTTTTGGTCTATGTCTTGTATCTTAGAAAACTTGGGGTGCTACTTGGTTGATGAAATTAAAAAGAAGAAATTTTGAAATAGAATTTTTCCTTTGTTAAAAAAAAACCTTGAACCTTAAACCCTAAACTAAAACTTAAACACTAAAAATAACAAAAACCCAAAACTCAACCACAAAAACCCCAAACCCTAAACCACCAAACCCTACTTGATAAAACCATAAACCCTAACAAATACAAGCTAAGACCTATAACCCTAAACCTAGACAGACCTAAACCTATAACAAACCTAAACCCAAACACAAAAAATTCTAAACCTTAAACCTTAAACCCCAAACCATAAACCCTAAAAACTAAAACCAAAACCACAAACCCTAAACCTAATCTAACCATGACCTACCCTAACCTTGGGCCAGACCTAAACCCTAACCACTAAACCACCAGATCCTGCTAAATCCTATAACCCTACTAACTAAACCAAGATCTTTAAACCATGAGCCATAATGAGCCCTCCCTGACCCTAAACCCTGACTCTCCTGGGCCCTCCACAAACCTATAATATCCAAAATATAAAGCACCTAAACTAAATAAATGAAAATGTAAAATAAAAACCTATAAAATAATAAAATAAGAAAAATAAACTAAGATAAATATGAAGCCTAAACTAAAGTAAAATAAAATAAACCTGAATAAAACCTTAATAAAAACTATGTAAATAAAATAAAATAAACCTAAAGTAAAATAAAATAAATGCTAAATAAAACTAAACCTAAAAAAACCTAAAATGAAAAAAAAATAAAATCTAAATCCTAAAACTAAAAAAACCTAAACCTAAATAAAAATAAAATAAATAAAATAAAATAAACCTAAACCTTAACTAAAATAAATAAAACTAAAATAAATAATACTAAACTAAAACTAAAATAAATAATCCTAAACCAAACTTAAACTAAATAAAATAAAATAAATTAAAAATAAACCTAAACCTAAACTAAAAAATAAAACCTCAAAATAAATCTAAAACCTAAACCTAAAAAAACAAAATAAAAACCTAAACTTAAACCAAAAAATTAAAAATAAAACATAAACCAAAAAAAAAATTAAATTCAACTAAAAAAGGAAACCTAAACCTAAAAAATAAATTAAAATAGAAACCTAAACTAAAATAAATAAACCTAAAATAAATTGAAGAAAAATAAAAAGTAAACCTAAATAAAAATAAAAAATAAAATAAACTCAAAATAAATAAAAAAAAAACTAAATCATAAATAAACCTAAACTGGGTTTGCTTAATTAGAAAAACATAAACCTTAAATTCTAAACCCTAAACTCTAAACCCTAAACCCTGCAACCCTAAACCTACCCTAAACCCCAAACCTAAACCTAAACCCTAAAAACTGAACCACAACCTGACCTGAGCCACCCTAAACCCTACATAAACCCTAAAAAATCTACCTAACCTACCCTAAACCCTACCCACAAACCCTAAACCTAAACCCTAAACCCTACTCACCCTAAACCCTAAAAGCCCGAATGGTGAGACCTTGACGGTAGAAACATCACCATCAGGCCCTCAGATCCGGTGGTTGAGGTAGAGGCCACATTAGTGGTGGTGGGGGATCTAGAGGCACTGGTGGATATGGAGGTGGTGGTTGGAGCAGTGGTTGTTATGGAGGTAGGAAGAGTGATGGAGGTTATAGCTGTGCTGGTGGCGGAGGGAGATATCGGGTATATGATGGTAGATCTCGTTACTCTAGAGGCAAGGGTGGTTTTGATGGGAATTAGAGAAATTGAAGAATAGTCTATCCAATCTACTGCTTATGGAACTGTGTCTTTACAATAGAGATGGTTCTACTTATCTAGAGTTTTTTATTTGCTCTATGGGTGCTCTTTTTTGATCTATGTCATCACTTGTGTCTTAGAAAACTTGGGGTGCTACTTGGTTGATGAAATTAAAAAGAAGAAATGTTGAATCTAAATTTGTTTTCTATTAAAAAAACCTTAAACCCTAAACCCTAAACTAAATCTTAAACCCTAAACCTAAAACTAAAACCCAAAACCTTAAACCCTAAACCCTGAAAATTCTAAACCATAAACACTAAACCATAAAACCTAAAACCAAAATTGTAAACCCTAAACCCTAAACCCTAAACTGTAAACCCTAAAATGATAATCCCTAAACCCTAAAACCTATAACCCTAAACCCTAAACCATAAATCCCAAACCCTTTACCTTAAACCCTAAACCCTAAACTAACATTAAACCCTAAACCCAAACCCTAAACCCTAATCCCTAAACCTTGGATAAAGATGTCATTAGGAGTAGATCTAAAGAATGACCTAATCCTAACATAGTTATGGTAGTTAAAGAAAATGACTTCAAGAGACTTTCCCTTGACTCTTAGAGATTTGAATTCCCTAAACCATAACCCTATCTCATATTATAATACCATATATTATAGTATAATCTAGCATCATATATTTGAGCATGTAGTGATGTGCATTTGGATGTTATAAGATGTTTTGAAATGTTTTAGTATATTATGGTATTGTGTCATATAGTCTATTTTAATATAAATCATAAAAAGATTGATTTAATAAATCAAATGATGAAATTTGTTAAATTTGAAGTGGCAATTAGGTTGCAGTACCAAAGGTGTGCTATGCCACTTGTAGTCTAAAAAGTAAGATTTTATATTCTAAATGAATATTATATGTTGTAGCATAGTATAACATCATATATCATAATATATTGTTCTTCACATTTTAAATTCTTTTAGTATTATACAATCATGTAGTCAAGCCTACACTAGCATTATTTATAAAAATATTGATTTAGACTTTAAAATGGTGGAATTTGGGCAAATTCATAATCAGTAGAGCATGGCATCATAATATGTTATTTCAATTTAAAATATGTAATTTATACGACTAAAATATATAGTTTTTTTATTATTTAGACAAATTTTATGATATTTTATCTTAAGAAATCCCTTGTGATCTGATATGCAATATAATATAATATAATATAATATGTTATAGTGTATTATGATATAGGATGCCATAACATTATTTAGCATCATGCATTATAGCATACTATTGTGTATTACTACTTATTGTTTAGCATATTTTAGTTTGTTATAGTATGATGTAGTAGAGTTTGTACTAGTATAATTCATAAAAATCTTGATTTATATGAGATGATGGGATTTGGCCAAATTTGTAAGTTTAGGGAACAACATTGGGGTGTGCTATGGTGTGCCATTTAATCAAAAGAAAGAATTTTGTATCCAAAATAAATGTTCATTTTCAACCATATTTTATACATTTTATATTATCATTTTAAGGTGTAGCATTAAGATAATATATAATATGAAAATATTAAAATATAATGTACATAACTATATAACCTCACATATATATGAATGTGGTGGTGTGTTATTAAATGTTATTGTACATTTTAGTATGTTTTACTTTTGTTATAATAAGTTGGGTCAAAACCAACTAAAATTTTAATTTGAAGGTTGAGATGGAAGAATTTTCCCAAATTCATGGCACTCGCCAAGAAGCATCACCGAAACTATGCTATTTTGTACCATTTCTAATAGAAAAATAACAATTTTACATCCAAAATGAACATTATTCATATTTTGAGAAATATTTTTTTATTTGTTCCTTTTAAGTAATTCT
Source organism: Cymbidium sinense (assembly GCA_021442155.1). NCBI lineage: Eukaryota > Viridiplantae > Streptophyta > Magnoliopsida > Asparagales > Orchidaceae > Cymbidium > Cymbidium sinense. Next base: position 274,899,796 of record CM038215.1, on the reverse strand, counting down.
AATGAGGTGTAATGTTAGATAATATATAATATTATAGAAAATTAGAATATAACATCATATATTATAATATAATATAATGTGTTAATTCACACTATAATATGTTTAGCATGATATTGTATAGTTAGTTTGAGCTTGCACCATCATAAATCATAAAATGTTGATTACAATGTTAAGATGATGTAATTTGAACAAATACATTATTAGGCTTTTAGTTGAAGTATTAAAGGTGTGTATAAGAGAAGAAATAAGATATGATGAGAATTCCATGTCAAGGACATGGAGGGAGATCCGTTAGGGGAACACACATACATTGGACATGACATGTGAGGAGTCTATGTCGAAGGCATAGAAGAAGTAAATCTGCTGGGTATTAGGTTTGAATTTGATTTGAAAATATGATTTGTGGAAAAAAAATCTACTAGGGATAAGAATCTATAATCCACCAGGGATTAAGATTGAATTGACTTTAATTTGTTTAGTTTCAATTGATAGAGAGGCATATCTGCTGGAGATATGGCCTCAAGTCTGCTGGGGATCGGGTATATGAAGCTTCCACTAGGGAAGCAGGTTTAGGCTATCCCCTAGGATTGGGATTTGAGTTTGATTTCATAGATTTTTTTAGGGATGTATCTGCTGGGAATAAGAGTTTGGTTGGATTTATTTAATTTAAACTCTACTAGGGGAGTTGGTTTAATTTGGCTCCACTCGAGAGGTTGGTTTTAAATTTGATTTGTTTGCTTGACTTATTTACATATGATTTGGGACTCTACAGGGGAGAAGGTTGTGATTTAACTCCACTCGATAAAATCATATTAGGTTTTATTTAATCTGAGTTAATGTATGGACCTTGTGGTGTCTGAACCCCGAGAAGGCTATATCAGCTTTGACCTAACTCAGGTTTACAAATCCAAAAGGATATTCTACCAGCTGTGGGGTAGAGCTAGCCAACCTTTGGGGTTGCCTATCGATGTGCAATGGATGTGCTAGGAAGAGGCATATCATACTTGCATCTTCCAAAATGAGGAATAATCGTTGCAGTGACCTATTGGATGCACAACAAATCAAACTTGACCTAGGGCGACTACTGAGTGAATGTCATTGGGGATTTCTATCAACTCAAAAGTAGTCAGAATTAATTTTATCTTCATTTCATGTGATTTGATATGGTTTGTTTGGTTCAGTTTGATTTCAAATTGAGGGCATATCCACTAGGGATGTGAGCTCGGTCAAATTTAATAGATTTAATTTATGGACCATGTTGGTGTGCAATGGATCCACTGAGAAGGGGCTATATTGGACTTGTCCTATCTCAGATTTACAAATCCAAAGGGATAGTCTACTAGATGTGGAGTAGAGCTAGCCAATCAAAGGGGTTGGCTTTTGGTGTGCAATGGTTGTGTTAGGAAGAAGGCGTAGCATATTTACATCTTCTAAAGTAGTGAAAAACAGCTGGGGTGACTTATTGGTAGCACAACAAATCGAACCTGACTTAGGGATGACTACTGAGTGAATGTTGTTGGGGACTTATGTCAACTTAAGAGTAGTCAGGCGATTCCCATATGGAGTTTTGCTGACACTACCCTAAATATAGGATGCCTTCTTAGGAAAAGGTATCATTACGGGTGTCTTCCTAATCCATAGTTGAATATATATTTTGTTTATATCTTTGTGTGGACCCTGTTAATGTGCGAGGGACCATATTGAAAGAGGCTATGCTGGCCTTGACCTATCTCAGATTTACTGGACCAAGGGAGAATCTACACATCCACAGGACAAATTCTCTAACCACAGGGGTGGTGATTAGGAAAGGTGAACTGCCTAATTCAATAGTAACCCAGGTAGTGTCTAAACGGGATCGCAAAGGATGTGATCCTAATATAGTGCCCACAGGGGAGGTGTTGCTAGGGATGTTATCCTAATCACTGGAAAAGAAAGCTTATAGGTGTAAGGTGGCCAACTCAAGGAGAAAGTGTAGCATACTTACATCTACCATGAGTGGTGTATCCTAAGGTGCAAGAACCAACCAACCTAAGGTGTATCCATCAGCATGAGTGGTCTATCCATGAGTATAGTGAGAACCAACCAACCTAAGGTGCCCGTCGGTGTGCAATGATCAATCTGAAAAGAAAGTGTGTTGGCTTATAACTTTCCAAGTAGAACTGATCATCGGGATAGTCTATCGTGTGTGGGACAGATGATATCTAAACTAAAGAGACTACTAAGTAGGGAGCCCCGAGGAAGGACTAGACCTAGACTTGAAGTTGTTATGAGGGAAGGAGCCACTAGGGGACCTATCCTAAACCTCAAATATACTCGACCAAATTAGTGCACGAAGGCTAATCCAAGAAGAAAGTGTAGCAGACTCACATCCTCTTAAATGAAGCCAACATGAGGTAGCTTACGGACATGATAAGCCTACTAAACTAACAAGGCACTTATATTAGTGAACAACAAGGAAGGAAAGTGTAGCAGACTTACATCCTCCAAAGCAAGAAGATCATTGGGGTGACACACTAGTAGGGTAGTTAGTCAGCCCGACTTAGAGCAGCTTCTGAGTGAGTGTCGCTAAGGGTATTATCTTAACTTAAAGTAGCCTAAGATAAAGGATTTGTGTTTATTTTATATGTTTGTATGTAGTTTGTGTTTGTGTTGTGTCGATGAAGGTTAAAACACTGCTCGGGTTCCTTACACCTACTCTCAACACATCGTGGTAGATTAACAAACAAGAATACTTTCAACTTGGAAGAGATTGAATTCAAAATGGATTTTTTATTGATGATAATTATTTTCAAACATGATTTCTTATATTTTTTTAAGTAGAGCCCATTTATTGGAAGCATTGGGTGCTCTACCTTATGATTAATAAGTTGATAAGATCCTCTTTGGTAAACCTTCTCTATGGCAAAAGGGCCTTCCCAAGTGGGTTCAAACTTGCCTCCCATCTTACAATGGGCAACAATCGATCTCCTCAGATCTAAAATAAGCTCTCCTACTTGAAAAGCTCTAGGACAGACCAACTTGTTATGAGCATGAATTATTTTACCTTTTTACAACTCGAGGAATTGGCATGCCCGCAGGCGTCTCTCCTCCAAACCTTCAAGCTCTTCCAATCGCAACTTAGCATTCTACTCTATTATGATCTTGCTACCCACAACTATCCTTAGTGATGGGAGTTGGACTTCTAATATTAGAACAGCTTCAGACCCATACACTAAGGAGAAAAGCGTAGACTGAGTTGTACTTTTATATGTGGTGTAGTAGGCCCATATGGCTTCAACTAACCACTCATACCACTGTCTCTTATTATTGTTGAGTGTCTTCTTCAATATTTAAATCAGCATTTAATTGAAAGCTTCTACTAAGCTATTTACCCTTGAGTAGTTGATGGTAAAATATCTCCAATCTATTATGTGTCTCCAGGAAAAGTTGTTGATCTTAGTGCTCTTGAATGCAATACCATTATCAGAGATATAATTCATTGAGGCACTCCAAACCTATATACGATCTAGTTCTTAAAAAACTAGAGCACATGCTGAGTTGTGACCTCTCTAAGTGGAATCGACTTCGCCCATTTGGAAAAGTAATTAATAGCATCTAAGATGAACTAATGGCCTTTGGAAGAAAAAGGATCAGTAAGACCCACTGTGTCGGTACCCCAACACTTGAATGGCCATGAGGCCAATGTAGAATGTAGAATGTTGGGTGGTTGGTGTAGGACCACACCGTGTATTTGACATTGGTGACAATGCCTAGCCGTATCCATGGATTGATAATTAGCCTCAACATGGATTAGATGATGGCTGAGGTAGTAGAGTGCATTTTTCTTCTCTTCATCATCGGCTTGGGCCAATAAAGCACCAACGTAGTATTCTAATGCAGTAGTGTAAAGTTTCAAAGTAGATTTAAAAAGTTTCTAAGGTTTGGATCAAGTGTGAAACTTTACCAAGGTAGTATTCATCATTTGGAATCTAATAGGTTCTCTTCATCATTGACTTCAAAATCATTTCTAAGCACATCTCCTCATATGAGTTAATGTGATTTGGAAAGAACCTATTAGAATCCAAATGATTGGTAATGACTATGCAGTAATCGTCATCATCGACTGGACCCACTGTACTGAATCGTAGTCCCAGTATCGATTGAGAGCTTTTGTATTTGTTCTTCCATATTCTTTTGAAGTAGTCTGACCTATTCTTTGACCAATTATGTGGGATTAACACTTTCTTTGCTAAATTATGAACACATAGCAAGTACCAATCAAAAGGAAATTTTATTAAATCTTTATATGAATCATCCTCAAGTTCTGCATCAACTTCTTGACTTGAGGATGATGCTCTCAGAAAGAACCTTTGAGTCTTCACACTTGTGGATGACATAGGAACTTCCTTAATGACCAAGCACTCAGATTTTTGAGAGGAAAGTGGGGTCAGAGCTAAAGATTCTAACTAATGCCAAACTATTTCACATATAGACTTGGATACACTTATGCTTTGCTTTGGAGCCCGATCTACATCGCTATCTAGCTCAAGTGTCACCTCTAAGGGAATCTACTGCTGAGAAGAGCTAGCAAGTGTGCTAACCATATAAGACTCACCCTATGAACTAGATTATAAGTCTATATGAATAGCAGGTGTACTCCTGGTAGCTGGGACATACCTTTTATTGGGTGGCCAATAAGGAGGTTTTCACCCCTAGGGCGCCTCAGCTGGCCTCTTCCTCTGCAGGTCGGTCATCTACCCATATGTTTGAATGGAGTAATAAACTATGGGTGAAATCTATGTCACTTCCTCCTCCAAGTCTATTTCCTCCCTTTTATTTTCTTTTTCATATTCTCTTTTCTTGTTTTCTTTTCTCTTTGTTTTCATTTTCTTTTTCTTTTATTTTTAAACTTTGGCCAAGTTCGTGAGAATAGACTTGCAAATTTTGAGGGAGGTAAGCGCATCCTCATATATCTTTCAAACTATAAATGGCTTGAGATCTCTTTTAACACAAGAGATCTCACCTCTCACAAACTTCATACATTAATGTAGAAGGAATGGAACTATGTTGTTCTTATGTATCCATGGTTTCCCAAGCAAAGCATTGAAAGATGTATCCGGGTATATAATGTGAAACTTAGCTTCGGTCTTCCAATCATCTATCTCCAAGGGAAACACTATAGAGCCTAGGGCTTGTTGACCTCACTCTTGGAGTGCGAATTCAATTTTCCCATCTTAGACTTAGGAGTCTTCTAGACACCATGACTCATCTAGACATAAGACACTTCTAACAATTAGGTAACACTTAACCTAAGTCTAAGGACTTAAAAGGGTTAACCATAGGATTAGGTTATGCCTTAGGGATTAGGATAATCCACCTACCCAAATCCAATCCATGTTCACCTTTTAAAATGAAACCTCAAGTTCAATTCAATCATCAAATTAAAATCCAAATCCAAACCCAAATTTCAAAACCAAATGATTGAAGCCCATGATCAAATCCAACCTTGAAACCCTTTTTAAGCCGTATGACCTATCCCATGGACTTAGCTAAATCTTAATCCAAATCAATCCAAAATCAATTGATTTTCTCATAATCAATTTATATCTTCAATCATCTTTCAAAAAATAAATCAAATCTACATTCAAATGATCAAAACTAAATCAAACTAAATCAAATTAAATCAAAACCCTTCCTAAGCCATATGACCTATCCCATGGACTTAACCAAATCTTAATCCAAATCAGGTCAAACTCAATTGATTTTCCCATAAATCAATCATATTTTCAATCATCTTCACAAATTGAAATGAACTATATATATTTAAATCATCTAAACTAAATCAAACTAAATTAAAATCCAAACCTAAGCCACATGACCCAACTCTATGGACTTAGCCAAATTTCTTCATTCCAAAATCCAAATTCAATTGATTTTCTCATGAATCAATCATACCTTCAATCAAATTCACAAATATAAATTAAATCTACAATCATCTAGCCAAACCGAAATCAACCCATGTTAAACCCAACTTAACCCTTTTGACTTGAAATATTCAAATGAACCAAAACCCATTTGAACCTAAGCCAACTACAGTTGAATTTATATATCAATCCCAAATATATATATAAACCCAACTAAATTAAACTCAACCAAAAATTAAGCCAACTAAACCCAATTGGTCCACTTGAGCCAAAGTGGCTAATTTGATCTATTTGAACTAAGTTCTAATCCTACCAAAATTAGATTGAACAAAGCCGATCAAAACCTCCCATCATGATTGTTGATCACCCTAGGTTGATCAATTGCAAATTGGGTCAAACCAAGTCAACTTGGTCATTTGACCAAGTAAACCCTTAACCAATGAATGTAAACTAGCCAAACTTGCTAAGCCAAATCCCTTGAAATCAATGATTCATACCAAATCAAAATCAATATTTGAATATGACTTGACCTTCAATTGAGTCAAACCAAACCCAATTGTCCCTCTTGACCCAAGTTGACCCAAATTGACCTAAAATACTGAATTGGGTCAAATTAAAATATAAACCAAACTGATTACAACCAATGACTCAAGTTCATTCCAAATTGATTGTAGAACTTACCCAAAGCCATGATTGGACCCAATTGAACCCAATACTATAGCCCAAATTGACCTAAAGGTTCAAGTTGGCCAAATCAAAACCAAATCTAAATTAATTGAAACCAAAGGATACAATCATCTTTTAATTGAACTAAAACCCAAACCAACACCCAACCAATTTGGCCAATTTGGTCAAATTGGTCAACCATTTGACCCAAATAAATTCAAATGAGCAAATCAAATCTAAGCCAAACTAAACTAAACCAATTGAACCAATACATCCTAAATAATCATATGAACTTGGCCCAACCCTTGGTTTGACCCAATTTGACCAATTGGTCAACTTGACCAACCTAACCCAATTTGACATAAATGAGTCAAATTGAGGCAAACCTAACCAAATCAGCTCTAAATGACTTAAAATTTTGGCTAACCCACTTTTGGCTCATTTCAAATTTGCCCCAAGTCAAATCCAATGCCAAATAATAATTCTACCCTTAAGTCAAAGGCATCATATGAGACAAATCATCGATGTAAGTGGTCATTTCCATTTCTTGGCAACTTGGTACACTTTCAATGGTCCACCTTGCCACCTAGGACACTCTCCAACCTGACCCAAGGGGTGATTGGGTCAGACATGACCCATGGGAGGTGAAATCACCAAGCCATACCTATTAGAGCATTTGAAACCTATAGGAGACCCATGACTCCTCCTTGGCAGCCACCTCCACACCTTTAACCAACCAAGCTGAGCCAACTCACCTCCTCCCTGCCACCCATGACACCCTGAGATGGCTGAATGGCCACTAGAAGCCAAACCTGATCCTACCATCTGATCAAGATGAAGGGGGTATACAACCCCTCGTTTCCACTCAAACACATACATAAATAATTCCTCAGAGCCCTAGCTACCCAAGACGAGCTGCTAGAGCCATTCCCTAAGTTCCTAAGCTCATTCCTCGATCAAAAAATGCCATTCTCGTCCATTTCAAAATAGGGCAATCCCATTTTTGACCTAACTTCCCCATTTCTGCATAAAAATCAAATTAACTTTCATCCCACCTTCCCTATGGCTCATCGAGCAAGAACGAATCATCTCCCAAGCTTCCCGAGCATCGGAGGGGGACTTCGATCAAAGTTGAGCTCCAAATTGTGGTTCATGGCCTTCTGAGCGAACATCGAGGAATTGATCTAATTAGTACTCAACAGGGCTTCATCTCCACTAGATGAAGCTTTCTCAATCATTCGAGCCGTTGGTCTTGAGCTTCAACGAGGTATGCTTCCAATACTGATTCTTAGGAAAAAATGGGTTGGAGCTTCTTGAAGAAAACTTTCATCTCGGATCGATGTCGTGAAGGTGTGGGATACTTTTGGAGTTGATTCAAGCTTGGGTAAGCTCGGATCAAGTGACCAATGGGGGGCGGACTCCATTCTCCCTCACTCACATGATGTTAGATCACGCACCATCCGATCTACATGTTTAGAACGGACGGTTGTGATTAGATTTGCTAGATCGATTTGATTTAATTCTATTAAGCTATGGGATTAATCAGTGCCTAATCTTAGATCGATAAATGAAAGCACGCTCATCGCCATGTACTACAATCGATGATAAGTTTAAGTAACCAGAGCCACATGGTGCCAACATGATTAGGATTAATTAATCATTTTTAATGGCTGAAACTTCTAAAAATTATAGAATATCATAGAGAAATAAAAAAATGTAAATAAATACTCATTTTAATGGTATTTTAGAGGAGAATTAATTAAAATGATCTTAACTAATTTTGAATAGTAATTCATGTTTAATTACAAAATTAATTAGCTTAATAACTCTTTTATTACTTGAACAATTAATCCCAAATTATATGGGTTAGTTTAATGGGATGACCTGTGCCTCCCATAATTTCCTTGGGATTTATTGCTCACTTAATTAGAAAAATTGACTAATTAAACCATAATTACTTTTTTTAAGTTAATTAATGATTAATTAATCCCATGAACAGTAATAAATTGGTTAATTAAGTTTATTAAATCAAGTAAGTGAACTATGGTTGGGACCCCTTTCCCTAAGTTCATTTTACCCTTTTTTAAGATGAAATTAATTAAGATTTAACTGTTTAATTAAATTACTTAATCAAATTGAAATCATAATCACATCAGACCTTAATTAATTAAATCATGCAGTAGATCTTTAGGTGTTTAAAAACCTAAAGGAGTTTAATGAAATTATGGTTAGTCCATATTTGTGGGAAAACCATAAGAGTAATTAATTAAGACCCTTAACCTAATTAACTATTAATCATGTGCCAATTGCATTAGGCCCATTTTATTTCTTAGGATCATTGCAAGTTTATTTTCCATGCATATCATGTTAGCTCATAATTATTTAGTAATTTACTTTAAGGTGACATAAGTAAGGGTAATTAATTCATCTAATTAAGAGTTTAACTTAATTAACCCATAAAATCAACTTAATTTCATTTCTGTAAATTAAATCAAATCATTAATGTTGGAATGGGTTTAAAAAAAACAAGTGATGATTTCTCCTCTCCTCTTTAAATCAAATCAAATGCAAAACTTAATTAATAAAGAAGCTTTGGTTTGCTTTAAATAATCTTATTTGATTTGATTGTCCTTAAGAACTACTTTGGTTGAATGAATCACATGCTTATATTTGATTGTCCTCTTTCCAATCATGTTAAATTTGGTATGTCATTTGAATTCATGCATCCATCTTTTCAAAATCAAGTAAAATAAAATGGAATTCCTTTATCTAAGTTTGCATGTGTTGATTTAATTTAATATATGTGTGGCTAATATCATTATTAAATCCAAATGTATATTTCAAAAGCTTATAAATGAATAATAAAATGTGATATGATGTTAGTTATAAATACATAAGAAATGCATGCGCTTATAGCTTAAGTGTATGAATGTTGAGTTCTCTTTCCTCTATTCATGTGTTGATTTATATAAGATTGAATAGTAATGGGTATATAATCTGGACATCCCGAGAACACGAGGCTGTAGCTAGCCCCATAGAGGTCATTTGATTACCTCACTTCCTTGGTTTGTTACCTGGTTGATGAAATCAAAAAGGAAAATTGTAGAATCTAAATTAGTTCTCTATTAAAAAAAAACCAAAAGCCCTAAACCATAAACTAAAACCTGAACCCTAAACCTAAAACCTAAACCCTAAAAACCTTAAATCCGAAACCCTAAAACCTACAACCTTAAACCCTAAACCCTGAACCCCAAAACCTAAACCCTAAACCCTAAACCGTAAATCCTAACAACCTAAATACCTAAACTTAAACTAAATAAAGCATAAAAATAAAATAAATAAATAAACCTAAACCTATATAAAATAAAATAAAAAATAAAATAAAAACCTAAACTAAAACCTAAACATAAACCTAAATCGAAACCTAAACCTAAACCTAAAAATAAAATAAAATAAAATAAAAACTAAAATAAACTAAAATAAAAAAAACCTAAACTAAACTAAAAAAATAAAATAAACCTAAAAATAAAATACCTAAATAAAATAAAAACTAAACGTAAAATAAAAATAAAGTAAAGCAAGAATAAAATAAAATAAAAACTAAATAAAAACCTAAACCTAAAAATAAAATAAAATAAACCTAAACCATAAACTAAAAAAAGAACCTAAAACTAAACATAAATTAAACTAAGCTTAAACCTTAAACAAAATAAAATAAAAACTTAAAATAAACCTAAAATAAAAACATAAAACTTAAACCTAAAAAAATAAAATAAAAACCTAAACCTAAGAATAAAAAATAAAACCTAAACCGAAAAAATATAATAAAAATAAAAATAAACTAAAAAATAAACCTAAACCTAAAAAATAAACTAAAATAAATAAACCTAAAATAAATAAACAAAACTAAATAAAAATAAAAATAAACCTAACTAAACATAAAATATGAAATAAACTAAAATAAATAACCTAAATAAACTAAATAAATCAAAACCCAAGATTATTTAAAACCCTAAATCCTAAACCCTAAAACTAACCCTAAACCTCAACCCTAAACTAAACTAAATATTAAACTTAAACCATAAACCAAAACTAAACCTAAACCTGCCCTATACCAAAACCTAAACCTAAACCCTAAACAACCCTAAACTTTATAAACCCTAAATCCTAAACTCTAAACCCTAAATCTAAATCCTACCTAAACTAACTAACTAAACCTCTAACTAAACCCTGTTATTCTAAACCCTAAACCTTACACCTAAACCTAAACCTAAACCTCCCTAAACCCTAAACTTAAACTAAACTTAAAACTCTAAACCCTAATCCTAAACCTAAACCTAAACTAAAACCTAAAACCTAAACCTAAACTAAAGAGAAAAATAAAATAATAAATAAAATAAAAAATAAAATAAAATAAAATTAAACCAAAACTAAAACCAAAACCTAAACCTAAAAAAATAAATTAACAAAATAAATAAAAACCTAAACTAAACTAAAAAATAAAATAAACCTAAGAATAAAAGTACTCAATAAAATAAAAACTAAACGTGAAATAAAAATAAAATAAATCTAAAACAAAATAAAATAAACACTAATTAAAAACCTAAACTTAAAAAATAACCTTAAAATAAAACCTAAAAATAAATAAATAATAAAATCTAAATTCTAAACCAAAAAAAAACCTAAACCTAAAATAAAAAATAAACAAAATAAAAAACCCAAACCTAAACTAAAATAAACTAAACTCAAATAAATAAAATATACACCTATACTTAAACCTAAAATAAAACTAAATAAAATAAAATAAACTAAAAATAAACCTAAACCTAAACTAAAAAATTAAACCTAAAATTAAACCTAAAATAAAAACCTAAAACCTAAACATAAAAAAAATAAAACCTAAACCTAAAAGAATAAAACCTAAATCAAAAAAATAAGATAAAAATAAAACCCAATTAAAAAATAAACCTAAACCTAAACCAAAACCTAAAAAATAAACTAAAATAAAAAACCTAAACTAAAATAAATTAACTAAACTAAATAGAAATAAAAAATAAACCTAAATAAAGGAAATAAAATAAACTAAATAAACATAAACCTACAAGTTTACTTAATTAAAAAAACCATAAATCCTAAATCCCAAACCCTAAACCCTAAACCTATAATCCTAAACCCTAAACCCTAACCATAAACCTTAACCCTGAAAGTATTAACCCTAATATCCTAAACCCTAAACCCTAAACCTTAAACACTAACCCTACCTGAACCCTAAACCCAAACCCTAAACCTAAATCTAAAGTAACTAAATAAATTAAAAAAATAAACCTAAACATAAACCTAAACCCTAAGAATGGGCAGAACCTTGACTGCAGGAACATCACCGTCAACAAGACTCGCCTAGATAAGCATGGAGGAAGGTGAGGTGGCTTATCAGAGTGGTGGCAGATCTAGAGGTGCTAGTGGCTATGGAGGTGGTGGTTGGAGTAGTGGTGGTTGTGGAGGCAGGAGGAGCAACAGAGGTTACAACCGTGGAGGTGAAGGAGGGAGAGATCGAGGATATAATGGTGGATCTAGCTACCGAGAGGTGGGTAAGGAGAAATTGAAGAATGGCCCATGATCCGCTATGGAACTGTATTTATAATAGGGATGGTTCAAGTTATCTAGGTTTTTTGATTTTCTCTATGCCTCCTTTTTTTATCTATGTCATTACTTGAGTCTTAGAAAATTTATTGTGCTACTTGGTTAATGAAATCAAAAAGAAGAAATGTTGAATCTGAATTTATTCTTTGTTAAAAAAATCATAAATCATAAACCCTAAACCTAAAACCTAATCCCTAAACCCTAAACCCCACTAAACCCTAAACCCTAAACCCTAAAACCTAGACCCTAAACCCTAAACCCAAAACCAAAAACTACAAACCCTAAACCCTACACACACCCTAAAACTTAACCATAGACCCTAAACCCTAAAAAGCTAAAAACCTAAACCTAAACTAAATAAAACATAGAAATAAATTAAATTAAAAAACCTAAATGATAACAAGTACAAGCCTTTATCCCACTAAGTGGGGTCGGCTACATGAATCCTTCATCTCCATTTTGTCCTATTATGTGTCAAATTATCATTTAATTCAAGCATACTAAGGTCCTTTTTTATACATCTTAACCAAGTCTTTTTAGGTCTACCTCTACCTTTTTTAATAAAAGACAAATCTAATGCATCTACTCTCCTAACTGGGTCATCGGATGACCGACACTTTTTCTGGCCAAAGCATCTAAGGTTACTCTCTCTAATCTTATCTGCCACTGTAGCTACTCCAACTTTTTCCTGATCAAACTCATTTCATATTTTATATCTAAGAGTATTGCCACTCATCCACCTATGCATCCTCAGCTCTATGACACTTAACTTAGTCTTATGCTTCTCTTTTATTGGCCAACATTCTGCACCATAAGTCATTGCAGGTCTTACCACCAACTTATAAAATTTTCTCTAAGTTTATGAAACTTTTCTATCACATAACAAAGCCGAGCATTCCTCCACTTCAACCATCCAACTTGAATTCTACTAATAATATCTCTATCTATTTCACCATCAATTTGAACAATAGAGCCTAAATATCTGAATCGGTCACTCTTATTAATGGCTTGTTCACCTAACATCACAACACTACCACCAGAACTTCTACAACTAAAACTACACTAGATATATTTAGTTTTACACCTAGTTAAACGAAAACCTTTAGACTCTAATGTTGACCTCCATAATTCAAGTTTCTCTTGGACTCCTAAACTATAAACCCTAAACCCTAAACCCTAAAAAATCTTAAATCCTAATCCCTAAACCCTAAACTAACCATAAACCCTAAACCCTAAACTCAAACCCTAACAAAACCCTAACCTTAACATAAAATTTTAAACCCTAAACCCTAAAATCGTAAACCCTAAACTAAACCTAAACCCTAAACCCTAAATCCAAAACCCTAAAACCCTAAACCCTAAACACTAAACCCTAAACCCTAAAACCTATACCCTAAACCTTAAACCCTGAACCTTAAACTTACCCTAAACTAACCCTAAACACTAAACCCTAAAACATAAACCCTAAACCCTAAACCCAAAACTATCACTAAGTAATAAACTAACCTTAAACCCTAAACCCTAAAAACCATAAACCATAAAGCCTAAACACTAAACCTAAACTAAGAAAATAAAATAAAAAATAAAACTAAATTGAAAAATAAATATAAACCTAAACTTAAACAAAAAAAAAAACTAAAATAAAAAACCTAAACTAAAATAAATAAACAAAACTAAATAAATAAATTTAAATAAAGATAAGAAATAAAATAAACTAAAAGAAATAAAAAATAATCTGAATAAACTAAAACCTCTGATGTTAAATAAACCCTATACCATAAAACCCAAACCCAAAATCCTAAACCTTAAACCCTAAACCATAAACCTACAACCCTAAACCCTAAACCCTAAAAAACACTAATCCCTGAACCTTAAATCCTAAACCCTAAACTAACCATAAACCCTAAACCCTAAACTAACCATAAACCCTAAACCCTAAACCTAAACCCCCAACCCCAAAACCTTAAACCATAAACCCTAAAGTAACCCTAAACCTTAAACTATAAACCCTTAAAACCCTAAACCCTAAAGCCTAAATCTTAAACCCTAAAACCTAAACCCTAAAGTAACCCTAAACCCTAAGTTAACCTTAAACCCTAAGCTAACCCTTAAACCTAAACCTTAAACCCTAAACCCTAAAAATCCTAAACTCTAAAGCCTAAACACTAAACTTTAAACTCTAAACCCTACAACCGTAAACCCAAAAATCCTAAACCCAAAATTCTAAACCCTGAACCCTAAACCTTAAATCCTAAAAACCTAAAAACTTAAACCTAAACTAAATAAAACCTAAAAATAAAATAAATAAAGAAACTAAACCAAAATTAAATATAATAAAATAAAAACCTAAACTTAAACCTAAAAAACAAACTAATAAAAATAAACCAAAACAAAATTAATAAAATCCTAAACTAAACTAAAAATAAAATAAACCTAAGAATAAAAGTCCTAAATAAAATAAAAACTAAACGTAAAATAAAAATAAAATAAACATAAAAGAAAATGAAATAAAAACTAAATAAAAACTTAAACCTAAAAAATAAACCTTAAAATAAAACCTATAAAAATAAATAATAAAACCTAAATCATAAACAAAAAAAACCTAAAATAAAAAAATATACAAAATAAAATAAACCTAAACCTAAACTAAAATAAGCTAAACTAAAATAAATAAAACATAAACCTAAACTTAAACCTAAAGTAAAATTAAATAAAATAAAATAAACTAAAAGCAAACCTAAACCTAAACCAAAAAATTTAACCAAAAATTAAACCTAAACCTAAAAATAAATAAAAAATAAAACCTAAACCTAAAAAATAAAATAAAAATAAAACTGATTTAAAATTAAACATAAACCTAAACCAAAACCTAAAAATAAACTAAAATAAAAACCTAAACTAAAATAAATAAACCTAAAATACATAAACTAAACTAAATAAAATAAAAAGTAAACCTAAGTAAAATAAAAAAATAAAATAAACTAAATAAACCTCAACCTACAGGTTTACTTAATTAAAAAAACCATAAACCCTAAACCCTAAACCCTAAACCCTAAACCTATAATCATAAACCCTGACCCCTAAACCTTAAACCCTACAAAACCCTAAAACCTAAACTCTAACGCTAAATCCTTAACCATAAAAGCATTAACCATAATACCCTAAACCCTAAACCCTAAACCCTAAACCCTAACCCTAAACCCTAAACCCAAAATCTTAAACCGTAAGCCTAAAGCTAAAGTAACTAAATAAATTAAAAAATAAACATAAACCCTAAAACCTAATAAACCTAAACCTAAACCTAAACCCTAAGAATGGGCAAAACCTTGATGGTAGGAACATCACCATCAACAAGACTGGCTATGGAGGAGAACACAAGGCGGCAGTTATCATAGTGGTGGTGGGGGATCTAGACGTGCTGGTGGGTTTGGAGGTGGTAGTTGGAGTAGTGATGGTTGTGGAGGCGGAAGGAGAGACAAAGGTCACAACCGTGGTGGAGAAGGAGGGAGAGATCAGGGATGTGATGGTGGATCCCACTTCTCAAGAAGTCGGGGTGGTTCTGATGGGAATTGGAGAAACTGAAGAATAGCGAGTTCGATCTACTGCTTATGGAACTTTGTATTTATAGTAGAGATGGTTAAAGTTATCTAAGGTTTTTGATTTTCTCTATGCCTACTCATTTTTGATCTATGTCATTGCTTGAGTCTTAGACAACTTGGTGTGTTACTTGGTTGATGAAATCGGGAAGAAATGTTGAATAGGAATTTTTTCTCTATTAAAAAAAATCATGAACCATAAACTCTAAACTAAAACCTGAACCCTAAACCTAAAACCTAATCCCTAAACCCAAAACCATAAACCCTAAACCCTAAAACCCTTAAACCTAAACCATAAACCATGAACCCTAAAACCTAGACCCTAAACACTAAACACTAAACCCTAAACCCAAAAAAACCCCTAAACCCTAAACACACCTTAAACACCAAACCATAAACCCTAAACCTAAACTTAATAAAACATAAAAATAAAATAAATAAAAAAACCTAAATCAAAATAAATAAAATAAAAACATAAACTAAAACCTATGCCTAAACCTAAAAAAAACTAAACTAATATCAAATAAATAAAAACCCAAACTAAACTAAAAAAAATAAAATACCTAAATAAAATAAAAACTAAACCTAAAATAAAAATAAAATAAACCTAAAAAATAAAAAATTAAATTAAATAAAAACCAAAACATAAATAATAAACCCAAAAATAAACCCTAAAAATAAATAAAAAATAAAACATAAACCCTAAACTAAAAAAAACCAAACCATAAAATAAAAATAAAATAAACCTAAACCTAAATTAAAATATGCTAAAATAAAATAAATAAAACCTAAACCTAAACTTAAGATAAACTAAACCTAAACCTAAACCTAGACTAAACTATATAAAATAAACTAAAAAAAGGCCTAAACCAAAACTAAAAACTAAAACCTAAAAAATAAACCTAAAATAAAAACCTAAAACCTAGACCTAAAAAAATAAAATAAAAACCTAAACCTAAACCTTAAAAATAAACTAAAATAAAATACATAAAAAAATAAATAAATGAAAAATAAATTAAGTAAACTACCTAAAAATTAAAATTAACTTAAATCAAAATATAAAATAAAATAAACTAAAATAAATAAAAAAAAACTAAATAAACCTAAGCTTTTTAATTTAGAAAAAAAATATATAAAATATATAAAATAGAAAAATCCTTAACCCTATCCCTAAACTCTAAAATAACTTAAATCAGAAACTCTAAATGCTAAACCTACTACTTAAACCCAAACACTAAACACTAAACTAAACCCTAAAACCCTAAACCTTATAAACCTAAATCCTGCTCAAAACCCTAACCCAACCTAAAACCTAAACCCTAAACTCAAACTCCTAAACTATAACCCTAATCCTAAACATTAACCTAAACCTAAAACCATAAACTAAACTAAAATATAAATCAGAAAACCCTAAACCTAAACCTAAAACCCTAAACCTAAACTTTAAACTAACCTAAAATTTAAACCCTAAACTATAAACTCCTAAACCAATAAACTTAAACCTAAACTTAAACCCTAACCTAAACAGTCTAAACCTTACCTAACTTAAACCTTAAACCCTAAACCTTAACCTAAAACTCCTAACCCTAAACCTAAACCCTAAACCTAAACCCTAACCTAACTAAACTCCTAACCCAACCTAAAACCCAACCTAAAGACCTTAAACCTAAACCACCTATAACATCTAACTAAACTTAAACTAAACCTAAAGAAACACTAAACCCTAAACTAAACCCTAAATAACTAACCTTAAACTAAAACCTAAATAAAACCTAAACCCTATACCTAAACCCTAAACCCTAAACCCTAAAAACCTAAAAACCTAAACCTAAACTAAATAAAACCTAAAAATAAAATAAATAAAACCTAGACTAAACTAAAAAAATAAAATAAAGCTAAGAATAGAAAACCAAAATAAAATTAAAATTAAACATAAAATATAAACAAAATAAACTTAAAATTAACCTAAAATAAAATAAAATAAAAACTAAATAAAAACCTAAACATAAAGATTAAACCTAAAAATAAATAAAAAAAAAAAACCTAAACCCTAAAGTAAAAAAAAACTAAACCTAAAATAAAAATAAAATTTAAAATATAAAATAAACCTAAACCTAAACTAAAATAAACTAAACTAAAATAAATAAAACCTAAAATAAACTAAACCTATACCTTAAACTAATTAAAATAAAATAAACTAAAAATAAACCTTAACTTAAACAAAAAAATATAATATAAAAATAAACCTAAAAGCTAAACCCAAAAATTAAATAAATAAAAACCTAAACCTAAGCATGAAAATTAAAAATAAAATCAAAGCTTAAGAAATAAAATAAAAATAAAACCAAACTAAAAAATAAACATAAAACTAAACTAAAATAAAAGATATATAAAATAAAGAACCTAAACTAAAATAAATAAACCTAAAATAAATAATGTAAACTAAATAAAAATAAAAAAATCTAAATAAAAAAGTAAAATAAACTAAAATTAATAAAAAAATAAACTAAATTAATTAAATAAACCTAAACCTATCCGTTTACTTAATTTTTTTTCTAAAAAAAAAACCCTAAACCCAAAATCCTAAACCCTAAACTTTAAGCCTTGAACCATAAATTAACCCTAAACCCTAAATCCTAAACCCTAAACCCTAAACCATAACCCTAAACCCTAAACCCTAACCCTAACCCTAAACCCTAAACCCTAAACCCTAAACACTGAAATCCTAAATGGTAAATCATAAACTAACCCTAAACCATAAACACTAAACCTAAAACCTTAATCTTAAAGCAAAACTTAACTAATCCTAAACCATTAACTAACATCCCAAAGATAAACCTAAACTAAACTTAAACCCTAAAACCCTAAACCCTAAAGCTAAAACACAAACCCTAAACTAAACCTAAATCCTAACTTGAACCCCATCAAAACCTAAACCCTAAAACTTAAACCCTAAACCTAAATCAAAACCTAAACTAAACACTAAATCAGAACCCTATTCTAAACCCTAAACCTAATCCTTAAAACCTATACCCTAAACCTAAATCCCTAAACCCTAAACCCTAAACCCTTAACCCTTAACCCTAAACCCTAAACCATCAACTAACCCTAAACCCTTAACTAACCCTAAATCGTAAACCCAAAAAAGCTATAAACCTAAACATAAACTAAATAAAACCTAAAAATTAAAAAAAATTAAAAACCTAAACAAAAATAAAATAAAAATATAAAATAAAATTAAAGCCTAAACCTAAACCTCAAAAGAGAATAAAATTAAAAATAAAAACTAAACTAAAATAAAATAAATAAAATCCTAAACTAAACTAAATAATAAAAAACCTAAATAAAATAAAGGCTAAACCTAAAATAAAAATAAAATAAGCCTGAAATAAAATAAAATATAAACTAAATAAAAACCTAAACCTTAAAAATATACTTAAAAAAAACCTAAAAAATATTTAAACAATAAAACCTAAACATTAAACTAGAATAAGACCTAAACATAAAATAAAAATAAAATAAACTTAAACCTAAACAAAAATAAATAAAACCTAAAATAAACTAAACATAAACTTAAACCTAAACACCAAATAATACAAAATAAACTAAAAATAAACCTAAACCTAAATAAAAAAATAAAACCAAAAAATAAACCTAAAATAAAAATGTAAAACCTAAACCTAAAAAAATAAAATAAACACCTAAACCTAAACCTATAAGTAAAAAATAAAACTTAAACATAAAAAATAAAATAAAAATAAAAATAAACCAAAACCTAAACCTAAACTTAAAAAATAAATTAAAATAAAAAAACCTAAAATAAATAAACTGAACAACAACAACAATAACAACAACAACAAGCCATTATCTCACTAAGTGGGGTCGGCTACATGAATCCTTCATCGCCATTGTGTCCTATTATGTGTTAAATTCTCATTCAATTCAAGTATACTAAGGTCATTTTATATACATCTTAACAATGTCTTTTTAGGTCTACCTCTACCTTTCTTAACATAAAGAAAATCAATTGCATTTACTCTCTTAACTGGGTCATTGGACGACCAACGCTTTATGTGGCCAAACCATCTAAGGCCACTCTCTCTAATTTTTTCAGCCATTGGAGCTACTCCAACTTTTTCCCGAACATACACATTTTGCATTTTATCTCTAAGAGTAAAGCCACTCATCCACCTGAGCATTCCTCATCTCTGCAACACTTAACTTAGTCTCATGCTTCTCTTTTAATGGCCAATATTCTGCACCATAAATCATTGCATGTCTTACCACCATCTTATAAAATTTTTCCTTAAGTTTAAGCGAGTCTTATCACACAATAGCCGATGCATTACACTTCAACCATCCAACTTGAATTCTACTAAAACATCTCTTATTTCACCATCATTTTGAACAATATAGCCTAAATATTTGAATCGCTCACTCTTTTTAATGACTAGTTCACCTAATGTCACAACACCACCATTATAACTTCTACAACTAAATTTACACTCCAAAAATAAACTAAACTAAATAAAAATAAAAATGAACCTAAAAAAATAAAAAAAATAAACTAAATAATTTAAATAAACCTAAGCTTACCAGTTTACTTAATTTTAAGAAATAAAATAATAAATTAATAAAATAATAATAAAATAATAAAAATAATAAAAAACATTAATCCTCAACCCTAAACCCTAAAACTAACCCTAAACCCTAAACTTTAAACCTTAAACCCTAAACTCTAAACCTTAAAACTCTAAACCCTAAACTCTAAATAATAAACCCTAAGCCATAAACCCTAAAACTCTAAACAATAAACCCTAAGCCATAAACCCTAAAACTCTAAACCCTAAACCCTAAACCCTAAATCCTAAGACCTACAACCATAAACCATAAACCCTAAACCCCAACCCTTGAACACTAAACCTTAAACCCTAAAAACCTAAACCTAAACTAAATAAAACCTAAAAATAAAATAACTAAAAAATAACCTAAACCTAAATAAAATAAAATAAAATAAAATAAAATAAAAATCTAAACCTAAATATAAAAATATAAAAAATATAAAAAATAAAAATAAACAAAAATAAAATAAATAAAAACCTAAACTAAACTAAAAAATAAAATAAACCTAAAAATAAAAAACCTAAATAAAATAAAAATTAAACGTAAAAAAAATAAACCTAAAATAGAATTACATAAAAACTAAACAAAAACCTACACCAAAAAAAAATAAATCTAAAAGTAAAACTGACAAATAAATTAAAATTAAAACCTAAACCCTAAACTAAAAAAAACCTAGACCTAAAATAAATGAAATAAAATAAACCTAAACCAAAACTAAAATAAACTAAAGTAAAATAAATATAACATAAACCTAAACCCTAAACTAAATAAAATAAAATAAACTAAAAATAGACCTAAATTTAAACAAGAAAAATAAAACCTAAAAATTAACCTAAAACCTAAACCTAAAAAAATAAAATAAGAACTGAAACCTAAACCTAAAAATAAAAAATAAAACTTAAACTTAAAAATTAAAATAAAAATAAAAATAAACTAAAAAAAACATAAACATAAACCTAAACCTAAAAAATAAACTAAAATAGAAAACCTAAACTATAATAAATAAACTAAACTAAATAGAAAAGTAACCTAAATAAAAAGAGAAAAATAAAATAAACTAAAATAAATAAATAAAATAAAAACCTAAATATAAACTAATTTAAAAAAAACCTAAACCCAAACCATAAACCCTAAATAAACCTAAACACTAAAATAAAACCCTAAACCTAAAAACCCTAAACCTAAACCCTAAACTCTAAATAAACCCTAAATAAACCCTAAACCCTAAAATAAAAAAGTAAATAAATAAACCTAAATAAAAACTATAAATCCTAAATCCTAAACTAAACCCTAAACCTAAAATAAACCTAACTCTAAACCCTAAAGTAAACACTAAACTAAACACTTAATAATTTTAAAACCCTAAACCCTAGATCCTAAAAACCCTAAACCCTAAACCCTAAAAACATAAAACTTAAACCCTAATCCCTAAAACCTAAACCTTAAACCCTAAACCCTAAACCCTAAACCCTTAACTCCAAACCTTAAACCCAAATCTCCCCTCAGCTCCTCTCTGATTTGAGTTCCCTCGTGGATTGGTCATTCTGCATGTCGTTTCTCACGTGCTTCTCTCGACTGAATCGCTGCTCCCCCAGATGTGACATCCTTGATTAGAGCAATGGAGGAGGCTCTCTCCACCTCACCCCGCACCCACTTTGCGCTCGACTCTATAGGTTTTCTGATTGATTGCACCTTAATGCACTAAATCATTCAAAGATGCTTTATCCGTAAGATCCCTAGCTTGAATGCTTGGTTAATCTCATTTTGACATCTTATCATGGATTGCAGAATGTGTTCGATCGATGTTGAGAAACATGCTAAGCCCTTTGAGTTCACTTTGGTGGGTAAATTCTCCCTTAGACGCCCGACTCTTGATAATATTCACTCTTTCTTTCATAGTTTAAAATTATCGGGCACTTTCTATCTTGATCGATCCGTCACATTCTTATTCAACTCTCAAATGATTTAGATTATTCACGCCGTCGTTTTCTTATTTTGTGCATAATTGTCATATGCATTTGAAATGGTCGCCTCTTTGATGTCAAAGAGGAATCTCCCATTGTCCCTCTTTGGCTTGCTTTTCCTAACATGCGCATACTTTATGTCACTCATCAAGTTTTGTTTACTGTTGGCGGCCGTTTTGGTAGGCCTCTCCAAATAGACCAAGCAACGGCCACTAGATCTAGGCCATCCGTCACTCGTATTCTCGTTGAGATAGACATCACAAAAAATATCCCAAAGAGGTTTGGATTGGCTCCGAAAAATTTGGATATAGTCAAAAAGTGGATTTCAAAAATTTTCCTGTCTTGCACTCACCGCAAGATTCACGGGCATGATCCTAATGCTTTGTGCTTCATCCTAATCTCAGAAAAAATTAGCCACAGAATATGAATACCATTAAGGGAACTTGGAAAACCACTACTCTAGCATATGTGCCTAAAGATACTCAAAAAGAACATCTCCTCCCTACACCTCCTACTGATCTGTCTAATGGAAAACACTCTGACCTTGGTACTAAAACAGCCATTGAGGGGTGTGACGATACCAATAGAAATTTACCTAACCTCACCCCTACTTGTAATAATCTGGTTTCCCATGATAGCTCTTTGCTTCATTTAAATCCTACTGAAAATCTGAATGGTAGCCTTATATTGGACACCCAATTAAACAATTTGAATGGGAATCATATAATGGACCAAAACAATGATGACCCTATGGCTTCAGAACATATTGAGAAAGATATTTGTATTAGAATGGTTCCAACTTCCCCATCTATTTCCCTTCAAAGTGATAATCAATTGAACCCACTCACACTCATCCGATACTAAGAAGGTGAAATCCCCTTCTAAAACATTGATAGATTCTTCTACTATTCGAACCCAAAAAATTAATCCCTTTCGATGGAGATAATTTGGATCGAGACCCTTTCAAATTGTTAAAACAAAAAACCCTACAAAGCAAAATTTTCTAATAATAATTTCACTAGAACCACTTTCTTCTTCCACCCCACACAAGTAATGTGTCATCATTTCTCCTCTCTTTCCTTTCTTTTTTCTTTTTTTCCCTTTGGTTGTCCCCTTATGATTAAATTTCTTATTTGGAATATCCGTGGTTGTGGGTCTCTTCCTGTCCGCAATCGTGTTAGAGTCTTTGTCGTGTTCATAATATCATTTGTTCTTATTGAACCTTTCATTAATTCTTCTAAGATTGCTTTTGTTGCTAGATCCCTTGGTTTTCATAATTTCTTCTTCAATCTTAATAATAAAATTTGGTGTTTTTGGCACAACTCCATCACCATTTCCATCATTGATGATCTTGACCAATTGGTTAATGTCAAAATCTCCTTAGGTGACTTTTTGACTTTTGGCTCTTTTATCTATGCTTCTTGTAATAGAGCTGGTAGGAACATCCTTTGGAATCACTTACGCACCTTCACTTCCTTGGCTAACCTTCCCTGGTTGGTTGGAGGTGATTTCAATACTATCATAGCTAGTTCAAAAGAAGGGGAGGATGTTCTCCTAACCTTCATTTCATGGAGGACTTCTCAAATATGATCCTTGATTGCAATTTGATCGACATTGGTTTCACTGGGTCTAACTTCACGTGGCACAACTCTAGACTTTGGCGTCTTGATAGGACCCTCTTTAATTCTCTTTGGATCAATCGGTCTTACCATTGTTGAGCATTTGAGCGAACTTTGTCCGACCATGCTCCACTTTTGATTTCCTTCAAAATCCCCTAACCCATCTATGCCCTCTCCTTTCGATTTCAAAATATGTGGACCCAACATAGTGACTTCACCAATGTCACTCTTACTAATTGGATGGCCCCTATTTTCGGATAATTAGGTATGACTGCCTTTTGGCTTAAGCTCAAAAGACTTAAACAAAATCTCAATTGGTGGAACAAACACATTTTCACAAATCTTAAAGCTATGGAACAAGAGGTTTGTTCTCTTGAAGAGGTGTCTCAACCATCCCAAGAAACTTGAGGAGTTGAACATTGCCAAGAATAACTTGGTTAATTATCAAAACATGGAAGAAACCTATTACCAAAAGCAGCAAACATATGTCGATGGTGAAAGAAACACCGTGTATTTTCATGCCATTTGTAATAAACGGAGAGCCTTAAACTCGAATTAAGAAAATTAAGAACTCTAATGGTGAATGGATAACCGATAACAATGATATTAAGGATTCTTCATACATTTTCAAACTTTATTAAATTCTAATGCTGTCGGGAACTTTATCAAACACTCATCTTATCCCTTCTATGATTAACAGGATAATCATTTACTCACTATGTGTCCTTCCAAAGAGGAGATTAGTAATACTCTTAAGAACATGAACACCGACTGTCCCCGACGGGCTATACGACCCACTTCTTTCAAACATTGTTGGTCATTTATTAAAACCGACTTAGTTGATGCTGTTATTGATTTCTTTGATGGCAATCCTATTCCCAAATACTTTTCTAGCACTTCTATTGTCCTTATTTCCAAAACTAACAATCCTGAATCTTGGGGCGATTTTAGACCGATTAGTCTTTGCACCTTTTTTCAAAAACTCATTGCTAAATTAAAAAATAATAGACTTAGCCCTTTGCTTCCTAAAATCATCTCCCTTCTAGAGGAGGCAACATCTTATTCAAATTGGACATCGCTAAAGCCTTTGACAAACTCTCATGGGATTTTCTCTTTCAAATCCTGAATTTATTTGGTTTTTCTGATAGTTTTATCCGGATTATAAAAAGGTGTATCTCGAATGTCTAGTTTTCGGTTATCTTGAATGGTGAGTCCATAGGTTTCTTTCCTTCTAGCCATGGTTTGAGGCAAGGTGACCCACTATCACCTTCCCTTTTTATCATCGCTATTGAATACCTGTCAAGGAGCCTTAATGATCTTTTCACTAATAATCCTAATATGTCTTTTAAAACTCATGGAGGTTTCCCTATTTCTCATCTTAGCTTTGCGATGATTTCATCTTCGAACGCTCCCTTCAACATGTTAAAACCATTAAGAACCTTCTAAATGATTTTGGTAAAGTTAGTCCTTTTTCTTAATGAAGGAAAATGTGATTTTATTCCTTCAACTAAGATTCCTCCTAATAGACTTAACCAAATATCCGAATTACTAATTTCAAGCAAAATCAACTCCCTCTTACTTACCTAGCTCGCTTTTAAAGGCCAAAAAAGATCACACCTTTTGATGATCTAATTCAAAAAATTTCAAACAAAATTTTGGTTTGGGAATTTCATTTACTCTCTTCTGGTAGGCTTACCTTGATCAAGAGCACTCTAAATTCTATGCCTACATACCTTCTTCAAACCATTGTGCCTACCAACTCTACCATCAATAGAATTGAGCGTCTCTAAAACAAATTCTTCTAGGGAACCAATACCTCCTCTAAAAGAATGCACTAGTCATCTTGGTCTAAAAGTTGTGGTACTCTTGAAGAGGGAGGTCTGGGATGTAAATCCATCAAAGAAGTTATCAATGCCTTCTCCTACAAACTTTGGTGGAATTTTAGGAGTAAAAATAGTCTTTGGGCGAATTTCATGACTTCTAAATATTGCCAGGGTAAACATCCTCTCATTTGTCCCTTTAAATCGGGTGACTCTCCGTGTGGAGAAGACTTTGTTCTCACAAATGGGATGCAATCCTTAATTTTTGGGGCATAAACTCGCAATTCCTTCTTTGGCAAGACAACCTGGAATGGTTGTGGATCCATTGATGACTTACTCTACACTCACTCCACCCCGCTATTAGAGTTAATTCATTCTCGGCAAAACCACAAGTGGAACACTAGTAAGATTACGATTCTATTCCTTCCACTTTCTTAAATATGATTACTAATATTCCTATCACTCCTAACAATCATGATCGATTATCTTTAAGCTATCTCATAATGGGGATTTCAACCTTAAAATGTGTGGCTTCACACTAAAGACACTCGATTCTTCTATTGTGTTCTCCAAAATTTGGAATAACAATATCCCCTCTTCTTACTCTGTTCTAACTTGGCGTATCCTTAAAAACTTTATTCTTGTTGACTCTTTGTTGTGGGGTAAAGGGTTTTACTTACCCTCTAAATGTCAATGTTGTTCCCATATTGAGAATGTTAACCATGTTTTTGTTAATGGGGCTATTGCCTCTAAAATTTGGATTTGGTATGATGATCTATTCAACACTATCAATTTTAATTATTCTTTTACTTTATATCAACTTCTTGAAGTTTACTTTGATAATGCAATTAAAGGTCATATTAAAATCATAATCGCCATTACTCTTATTTGGTTCATATGGATGGACCGAAATGAAGCTAAACATTGTGGGATTCATATGAATCACATGAGGATTATTGCTAGAACTAAAACAAAATTTGTGACTTGTTTAAAGCCAACTTAATTCATCACAAACATTTTAAAGGTTGTAAATCTGTAGCCAATAAACTTGGCCTCAACCTTCCGCACTGCCCTTACTATCGAAATGATAGAATGGTTTTTTGGAAAACCTCTTGATCATATTATTAAAATTAATACTAATGGCTCTGTCTCTCATAATGGCTCTTGTGGAGGCATTTTAGGATTCTAAGGGTATAGTCCATGTGCATTTGCTTATCCCCTTATTTCCAAAGAATGTCCCTTATCGAGCTTATGGCGCCCACAAAGCTCTAGAAATTTATCTTCAAAATGGCTGGCTTAATATTTGGATAGAGGTGGACGCTCTTCTACTGATTGATCTTTTGACTTCTACCAATATGAGCAACGCTTGTTTATACTACCTCCTCAAGCAAACTAGGGCTCTTCTCTCTCAACTGAATTTTACCATCACTCATGTTTGGCGTGAAGGTAACACCCGTCTTGATTACCTTGCAAATCAGATTAGACAAGATCATCTTATTTGATCAATTTCATTACCCAAATACTTGTGTGGTCCGGTTAACTTGGACACTGGCTTCCTTACCTCGAATCT
Source organism: Cymbidium sinense (assembly GCA_021442155.1). Lineage (NCBI taxonomy): Eukaryota > Viridiplantae > Streptophyta > Magnoliopsida > Asparagales > Orchidaceae > Cymbidium > Cymbidium sinense. The sequence goes on along the minus strand of CM038215.1, from coordinate 274,872,395 downwards.
AATTCTCCTTTTCCCTTTTTTTGGATTTCTATTTCCTTGTGTTCTTTATGGATACTCCTCATAGATATCATTGCTGTCTTGTGCTCTTTGCCATGACTTGCTGCCTTTACCCCTTCTCCTTTAGTTGGAAGATTTCTGTTTTTGGCATTTACAATATTATGGGGCAGATGTTGCACTATTTGCACAATAATCTCTTGAATTGGAACCTAGTTGAGCCTTGTGTTACCTGTGACTGGTTTTATAACTGCAATCCCACTTAAGACTTTAATTTCATTAATACAATTATTTCTAAACCTACGAGAATTAACCATTGCTGGAGGAAGTTATCTGTTTTGATGAGCTTAGATTTTAGTACTAACTTCTTTAACCAGTTTTTTCTCACAGACAATATGGCTTGGAGCATTGCTACTACCTATGTTGCTTCTAGGCAACGGATTAGTGTGCATTATGCTGGTTGTAGTTTTTATTTTGATGATTATAGTAATTCTTTGGCTAATGCTTACATTCCTTGGGACTCTTTCCTCCTTAAAGGCCTAATTCATAAAGGTTTCAACACTTATGCTGAAAGGATTTTGGTTGGTCGTTTCCAGACTTCTCAGACAAATGCCCTTGCTTATATAATGCCTAACCTCGATGCTTTTGCAAGGGAAGAAATTGTAATACCCTAGTCTCTTTTAATGGTTATTTTGGTCCGAAATCCTTGTACTGGAATGGATTGGGTTTAATTACTTTTGGGTTTTGGAGGTTTCCTGCCATGGTTGTTTGTTGATTTGTTTGTTGATTTGGTTTTAATCCCTTTGTTGGCCGCAGATTTTTCTCACGCTACTTCTCCCGCTTTTCCTCCAACTATTTTTTCCATCTTGCTCAGCATCGTCTTAGCAAGTTCGGTTTTGGACCTTTATTATCTTAAAATTCGCTTGGTAATGATGTCTCTTCTTGGAATCATCTTCTTATTTTATATACTAGTGGCTTACAATGTTGCATTAGTTGCTCGATGGGAGTGACTTTTGATTGCGATTATTTCTGGTTGTCATTTCGTGGTGGTCGTGAATCTTATTTACTCATTGTTTATATTGTAATCCTGCATCTATTGGGTTTGTGCTGTTACCTTCTTGGATTGGAGTGTCATTTCGGTTTGAGAGGTACTATAGTCTGATGTTACCTGTTGCTATTTTAAGACTTTGGATGTTTGTGGATTTGGTTTATCTGATTAGTTGTCTCTGGGCTACTATCTTAACCTGCTATAGTATCCCTTTTAGTGCTGCTAGTATTGTGCAGATCACTGGTCCTAATCAACGGTTCTACTTTATCTTAACCTATGGTTTGTATACTCTCAATGATTGTTATTATGGCAAGCCTGTGGGGTATTTCTCCAAGGACTGTGGGCTGAATTGGGATATTATTGCTGCTGTTATGAACGTTCCTTATGTGGTAGCTTTTCTGATTTTCACTGATCGGATTTGTCTCTGTTGGGGTGCTGACATTATCTTTTATCTCTTAATCTACTGCTGTACTTTAATCTGCTATAATTTTATGGTAACTTAGGTGACTTTGGATTTACCTTTCAGCGGTTTCTTAATCCTGAATGCATGAGGTTGCTTTGTTTGGCTTGGTTCCAGCAGAAGTTTTATGGCCAATTTGTTGTATCTTCCTATCTTGGATGTTGCCGCCTTAAGCTATTTCGGATTTTAATGTTGAGACTCATTTCAATTCACTGTTGATTTTTTATGGCGTTCCAATGTTGTTAGTCGCTGTTGTTTTTGATTGCCCGTGCAATTTATCTCTTTTTTCGACTGATCGCACTACCTCATTTTTTGACCGGTTGGTGCTTTTATGAGCGCTTTATTCAAAGAATGGTATTATGGCGCTTACTCTTCTTATCTTGGATGTTGTTGCCTTTTGCCTTTTGTTCTCTAGATTGATTGTTGATCCGGATTATCCAATGGGGCCCTAAATGTCGCTATTGAGCCGCTCTAACTATTTTTTCTGGGTGCTAACTTTGGTTGGTTGCAGTTCATTCCCTATGTTGAGCTATGCTGTCTTCCTTTACTATTATTTTTCTCCAGGACATTAATATGGGGATTATTTCCTGGGTTATTTTCTGCACTGAAAGATTCATTTACATATCATGTGATTGGGATGGTGTTAATTATAGGCTCATTGACTTATTTAACGTGCCAGTTGTCTCCTCGTAATTTTCTTATGGAGGGATTATATGTCAACTAATTTCTTTCTGAATATGGCTATTCATGAGATTCGCTAAGATGGCTCACTCACTTATGTTTATGTATTCTCATGTCAAGATGACTATATTGATGATATTTTTCTTGAATGAGACTCCTTATCCTTCAGCCTCTTAGCAATTACCTATATATTTTAGATATGATTTTGCTTAAGTTTGCGTAATAAAGCTCACAAGAATATCAACAACTGGTGCTACCTTCTCACAGGTTTGTTGGCTATGATGGCTGTGATGATCTCACTCCCTATTGGTTCGGTAGTAGCTCATGTGATGTAACCCTTCTGCTGAAGTTTGGATGCTCATACTTGCATCTGCCTCAATAGGATGTGATTGAGCCTGAGCCTTCTCTATCACAATTCCTTACTAACATACTCATATTATGTTGTTTTCCTCTAACCTTTTGTCTCAGACTTAACTGCTCTAATCTCCCTCTTATTATAATTTTGCGTGTGATTCTCTCTCCTTCTTTTGTGTCTCTGATTATCATGCATTCCCACATCCTCAAGAGCATTTGCTTTAATCTTACTTAGCTTATTATGTTAATCATCTTGTATCTTTTGATTGTTTTATGCTTTCTTTTACTCTTGATGTACTTAGATGGGATTTACTCTTAGGCTAATTGTAGCTCTTGAGCGAGTTCCGAGTTTATCCCCTTTTAAGGACCTTGTAACCCTCTTTTTGTGGCAATAAAATACCCGTACATGGGGCATCCCCTAAAAAAAATTTTAAAAAAATAAAATAAAAAAAAATAAAAAAAAAATAAAAAAATAAAAAATAAAAAAAAACCCTTAAACCCTTAACTAACCCTAAACCCTAAAAAGCTAAGAACTTAAACCAAATTAAATAAAAGCTAAAAATAAAATAAATAAATAAAAATAAAATAAAATAATAAAATAAAATAAAAACCAAAACTAAAACCTAAACTTAAACATAAAAAAATAAATAAACAAATAAAAACTAAACTAAAATATAATAAATAAAAACTTAAACTAAGCTCAAAAATAAAAAACCTAAATAAAATAAAAAACTAAACCTAAGATTAAAATAAAATAAACCTAAAATAAAATAAAATTAAAACTAAATAAAAACCTAAACCTATAAAATAAACCTAAAATAAATAAACAAGAAACCCTAAACTAAAAAAAACCTAAACCAAATAAAATAAAAAACATAAACATAAAAATAAACTAAACTAAAGTAAAAAAAACCTAAACCTAAACCTAAAATAAACTAAAGCTAAACTTAAACTTAAACCCTAAATAAAATAAAATAAACTAAAAATAAACCTAAACATAAAAAATAGACTAAACTAAAAAACCTAAACTAAAATGAATTAACCTAAAATAAATAAATAAACTAAACTTCAACTCCATTGTGTCCTATTATGTGCCAAATGCTCATCCAATTCAAGTATACTAAAGTCATTTTTATACATCTTAACCATGTCTTTTCAGGTCAACTTCTTCCTTTCTTAAGATAAGGCAAATCTAATGCATCTACTCTCCAAACTGGGTCATTGGACGACTGACGCTTTATGTGGACAAACCATCTAAAGCCACTCTCTCTAATTTTATCTAGCACTAGAGCTACTTCAACTTTTTCTCAAACATACACATTCCGCATTCTATCACTAAGAGTAAAGTCACTCATCCACCTAAGCATCCTCATCTCTGCAACACTTAACTTAGTCTCATGCTTCTCTTTTATTGGCCAACATTATGCACCACAAATCATTGCAGATCTCACCATCATCCTATAAAATTTTCACTTAAGTTTAAGAGGTACATTTCTATCACACAGTAGGCCAAATGCATTCCTCCACTTCAACCATCCAACTTGAATTCTATGAATAACATGTCCATCCATTTCACCATCATTTTGAATAGCCTAAATGTCTAATCACTTTTTTTTAATGGCTTGTTCACCTAATGTCACAACACTACCACTATAACTTCTACAACTAAAATTACACTCCATAAATAAACTAATCTAAATAAAAATAAAAATAAATATAAACAAAAATAAAAGCTAAACCATAAACACTAAACCCTGAGCCCTAAAACCTAAAGCCCTAAACACTAATTCCTATAACCTAAACGCTAAACCCTAAACCCTAAAACCTACAAACATAAACCCTAGACCCTAAACCCTAAACCCTAAACACTAAACCATAAACCCTAAAAACCTAAAAAACTTAAAACTAAACTAAATAAAACCTTAAAATAAAATAAATAAATAAACATAAACCTAAATAAAATAATAAAATAAAATAAAATAGAAACATAAACTAAAACCTAAACCTAAATGTAAAAATAAAATAAAATAAAAAATCAAAACTAAACTGAAATAAAATAAATAAAAACTTAAACTGAACTAAAAAAAATAAAATAGACCTAAAAATAAAAAACCTAAATAAAATAAAAACTAAACATAAAATAAAAATAAAATAAACCTAAACAATGAACCCTAAATCGTAAACTCTAAAAACCTAAAAACATAAACCTAAAGCAAATAAAACCCAAAAATAAAATAAAAAAAAACCTAAACCTAAATAAAATAAGAAATAAAATAAAATAAAAACCTAAATTAAAATCTAAACCTAAACCTAAAAATATAATAAAATAGAAAATAAATAAAATAAAATAAAGCTAAGAATAAAAAACCTAACTAAAATAAAAACTAAATGGAAAATAAAATAAGAATAAACCTAAAATAAAATAAAATAAAAACTAAATAAAAACCATAACCTAAAAATAAATCCCAAATCCTAAACTAAAAAAAATTAACCAAAAATAAAAATATAATAAACAAAATCAGATAAATTTAAACCTAAACTATAATAAACTGAACTAAAATAATTAAAACTTAAACCTAAACCTAAAATAAACTAAACCTAAACTCTAAACTTAATAAAATAAAATAAACTAAAAATAAACCTAAACCTAAACTAGAAATAAAACTTAAAAATAAATCTAAAATAAAAACCTAAAACCTAAACCTATGAAAACAAAATAAAAACTTAAACTTAAACTTAAAAATAAAAAAATGAAACCTAAACCTAAATATAAAATTAAAATATAACTAAACTAAAAAATAATCATAAAACTAAACCTAAACCTAAAAAATAAACTAAAATAATAAACCTAAACTAAAATAAATAAACCAAGCTAAATAAAAATAAAAAATAAACCTAAATTAAAATATAAAGAAAATAAATGAAAATAAATAAAAAAAACTAAATATAGTAAACCTAAACCTATTGGTTTACTTAATTTTTTATTTTTTTTAAAAAAACCCTAAACCTTAAACCTTAAGCCCTAAAACTAACCTTAAACCTACAACATTAAACCCTTAACCCTAAACCCTAAACCCTAAGCCTAAACTCTAAACCCTAAAAGCATTAACCCTAAAACCCTAACCCTAAACCCTAAACCATAAACCTTAACCCTAAACCCTAAACCCTAACCCATAACCCTAAATACAATACCCCAAACCTTAAACCTAAACTTAAAGTAACTAAATAAATTAAAAAATAAACCTAAACCCTAAAACTTGATAAACCTAAACCTAAACCCTAAGAATAGGCAGAACCTTGACGATAGGAACATGAACGTCAACCAGGCTCAGTCTAGATCTAGTGGTGGAGGCGAGGCGAAATCGCAATGGTGGTGAGGTGAGTGGACATGGAGGTGGTCGAGTAAAGGGTGGTGAGATCTGGGATATGATGGTGGATCCTGTTAATCCAGAGGCTGGGGTGGTTCTGGTAGGAACTAGAGAAACTATAGAACGGTCAATCCGATCTGTTGCTTATGGAACTATGTCTTTACATTAGAGATGGTTCTAGTTATCTACGGTTTTTGTTTTTTTATATGTGTGTTCATCTTTTATCTATTTCATTGCTTGTTGCTTAAAAAACTTGGTGTGTTACTTGGTTGATGAAATCAAAAAGAAGAAATGTTGAATCTGAATTTTTCTTGAAATAAAGCCTGAACCCTAGACCTAAAACCTAAACCCTAAACCCTAAAAACCCTATATCCTAAACCCTAAACCTTGAACCCTAAACCCTAAAACACTAAAACATAAATCCTAAATCCTAAAACCTAAACCCTAAACCCTAAAACCTAAACCTTAAACACTAAACCCTAAACCCTAAACCCAAAACTTTAAACCCTAATTCCTAATTTCTCAACTAACCCTAAACCCTAAATCCTAAATAGCTAAAAACTGAAACCTAAACTAAATAAAACTTAAAAATAAAATAAATAAAAAAATTTAAACTAAAATAAAATAAAATAATCAAATAATATAAAAACATAATTTAAAACCTAAACGTAAACCTAAACCTATAAGGAAAATAAATTAAAAAATAAGAACTAAAAAAATAAAAACCTAAATATAATAAAAAACTAAAACTAAAATAAAAAATAAAATAACCTAAAATAAAATAAAATAAATAATAAATAATATCATAAACCCTAAAATAAACTTAAAAATAAATAAAGAATAAAACCTAAACCCTAAACTAAAAAAAACCTAAAACTAAAGTAAAATTTAAGTAAACCTAATCCTAACTAAAATAAATTAAAGTAAAATAAATAAAACTTAAACCTAAACAAAAAATAAACTAAACTTAAACCTAAACCTAAACAATAAATAAAATAAAATAAACCAAAAATAAACTTAAAATTAAATAAAAAATAATACCTAACAATAAACATAAAATAAAAACCTAAAAGCTAAACTTAAAAAAATAAAATAAAAACCGAAACCTAAACCTAAAAATAAAAAAAAAAATAAAACCTAAGCCAAAAATAGTAATAATAAAAGTAAAAGTAAACTAAAAATAAACTTAAACCTAAACCTAAACTTAAACAAAGTAAACTAAATAAACCTTAACCAACTAGTTAACTTTATTTAAAAATAATAATAATAATATTAAATTAAATTAAATTAAAAAAACCCTAACCCTAAACCCTAAACCCTAAACCTATGACCCTAAACTCTAAACCTAAAAAATTAAAACCCTAAATCCTAAACCCTAAACGCTAAACAATAAACTAACCCTAAACCCTAAGCTAACCCTAAATCGTAAACCCTAAAACCTACAACCTTAAACCCTAAACCCTAAACAGTAAACCTTAAACCCTAAAAACCTAAAAACCTAAACCAAAACTAAATAAACCTAAAAATAAAATAATTCAAAAAACCTAAACCTAAATAAATAAAAAAAAATAAAAAAATGAAAACCCAAAAAAACCTAAACTTAAACCTAAACTTAAGCCTAAACCAAGATGTACAAATAAAATGAAATAAAAATAAAAAATAAAAACAAAACTAAAATTAAATAAATGAAAGCCTAAAGTAAACTAAAAAATATAATAAACCAAAAATAAATAACCTAAATAAAATAAAAACAAAACATAAGATAAAAATAAGAAAATCCTAAAATAAAATTAAATAAAAACCTAAACCAAATAAATAAACCTAAAAATAAAACCTAAAAAAATGTAAACCTAAAATAAATAAAATAAAATAAACCTAAATGTAAACTAAAATAAACTAAACTAAAATAATAAAACAAAACCTAAACCTAAAATAAACTAAACATAAATGTTAAACAAAATAAAATATAATAAATTAAAAATGAACCTAAACTAAAAAATAAACCTAAAATAAAATCCTAAAAACTAAACATAAAAAAATTAAAATAAAAACCTAAACCCAAGCTGAAAAATAAAAAAAACCTAAACCTAAAAAATATATTTAAAATTAAATTAAATTAAAAAAAACATAAACATAAACCTAAACCTAAAAAATAAGCTAAAATAAAAAACCTAAACTAAAATAAAGAAACCTAAAATAAATAAACTAAATAAAAACAAAAAGAAACCTAAATAAAAAGAAAAAATAAAATTAATAAAAATTAATAAAAAATAAACTAAATAAACCTAAACCTACCGGTTTACTTAATTTTAAAAAAAACAAAAAACCTTAAACCCCAAACCATAAACACTAAACCCTAAATCCTAAACCCTAAACCCTAAACCCTAAACCCTAAACCCTAAAACTAACCCTAAACCTACAACCCTAAACCCTAGATCCTAAGCCCTAAACCTACAACCCTAAATGGCAACCTTTGGGATTTGGGCCAACAAGTCCATAGTGTACTTATGGTAGTGATGGAGCTTTAGCATTAATAACCTTATAGGACCCAATGATTTGGTTTATAACTTGCTGAGAATCCTTGAAGATGTTGATGTTCTAAATGCTTGTAGTAACGATTAACTCCAGACTGGCAATCATAGCCTCATAGGTGGCATCATTGTTGGTGCAATAATTAGATAGATGATATGAGAGTCTCATCACATCCCACTCTAGAGTTAAGAGAAGTATTCCTACCCCTGCCTTTCCTAGAATAGTATATTATGATTCTTCTCCTCTTTAAGAGGAAGCCACACCATCAAAGTACATCTCCTAGTGGTGAATGCTAGTATCCCCTAAGTTAATGATTTGTTCATCGGGGAGATCATCACTAAGCAGAGAGTCACCGGAAGTCGTGTGGGAAATCAAATATTGTCCTTTCACCCATGAGAGTATGAAGGTAATGTCAAACTCTAAGAGGACCATGGAACATTATGCCAACGATTTGGATAGCATCGTCTATGTAATGAGATATGGTATTAGATTAATCCTAGAGATTAAGTTCACCTTATAAGTAACCATGTAGTGTTGTAGCTTTTGGAATGCAAAGTTTAAAGCTAGGCAATGCTTTTCAATGGGTGGTTAATTAGCCTTAGTAGGGATTAGGTGACGGTTGAGGTAGTAGAGTGTGTTTTCCTTCCCTTCATCATTGGCTTTGGCCAACAAAGCACCAAGGGAGTCATCTAACACAGAGTTTAAAGTATGAGTGGCTTGCCTAAGATAAGGGTTGTTAGAACTAGTGGCAACATCAGGTAATACTTGATGTCCTCAAAGGCATGCTCAAACTTATCATCCCACCTAAACTTGCCATCCTTTTTGATAAGTTGGATATGCCAATTGCCCTTGGAATGATCTGAGTTGAGTTAAACTTTTATTGGTGGAATTTCTAATATCACATTGATCTTCTCCAGATTGATTTCAATTTCCTAGTGTGGGACAACAAACTCAAGGAATTTCCCAGAAGCTACTTTGAATGTACACTTCAAGGGGGTTAATTTTGAGGTTAAATTATCTTAACTATTCAAAAACTACTCTCAAGTCAAAGAGATGGTCTTTCCTTTATCTACTTTTGAGAACGAGATCATTGATATAACACTCAACTTGATGATGAATGAGTTCATCAAAGATTCGAGTCATAGCCCTTTGGTATGTAGCACCATCATTTTTAAGTCTAAAAGGAATGAACTTATAGCAATAGATTTTGATCAGGGTTCTAAAGCAATGTTTCTCTCATCTTTAGGGGCCATCTTTATTTGGTAATATCTAGATGATCCATCCATGAAAGAGAAGACTGCATGAGATAAGGAAATGTCCACTATCAGCTATGAGATTGGAAGTGGAAATTCATCTTTTGAACATGCCTTATTTAAATCCCTAAACTCGATGCATATGTGAATTTGGCCATTCATTTTCTTAATTGGAATGATGCTGGCTAACCAGGTAGGGTATTTATCTTCTCAGATGAAGCTAGCATCAATCAGTTTCTTAACTTCAAAAATGACTTGTTGTTTTATGTTTAATCACATGCATCTAGGAGCTTGCTTGATAGGGTTAGCAGTAAGCTCTATTACTATTTTATGGACCACTATGTCAAGAACCAATCGAGACATCTCTTCATAACACCATGCAAAGCAGTCCTTAAACTAAGTCAATAGCCTAACTAAGTCATTGGTTTCAATTTAGTTCAATAAATAACTGATGTCTATTGGGCATGGATCTTCTTCAATTCCTAAGTTGATTCCCTTAAGCTTTTCAATGGTTGACTTGATCTCTTCATCAAACTCTGGCAGTGCATCTTTGACTTCAAAATCATCTAGATCATCTGAAGTTTCTAAGCACAACTCCTCATATGAGTTAATGTGATTTGAAAAGAACCTATCAAACTCCAAATGATTGGTAATTACTAAGCAATAATCATAATCATGGACTAGACCCACTGTACCAAATCCTAGTCCCAGTCTTGATTGAAGCTTTTATATTTGTTCTTCCATATTCTATCGAAGTAGTCTAACATGTGCTTTGATGAAATATGTGGGATTAACCTTTTCTTTGTTAATTTATGAACACAAGGCAAGCACCAATCAAAAGTTAATTCTATGAATTCTTTATATGACTAATCCTCAAGTTTTACATCAACTTCTTGACTTGAGGATGATGCTCCCAGAAAGAACCTCTAAGTCTTGACACCTGTGGATGGCTTAGGGCTTCCTTAACTACCAAACCCTCAAATTTTTGAGAGGAAAGTGTAGTTAGAGCTAAGGTTCCCAACTGATGCCTAACTACTTCACATATAGACTTGGATACACTTATGCCTTGGTTTGGAGCCTAATCTTCATCACTATCTAGCTCAAGTGTCTCCTCTAAGAAAATCTACTATTGAGAAGAGCTAGTTGGTGTGCTAACCATATAAGACTCATCCTATAAACTATATTCTATGTCTATATGGATAGTAGGTGTACTACCGGTAGCTGTGACATATCTTCTATTTGGTGGCCTATAATGAGGTTTTCTACCTCTGGGATTGCCTCTAAACTGGCCTCTTCCTCTGCCTTGTGTAGGTCAAGTTATCTTACCCATATGTTCGAATGGAATAATGAACTGTGGGTGGAATCGAATGTTAGGCTCCACTTCCTCCTCTAAGTATATTTTCACCCCCTTTTATTTTCTTTTTCATTTTCTATTTTCGTTCTTTTTATTCATTTGTTTTATTTTCTTTTTCTTTTTATATTTCTTATATTTTTAAACTTTAGCCAAGTTCACGAGAATAGACTTGTGGATTTTGAGGGAGGTAGTAAGCTGCATCCTCATATATGCTGACCTCGTGAACTGTAAATAGCTTGAGATCTCCTTTGACATAGTAGATGATCCCACCTCTCATGAACTTCATACACTGATGTAGAGAGGATGGAACTATGTTGTTCTCTTATATTCATAGTCTCCCAAGCAAAGCATTGGAAGATGTATCAAAGTCTATAATGTGAAACTTTGCTTCGGTCTACCAATCATCTATCTCCAAGGGCAACACCCAAGCCTGACCTTACTTTGAGTGTGGATTCAATCTTTTCATCTTAGCAAGGAGTCTTCTAGACACTAAGACTTCCTAGTCATAAGACACTTCTAACAATTAGGTAAACATTTAACCTAAGCTTAAAGACTTAGAAGGGTTAACCATAGATTTGGTTATGCCTGTGGGATTAGGATAATCCACCCACCTACAACCCAATCCATGTTCACCTTCTCAAACCAACCCTTAAGTTTAATTCAAACATCAAATTCAAATCCAAATCCAAACGCAAATTCTGAAACCAAATGATTGAAGCCCATGATCAAATCCAAACTTGAAACCCTTCCTAAGCCATATGACCTATCCCATGGACGTAGCCAAATATTAATCCAAATAAATACAAAATCAATTGATTTTCTCATAATAAATTTATATCTTTAATCAGATTTCTAAATATAAATCAAATCTACATTCAAATATCACAACTAAATAGAATTAAATCAAAACCCTTCCTAAGACATATGACCAATCCCATGGACTTAGCCAAATCTTAATCCAAATCAAGTCAAACTCAATTGATTTTCTCACAAAATAATCATATTTTCAATCATCTTCATAAACTTAAATGAAATATACATTTAAGTTATCAAAACTAAATTAAACCAAATCAAAATCCAAACTTAAACCACATGACCCAACTCCATGGACTTAGCCAAATTTCTTCATTCCAAACCCCAAATTCAATTGATTTTCTCATGAATCAATCATACCTTCAATCATATTCACAAATATAAATGAAATATACAATCATCAAGACAAACCAAAATCAACAACCAACAATTACCACTGCTTGACTTGAAATATTCAAATGAACCAAAACTCAATTGAACCCAAGCCAATTGTAATTGAATTTATATCAATCACAAATCCATATATAAACTCAACTCAAACTCAACCTAAAATCAAGCCAACTAAACCCAATTGGTCCACTTGACCAAAAGTGGCCAATTTGACTAATTTGGGCCAAGTTCTAATCCTACCCAAACAGGATTGAACCAAATCGAACAAAACCTCCCATCATGATTGTTGATCACCCTAGGTTGATCAATTATCACAAATTGGGTCAAACCAAGTCAACTTGGTGATTTGACCAAGTCAACCCCTTAACCCATATGAACCTAAACAAGCCAAATTGCAACCTAAGCCAATTCACTTGAAACCAATGATTCATACAAAATCAAAATCAATATTTGAATATGACTTCACCTTTAATTGAGTCAAACCAAACCAAATTAATTATAACCAATGGCTCAAACTCATTCAAAATTGATTGTTGAACTTGACCAAAGTCATGATTGGATCCAACTGAACTCAATTGACCTACTTAGCCCAAATTGACCTAAAGGTTCAAGTTGTCCTAAATCAAAACCAAATTCAAATTAATTGAAACCAAAGTCTGCAATGATTTTTAATTGGTCAACTAAACCCAAACCAACACCCAACCCAAGCCAATTTTGCCAATTTGGTCAAATTGATCAACTCAACCCATTTGACCTAAATGAATTCAAATGAGCCAAAATCAAATATAATCCAAACTAAACCAAACTAATTAAACCAAAACATCTCAAATAATCATATGAACTTGGCCCAATCATTAGTTTGACCCAATTTGACCAATTGGTCAACTTTACCCAAACTAACCCAATTTGACCTAAATGAGCCAAATTGAGCCAAACCTAACAAAATCAACTCAAATTGACTTGAAATTTGGGCTAACTTACTTTTGGCTCATTTCAAATATGGCCAAATTAAATCCAATGCTAAATGATCATTCTACACTTGGGTCAAGGGCATCACATGAGACAAATCACCCATGTAAAGGGTCATTTCCTTTCCTTGGCCACTTGGTACACTCCCAATGGTCCACCTAGGCACCTAGGATGTTGCCCAACCCACCTGGGTGGTTGGGTACCATGACCCATGGGAGGTTAAATCACCTCACTCCCCATTGGAGCATTTGAAATCCACAGAATGACCCTCCTTGGCATCTTGCTCCACACCTTCAAACAACCAAGCCGAGCTAACTCACCTCCTTCCTGCCACCCACGACTCCATAAGATGGTTAGACAACCATTAGAAGCCAAACCCAATCCCACTATTCAATCAAGATGAATGGGGGTATACATCCCCTCGTTTCCACTCAAACACACACAAAATTCATTCCTTAGATCCCTAGCTACCCAAGACAAGCCACTAGAACCATTCCCTAAGCTCCCAAGCTTGTTCCTCGATCGAAAAATGCCATTCCCATCAGTCTCGAAATAGGACACTCCCATTTCCAACCTAACTTTCCCACTTCTCAATCAAACTCAAATTAACTTTGCACGCACCTTTCCTAGGCCTCGTCGAGCAAGAACAAATTATCTCCTAAGCTTCCTAAGCACCAGAGGTAGGACTTCGATCAAAGTCGAGCTCCAAATCATCAGTTCGTGGCCTTCCGAGTGAACGTCAAGGAATTGATCCAATTATTGCTCAACAAGGATTCATTTCCACTATATGAAGCTTCCTCAATCATTTGAGCCATCAGTCTTGATATCCAGTAAGGTATGCTTCCAAAACTGATCCTAAGGCAAAAATGGGTTGGAGCTTTTTGAAGAAAACTTGCATCTCATGTGATCTTGACCATTGGATCCCATCTGATTGATGTTGTGAAGGTGTGGGATCCATTTGGGTATGCTCAGATCAACTAAGTAATGGTGGAAGAACTCCATTCTCCCTCACTCGTGTGATGTTAGATCACCCACCATCCATTTCGTGTGATTGAAATGGATGATCGTGATTAGATCCACTAGAATGATCTGATTTAATCCTATTAAGCGTGGGAATTAATCGCATCGTCATCATAGATCAAATGATGAGAAAGCTCATCCCCCACCACATAGTCGATAAGTTTCAAGTACAACATATCATGTGGAAAGCGTGCGATTAGCCATGTGGCACTAAGGATTATGCTTTAATTAGGCAATTAATCATTTTAAATCAAACTTCTAAAAATCTTAAAAAATTATAGAGAAATAAAAAAATATAAATAAATACTCATTTTAAAGGTATTTCATAGGGGAATTAATTAAAAATTATCTTAACTAATTTTGAATAGTAATTAATGTTTAATTACAAAATTAATTAGCTTAATTACATATTAATTACTTGAGCAATTAATCCCAATATTTGTGGGTTAATTTAATGGGATGACCTCTGCCTCCCATGATTTTCTTGGGATTTACTGCTCAAATAATTAGGAAAATTGATTAATTAAAGCTTAACTACTCTTTTAAGTGAATTGATGATTAATTAATCCCATGAATAGTAACATATTGGTTAATTAAGTATAATATTTTTTTTCAAGAAGTGAACTAAGGAATAGGGTTGGGATCCCTTTCCTTAAGTTCATTTCACCCTTTTTTAAAATAAAATTAATTGAGATTTAACTAATTTATTAAATCACTTAATTAAATTGAAATCATAATCACATCAAAGCTTAATTAATTAAATCATGGGGTAAATCTTTAGGTGTTTAATAACCTAAAGGAGTTTAATGAAATTATGGTTAGTCCATATGTGTGGGAAAACCATAATAGTAATTAATTAAGTCCTTTAATCTAGTTAGATATTAATCATGAGTCAATTGCATTGAACCCCTTTAATTTCTTAGGATCATTACAAGTTTATTTTCATGCATATCATATTGTCTCATAATTATTTAGTAAATTACTTTAAGGTGAGATAGGTAAGGGTAATTAATTCATCTAATTAAGGTTTCAACTTAATTAACTCATAAAATCAACTTAATTACATTTCCATAAATTAAATCATATTATTAATGTGGGAATGGATTTAAATCAACAAGTGATGATTTCTCTTCTCCTCTTTAAATAAAATCAAATCCAAAATGTAATTAATAAAGAAGCTTTGGTTTGCTTTAAATAATCTTATTTGATTTGATTTTCCTTAAGAACTAGTTTGATTGAATGAATCACATGCTTGTATTTGATTGTCCTCTTTCCAATCATATTAAATTGGTATGTCATTTGAATTCATGCATCCATCTTTTCAAAATCAAGTAAAATAAAATGGATTTCCTTTATGTAAGCTTGCGCGTGTTGATTTAATTTAATATATGCATGACTATTATCATTATTAAATCCAAATGTATGTTTCAAAGGATTGTAAATGAATAATAATCTGTGTTATGATGCTAGTTATAAATACATAAGAAGTGGATGTGTTTATAGCTTAAGTGTATGAATGTTTCGTTCTCTTTCCTCTATTCATGTGTTGATTTATATAAGATTGAATGATAATGGGTATAGAGTCTAGACATCCCGGGAACATGAGGCTTTAGCTAGCCCCAAGAAGGTCATTTGATTACCTCACTTCTTTGTTTTAATAATGGCACATACCCATTGAGTTCACTCTTATGTATTTCAACATTAGAATTTGGATAAAACTTTAATTAATATATATATATGATTCAATAAAAAATATACAATCATATGCATGTTACATGTGATGGAAAAAATGATTTAATATATGTCATGTGGTAGTAATTGAACTAAATTAATCTTAAGTTACCTTTCATTTTGAATATGATTATTTAAAGTGAGCCTAAACTTAGGATTAATTAAATCATTTAATAAGCCATTCACTAAAGAGAACTAAATCAAATTAATTTACTTTAGAAAGTGACTAAAGGTAGGGATGAAAGAGGGCAATCCTCTTTTCCTCTCTTTATAACACTTTGTTGCTAAGTGTAATCAAATGAAACAAAAGAAAACACAAACTAAAATTCTCAAATCAATTAAACTACTTCAAGTGAAATCAACCTTTCTTGTTTAATTGAATCCTTTTACACATAAAAAATACAACTCTAATGACTAACAAGACTTACCAAACAAGCCTTAATACACACATTAGAATTAAGTCACCACTTCTATCTCTAAGTTAATACAATTATAGTTATTCTTTCGTATTCTAGGTTGTATAAGGGTAGACCTTGGCAACCAATTTTTTCTCTCTTCGAGTTGTATGGCGGTACTCGACTGCATCATCCTTTTATTCTTTTACTATAGTTTATATAGTTGTTTGATGTTATGTTTACATTGTGCATTAGGATGACATGCTTTTATAGTTTCTTATATGATTGATGCTTTAATGTGTGGCTTGGATACGATTAGGCTCTTAGAATAAAAATAACATTTCTAACCAACTAATCACTCATAACTAAATTTTAAACAACTCATAACCTAATCATAAAGCCTAAGGCATAAATAAGATAATTAAAAGATTTAGCAACCCCTTAGTTGTATGTTTGTATGTTTCACATCATGCATGCATATTCTTTCTTTCTTGAACATGAAGGATCTCCATCCTTGCACGATAAAGGAATGCTAGACCTATGAGGGGATCCCTTGTGGTGGAGAACAACTTCTTCTAGTTGGTTTGACCATAACCTATTTCATCATGCATTTAGGTCATCTCGCCTTGTTCATTGAATCCTCTCAACATCATCCTTTCTTTTTAGAGTTTGGAGATGTTGATCCTCAAGTAGGCAAGGGTTCTTAGACTCATAATGTTGAGTGATACACATGGGTCAACTAGAACTCTAGATAGCTTGTATCTGCCTACATCCACTGTAATGTAAAGAGGCGGTTGTGCTCACTGATCCCTAGGATTAAGTCTTCATTGCTGAATGTAAGTAAATAAAAACCTAAACCTAAATAATAAAAAAAATAAAACCTAAAAATAAAAAATAAATAAAACCTAAACCCTAAACTAAAACAATCCAAAACATAAAATAAACCTAAACCTAAACTAAAATAAATAAAACCTACACCTGAACCTAAACCTAAAATAAGCTAAACCTAAACCCAAAAATAAATAAAATAAAATCTACCAAAAATAAACTGAAATATAAACTAAAAAATAAAACCTAAAAATAAGCCTAAAATAAAAACCTAAAACCTAAACCTAAAAAAAAAACCTAAACCTAAACCTTAAAATAAAAAATAAAACCTAAACCTAAAAAATAAATTAAAAATAAAACAAAACTAAAAAATTAACCTAAACATAAACCTAAAAAATAAACTAAAATAAAAAACCTAAACTAAAATAAATAAACCTAAAATAAATAAACTAAACTAAATAAAAATTAAAATAAACCTAAATAAAAAAATAAACTACAATATATAAAAAATAAACTAAATAAACCTAAACTTACTAGTTTACTTTATTTAAAAAGAAAAAAAATATAAAAATATAATAATATATATAAAACAAACCCTAACCCTAGACCCTAAATGTTAATCCCT
Organism: Cymbidium sinense; assembly: GCA_021442155.1. Classification (NCBI taxonomy): domain Eukaryota; kingdom Viridiplantae; phylum Streptophyta; class Magnoliopsida; order Asparagales; family Orchidaceae; genus Cymbidium; species Cymbidium sinense. The sequence continues at coordinate 274,854,580 of CM038215.1, read as the reverse complement.
AAACCCTAAACCCTAAACCCTAAAACCTTAAAACCCTAAACCCTAAACTAACACTAAACATTAAACCATAAACTGCAAAACCCTAAACCATAAAGCTTAAATCTTAAACCTTAAACCCTAAACCCTAAGCTAACCCTAAACCTTATTCCCTAAACCTTAAAAACCCTATAACTGTAACGCCTAAACATTAAACCCTAAACCTTAAACCCTAAACTTAAAAAAAAACACTAAACCCTAATCCCTAAACCTAAAATCCTAAACCCTTAAACCTAAACTAACCATAAACCTTAAACCCTAAACCCCAGAAAGATAAAAACCTAAACCTAAACTAAATAAATCTAAAAATTAAATGAATTAAATATCTAAACCAAAATATAATAAAAAATAAAATAAAAGCAAAAATTAAAACCTAAACCTAAACCTAAACCTAAACTTAAAAAGAAAATAAAATAAAAAATAAAAAATAAAATAAAATAAAATAAATAAAAACCTAAACTAAACTAAAAATTAAAAAACCTAAATAAAATAAAAACTAAACCAAATAAAATAAATTTAAAGCTAAATAAATACTTAATCCTAAACAATAAACCTAAAAATGTATAAATATATAAAACCTAAACTATAACCTAAAAAAAACCTTAACCTAAAAAAAATATAAAATAAACCTAAACCTAAACAAAAAAAAACTAAACCTAAGCCTAAACCTAAACCTAATCCTAAAGAAAATAAAATAAAATAAACTAAAAATAAACCTAAACTTAAACCAAAAATCAAAACCTAAAGATAAACCTAATATAAAAACCTAAAACCTAAACCTAAAAAAATAAAATAAGAACTTAAACCTAAACCTTAAAAAAAATAAAAATAAAATTAAACTAAAAAATAAAACTAAACCTAAACCTAAAAAGAAAACTAAAATAAAATATAAACTTAAAATAAATGAACTAAACTAGATAAAAAAATAACCTTAATTAAAAATAGGAAATAAAATAAAATAAAATAAATAATAAATAAACTAAATAAACCTAAACATATCGGTTTATTTTTTTTAAAAAAACCATAAATTCTAAATCCTAAATGCTAAACCCTAAACCTACAATACTAAACCCTAAACCTTAAACCATAAACCCAAAAAAACCCTTGAACCCTAAAGCCTAAACCATAAAAGCATAAACCTTAGAACCCTAAACCCTAAACCCTAAACATTAAATCCCAAACCTTAAACCTAAACCTAAAACAACTAAATAAATTAAATAATAAACCTAAACCCTAAAACCTAATAAACCTAAACCTAAACCTAAACCCTCAGAATGGGCAGAACCTTGATGGCAATAACATCACCACAACGGCCCGGCCTAGATCCGCATGAGAAAGCTGGTGGTTATTATAGTGGTGGTGGGTATGTGAGGTGCAGATGGAGTGGTCGCCGAGCAGTGGTGGTTGAGGTGGTGGGGAGCTGAGGTTACAATGGTTGTGGTGGAGGGAGAGATCGGGATATGATGGTGGATCCCGCCACTGAGAGGTCGTGGTGGTTTTGATGGGAACAGAGAAATCAAGAATGTCCGATCCTACTACTTGAACCGGTTCTTATGCTCTAATTAACTAGGGTTTTTTATTTATTCTATGCATGCTCTTTTTTTGATCTACGTCCTCGATTGTGTCTTAGAAAACTCGGTGTGTTACATGGATGATAAAATAAAAAAGAAGAAATCTTGAATCTGAATTTGTTCTCAATTAAAAAAAATACCAAAAACCCTATACTAAAACCTGAACCCTAAACTTAAAACCTAAACCCTAAACCCTAAACCCTTAACCCTAAAAATGCTAAACCATAAACCCAAAACCCTAAAACCTAAATCCTAAACCCTAAACCCTAAACCCTAAACCCTAAATCCTAAACCCAAAACCCAAAACCCTAAACCTTAAACCCTAAACCATAAACCCTAAACAAACCCTAAACCCTAAAAAGCTAAAAACCTAAACCTTACCTAAATAAAACCTAAAAATAAAATTAATAAAATAACTTAAACTAAATTAAAATAAACTAAAATAAAGACATAAACTATAACCTAAACATAAAAAATTAAAAAAAATTAAAAACTAAACTAAAATATAATAAATAAAAACCTAAACTAAACTAAAAAATAAAAAAAAATAAAAAAAAATTAAACGTAAAATAAACCTAAAATAAAATAATAATAATAATAAATAAAAACCTAAACCTAGAAAACAAACCTTGAAAAAAAACTTAAACATAAATAAATATAAAACCTAAACCCTAAACTAAAAAAAAAACTAAATCTCAAATAAAAATAAAATAAACCTAAACCTAAACTAAAATAAACTAAACTAAAATAAATAAAACCTAAACCTAAACCTAAAATAAACTAAACATAAACTACAGCAAAACTAAAAAAAATAAAATAAAATAAAAGTAAACCTTAACCTAAACTAAAACATAAAAACAAAAAATAAACCTAAAATAAAATTCTAAAACCTGAACCTAAGAAAATAAAATAAAAACCTAAACCTAAACCTAAAAATATAAAAATAAAACTTAAAAATAAAAAATAAAATAAAAATCAAACTAAACTAAAAAAAAACCTAAACCTAAACATAAATAAAAAGAATAAACTAAAATAAATAACATAAACTAAAATAAAAAAACATAAAATAAATAAACTAAACAAAATAAAAAAAAATAAAAATAAATAAAAATAAAAAATATAACATAATATAAAAATAAACAAAATAATCCCAAATGCTAAAACCCCTAACCCTAAACCTTAGAAAAACTAAAAAACACTAAACACTAAACCGAACTTAAACCTCCTAAAACCCTAAACCCTAAACCCTAAACCTATAACCCTAAACCCTAAACCATAAACCCTAAACCTACAACCCTAAACCCTAAAACCTACAACCCTAAACCCTAAACCCTAAACTCCAAACCCTAAACTTTAAACCCTAAACCATAAACCTTAAAAACCTAAAAATATAAAAACCTAAACCTAGACTAAATAAAACATAAAATTAAAATAAATAAATAAAACCTACACTTAAATCTAATAATAAAATAAAAAACCTAAACTAAAATCGAAACCTAAACCTACAAGTAAAATAAAATAAAAGCTAAAAACTAAACTAAAATTAACTAAGTAAAATCCTAAACTAAATTAAAAAATAAAATAAACCTAAAAATAAAATACCTAAATAAAGTAAACCTAAATGTAAAATATAAATAAAATGAAACTAAAGTAAAATAAAATAAAAACTAAATAAAAACCTAAACCTAAAAAATAAACCTAATAATAAAACCTAAAACTAAATTAAAAATAAAACCTAAAACTTATACTAAAAAAAAAACCTAAACCTAAACTAAACAAAATAAAATAAACCTAAACCTGAACTAAAATAAACTACACTAAAATAAATAAAACCTAAACACAAACATAAATTAAGCTAAACCTAAACCCTAAATTAAATAAATAAAATAAACAAAAAATAACTTAAACCTAAAAAATAAACCTAAAATAAAAATATAAAACCTAAACCTAAGAAAATAAAAAATAAACCTAAACCTAAACCTAAAAATAAAAATAAATCCTAAACATAAAAAATAAAATAAAAATAAAAGTAAACTAAGAAATGAACATAAACTTAAACCTAAACCTACAAAATAAACTAAAATAAATAAACATAAAATAAAAAAACTAGATTGAATAAAATTAAAAAATAAACCTAAATGAAAATATAAAATAAATTTAAACCTACTAGTTTACTTAATTTTGAAAAAAAAACCTTAAACCCTAAACACTAAATCCTTAACCCTAAACCCTAAACCCTAAAACCCTAAACCTGAAACCCTAAACTAATCCTAAACCCCCCTAAAAACCCTAAAAGTAAAGCCTAAACTTTAAACCTAAACCTAAACTTTAATCTAACCCTAAACCCTAAAAACCCTAAACCATAAAGCTTAAATCCTAAACCCTAAAACTGAAACCCTAAACTAACCCTAAACCCTAAGCTAACCCTAAAAACTAAGCTAACCCTAAACCCTAAACCCTAAAACCTACAACCATAAACCCTAAAGCCTAAAACTTACAAGCCTAAACCCTAAACCCTAAACTCCAAACCCTAAACCATAAACTTGGTGACCCCCTGAGAAGTCCTCCTGTTGAACTAAAAAAAAACTCAAACCCAAAAGCTCCTCCTTCCTCTCAGTCGTGGCGTTCTCTGGCGATTTCGTGTTCCTTTGTGACTTTCTTGCAGTTTGGATGATTTGCGATCCTTCTCAATCATAATTTCTATTTTTTGCTCTTTGTTTGGCCACTAATGTGAGTATCCCTTGTTCTATCAATGGCGGAGGCACCGCTTTCCGTGCAACCGAGCTCTTTGAACTTGGAAGTGTCTGCTAGGGCTTCTGAATTTCAAGGTATTATGGATTTGACTCCACCCATTACTCTGCTTGCTGTTAAGTCCTTCAAGGATGCATTATCTGGTAAAAACACTTCCCTTAATGCTTCGATAAACTTGATCTCAACATCTTTTCATGGAATGCCTGCTGTAATGTGCTCGGATCTTGACGTGGAAAAGTTGGCAAAGCCATTTGAATTCATTTTAGTTCATAAATTTTCCTTACGTCGCCCGACTCTTGATAATATCTGATCCTTTTTTCATAGTCTAAAGCTCTCTAGCATTTTCACTATCGGATTGATTGATCCTAGGCATGTCCTTATTCAGCTATCTAATGACTTAGATTACTCAAGAGTTTTTGCTCATCGCTCTTACTTTGTGTATAATTATCAAGTGAGACTTTTGAAATGGTCTCCTCTTTTTGATGTAAAAGAGGAATCCCCTATTGTTCCTCTATGGCTTGCCCTTCCTAATATGAGAATACATTATGTTACACATCAAGTCCTCTTTGCTTTCTCTTTAGTCCAAATTGATCAGGCCACTGCTGTGAGATCATAGCCATCAGTTGCTCATATTTTAGTTGAGATTGATATTACCAAAAAGTATCCAAAATAAGTATGGATCAGCTCTGAGAAATTTGGCTATAATCAAAAAGTGGAATTTGAAAATTTCATTATTTTTTCCATGCACTGTAAGATTCATGGTCATGATAATTCTGAATGCTTTGTGTTGCATCCTCATCTTAAAAAGATTAAACTGTCAGATCCTGATCCCTCTCTAGCAATTGAAAAAACTAGTAAATTGGCTTATGTGCCTAAAGTTCCTCAAAAGGGATTATTATCTACTGATTTATCTATTGGAGAGCATTCAGAGCAGGTTAATAATATGGCTCATGTGGTTCATGAGGAGGACAATGATAACTTACCTATTATGGCTTCTAATTGTAATACTTTGGTTCCTCTAGACAATACCTTGATTCATTCTACCTTACCTCTTTTGGCTAGTGAACCTGACGAGACTCATATGAACCCTTGTGGTGACTTGAATGGGAACTTTAGGCCATATTAAAATCTAAAAACTAATTCTTAAAGTGCCCATTTGATGATAGTTCAAAATCTAAAAAATGTTGACTCTTTGGTAGTGGAACAAAATCTAAAAAGTATTTCTGAAACTGAACATCAAAATTGTGCTATTAATGGCTTCACAACCTGTCCTTCTCCTACCCTTCAAAGTGATACTCAGGCTAACCCAATTCCTCATCTTAAAATTCTAACATTGAAGAAGGGGAAATCACAATTAGGAATGTTTTGACAGATACTGGCCCTACTCTAAATTTCACAAATCATTCTCTCTCGGATGGAGATACTTTGGACATAGATAGACCTTTTCAAACTGTTACTAAGAAAAATTCTTTAAAGCTAGAATGTTCACTAATAGCTCCACTAGATCCACTAGATCTTCTCTAACTTCCCATAAATGATTACATCATGTGTCTTTCTTCTTCTTTTTTTTTCTTATCCTTCTATTATCTTTCTTCTTTTCTTCTTATTTATTATGATTAATTTACTTATTTGGAATGTTAGGAGTATTGGGACTCTCATTGTCCGCAACCATGTTAGAAGCCTTTGCCGCACTCATAACATAGCCTTACTTGTTGTTATTGAACCATTCATACACTCTTCTAAGATCACTCAAGTTGCTATAATGCTTGGCTTTCAAAACTCCTTTTATAATATTAGCAATAAAATTTGGTGTTTTTGGAATAATCTAGTCAACTCCTCTATCCTTGATGACCTTCATGGTTAATGTTCAAATCTCATTGGGTGAATTTTTTGCTCTTGGTTCATTTATTTATGCTTCTTATAATAGAACTGGTAGGAGCATCCTTTGGGATAACTTAAGAACCTTTGCCTCCTCTGTCAACAAACCTTGGTTAGTTGGTGGTGATTTCAACACTATTCTCGCTTCCTCTAAAAGAAGGGGAGGTTGCTCTCCTAACATTCATTCCATGGAAGACTTTTCTAATATGATTCTTGATTGTAATATGATTGATATTGGTTTTTCGGGTTCTGACTACACGTGGCATAATTCTAGACTTTGGCAGTGGCTTGATAGGACCTTCTTTAATTCCCTTTGGATCAGTCAATGGCCTCTTACTTTAGTTGAACATCTAAGCAGAACTTTATCTGACCATGCTATGCTTTTGATTTCTATCAAAAATCCCTCCACTAGACTATCCTCCCCTACTCCTTTTAGATTCCAAAATATGTGGATCCAATATAGTGATTTCATTAATGTTGTTTCCATTAATTGGCGGGCCCCTATTCATCCTAATAATTCCATTAATGGAATGATTCATCTTTGGCTTAAGCTAAAAATGCTTAAACAAAATCTAAATTGGTGGAACAAGCATCAATTTAAAAATCTTTTTGCAAATCTCAAAAATATGGAACAAATTATTTTCTCTCTTGAAGATGTTATTTTGACTGACTCTAATAAGCATGATGATTTGAATGGTGCTAAAGATAACTTGATTAATTATTAGAATATGAAGGAAACCTACTGGCACCAAAAGGCTGCTAGCAAACATATTGCTGATGGTGACAGAAACATAAGGTATTTCCATGCTCATTTTTTAAAAAAGAAAGCCTTAAACTCTATTAAAAAAATCAAAAATGATAACAAAACCTGGATTACTGACAATAATGATATTAAAGATTTTGTCATACATCATTTTCAAAATTTATTAAACAACAACCCCTCGTTAGAAGCCATCTCCAACACACATTTGATCTCCTCTACGATCTCTAATGATGAAAACCACTTACTCAGTTTGCATCCTACAGAAGCTGAGATTAGTAGTATTCTCAATAGCATGAACACTGATTCTGTTGCTGGCCTTGAAGGCAACATGACTCAATTCTTTCAACATTGTTGGCCTATTATTAAGACTGACCTTGTTGATGCAGTTGTTGATTTTTTTGAGGGTAACCCTTTACCTAGATATATTTCTAGCACTTCCATTGTTCTCATTTCCTAAATTAATAATCCTAAATCTTGGGGTGATTTTAGACCTATCATCCTTTACACCTTCTTTCATAAACTAATTGTTAAATTAATTGCTAATAGAATTAGTCCGTTGCCGCCTAAAATTATTTCCCCCAACCAAACTGGCTTCGTTAAAGGTAGAGCAATATCAGATAACATACTTCTAGCACAAGAGCTGATTCATGACATTAACATTCCTATCAGAGGTGGTAACATCCTTTTTAAACTGGACATCACAAAAGCTTTTGACAACCTCTCTTGGGATTTCCTCTTTCAAATTCTTCATTTGCTTGGGTTTTCTAGTTATTTTATCCGCCTCATCAAAAATTGCATTACAAATGTTTGGTTCTCTGTTATTATGAATGGTGAATCCCTAAGTTTTTTCCCTTCAAAGCATGGTTTAAGATAAGGGGATCCCCTATCCCCCTCTCTTTTTATTATTGTTGTTGAATATCTATCAAGGAGTCTGAATGATCTTTTTTACAATAATCCTAGGATGTTTTATGGAACTCAAGGTGGTCTTCCGGTCACTCATCTTAGTTTTGTTGATGACTTTATATTCTTTTGCAATGCCTCAATTCCTCACATTAAAACTATTAAGAATCTTTTAAATAAATTTGGCCACGAAAGCATCTTTTTTTCAATGAAGGCAAAAGTTATTTCATTCCTTCTTCTAAAATCCCTAGCAATAGGACCAACCAAATCTTGAGAATTACTAATTTTCAACATCAACAACTTCCTATTAAATATCTTGGTGCTCCTCTTTTTAAAGGTCAAAAAAGATCTCACCTTTTTGATGAGCTAATCCAAAAAATCTCTAATAAAATTTTTGTTTGGGAATTTTACTTACTTTCTTTTGGTGGTAGGCTCACTTTGATTAAGAGCACCCTTAAATCCATGCCTTTTTATCTCATTCAAACCATTGTGCTGACCAACTCTATTATTAACAGAATTGAGCTGCTCATTAATAAATTTTTTTGGGGATCTGACAATTCCTCTAAAAAAATGCACTAGACCTCTTCGTATAAAACCTGTGGCACATTTGTTGAAGGTGGTCTTGGATGTAAACCAATCAAGGAAACTATCACTACATTTTCTTATAAACTTTGGTGGAATTTTAGGAAAAACAATAGTCTATGGGCTAATTTCATGACTACTAAATACTGCCAGGGTAAGCACCCTCTCATTTTCCCCTATAAAGCAGGAGACTCTCCTATTTGGAAAAGACTTTGTTCCATCAAATGGGATGTTGAATCTTTAATTTCCTGGGGGATTAACTCTGGCTCCTCTTTCTTTTGGCAAGACAACTGGACTGAAGGTGGGTCCATTGATGACTTACTTTCTACCCATTCCACTACTACTATTAAAGTGAACTCTTTTTGGCAGAATAATATGTGGAATAATAGTAAGCTTACTGAACATATTGCTCCCTCTCTTTTAAATAAGCTTACTACTATTCCTATCATTCTTACCAATCAAGATCAGATCCTTTTTAAGCTTTCACATAATGGTGATTTCAACTTTTAAAATGTTTGGATTCACATTAAAGAAACTCATGATTTTTCCTATGTGTTTTCTAAACTTTGGAACAACAATATCCCTACTTCTTATTCTATTCTTACTTGGCGTATTTTAAAAAACTTCATCCATGTGGACTCCTTGTTGTGGGGTAAAGGTTTTCAATTACCTTCAAAATGCCAATGCTGCTTTCACATTGAGAATGTGAATCATGTTTTTGTTAATAGGGCCATTGCTTCTAAACTTTGGATTTGGCATGATGACCTCTTTAACATTGTCATTTTCAATGGCTCCTTAAATTTATACCAACTTCTTGAAGTTTATTTTGACAACACTATTAAAGGACACATTAAAGTCATAACTACTATCACACTTATTTGGTTCATTTGGATGGACCGAAATGATGCAAAACATTATGAGATCCCTATGAATCACAGGAGGATAATTTCTAGAACTAAAAACAAAATCCGTGACTTGTTTAATGCCAATTTAATTAAATACAAATAATTCAAAGGTTACAAATTTATGGCCAATAAATTGGGTTTTAACTTGCCGGATCACCACATCTATAAAGATGACAAGTTTGTTTATTGGGTAAAATCTCATGGTAACACTATTAAAGTTAACACTAATGGCTCCGTCTCTCATAAAGGTTTAGGTTCTGGTGGAATTTTTAGAAATCTTAATGGAAAAGTCCTATGTGCCTTTGCTTACCCCCTTAATCCCTCGCTCGCTCTCGAGCTCATGGCAGTGTACAAAGCTCTTGAGATTTGCCTTCAAAAAGGTTGGCTCAATATTTGGATTAAGGTGGATGCCCTTCTGCTGATTGATCTCTTGACTTCCACCAAAATGGGCAATATTGAATTGTACTACCTTCTTAAGCAAACTAGAACTCTCCTTGCCCAACTCTACTTTAAAGTCACTCATGTATCGCATGAGGGTAATGGATGTGCTGATTATCTAGCCAATCTGGGTGCTAGATTGGATGGAATAAAATTCTTTGATCAACTAACTCTTCCTAAACATTTGCATGGCAATGGAAAACTGGGTTTCCTTATCTGAAATTAATCTAACCTATTAGATTCACCGCTTCAATACCTCTTTTATTGCATGATCATTTCTATTTTTGTTATTTTCTTTTTTGATGCATCAACCTGATATCCCTTATTTATTTTGATCTCTGTTGCACATGTTGTTGGTTTAATTATCTTAGCTTTAATTGGGAGCTTATTGCCTCTACAATTTTTACTGTTAATGTGCTGCTGTTTCTTTGGAATTTGCTGATGCATCATCATATTACTCCTTGGTGGTCTTTTGATGAGCTAAGTGGCATCTGTTGTTGGTTTAATTATCCCAACCTTGTTTGGGGTCTTGCTATTTCTGGAGGCAACATCTATGTTAAAGGTTTAATTGTTGGTTATTGGGCTTTTGGGCCCTTTGTCCAGAAGGCTGGTCTTGGAGTTGGTTTAATGAATTTGCTGAATGTATATGCTAACCCCAGCTTACATACCTGTAAGGAAAGAAAATGCAATACCTTTGTTATTATTAATGATTCTTTGCAGGTTTGGTATTGTTTAATGAATTCCTTTCAATCTGATTTCTCTGAGGAGGGTAGTTCTGCTGCTATCCTGATTTCTCTAAAGGATTTCATTGATAATACCCTTTTGAACCCTTATGGTAGCTCTGTTGCCCCACTACTTTTTATTAGCTTATCCTATGGTTGCAATAATTGTAGTGTTGTTTTAACCTATGGCTATTGGATTTCTGGATTCACTATCCTGCTGGCTAACCTTGTGTTTGTTAGCTATTTCATTAATCTGTTGTTTTTTACCCTCATTAGTGCGATCCAGCCTTGTTGGTAATTACCGCCCTAGATGTTTGACCGGATTATTGTTCCTCATGTCGCTTTCAGCTTTTGTTTTGTTTTGTTCAGTTGGCTTCTATTGAGGTTGTAGACTGCAAGATGGCTTTTATTTTTCTTCTTGACTATTTCTTATCTCTCATTTTTTTGAATGTTTGTGCTATTAAAACTGAAGTCATGCTTTCACCACCGCTATTTTTTTCATCTGTTCTTGGCCAAACCTTTTCCTTAACTATCTGGGATTTAACTTATGCATTGTATAATTTGAATGGTTGGTTTTGTGTCCAAGTTGCTATTATTTTCTTTCTTGGTTGTTGGATGGTCTGGATCATTGAGTCATTTATCCAGCATGTTGTTACTGGGGTTGTTTATCTGGTTCAGGAGTTGTTGGTGTTTTCTTGCTGATTATTTTGCCCAACCTCATATTCCCAATCTGCCAAGAGAGATTTTGTAATTTCCTATTCAATTTTATTAATTCCTTGCAGGTTTGGACTCCCTTTATGGCTTCTTAGTATTCCTTTAATGTGGTGGTGGGTTTAGCTGCTAGCTTGATCATCTTTAACTGGAAGGTTTTTCTGTTGATTACCTTTTGAACCCTTTCTATTTCGACTTTACATCTCTATTTTTAATTGGAATTTTATATGGTGGGTGTAATTTTTGTTTTATTGCTACCACTATTGGCTTTTGGATTTTAGGGTCCTTTGTCCAACAGGTTGCCTTTGTGGTTATTATCTGTTTCTTGCCTTTTATTTCTCTGACTATTTTTGCTGTTAACCACTAGGCAACTGCTGATTTCTCCTGCTACTATTTTTTCCCCCTTGGTTCTGTTCAAATTATGCAGAACCCTGTAATTTTCCATATGATTATTTGGATCTTTACATATGCCCTATTTACTTTGAATGGGTGGACTTTTGGCCAGCCTCTTGGTAATTACTGTCTGGGTTGTTGGCTGAACTGGATTAATACCTATATGCTATTTCTGGGGTTTTGGTTTGTTTTGTTCAGCAAGCCTCTAATGAAGTTGTTGACTGCTTGGTGGCTTTTGATTTGAATCTCCTTATTGGTTTATTATATGCTTATCATCTGAATTCTATGGACTACTTTATCTTCTGCTCTTTTCTCCATCTTCTTTCAGTTAAACTTGTATCTATTGCACTATCTATTTTGTATAGGTGGTTCTCTGGCCAGCTAGCTAGTTTTCATTATCTTGTCTTTTTATTGTCTTGGATATTTGCTATCCTTGTTTCTCGGGATTCCAATGTTGGCTCTATCTTTGTTGATTGTAGGACTTTAGAGTCTTATATTCAGCAAGCAATTTCTGACTTTGCTGTTCTAATTGTTTTTTATCATTGGTGTCTGGGCTTATGGTTTTTAGGGCTTATGGTTTCGGGTTTAGAGTTTCTTTTAAGGTTTAATGCTTAGGCTTTAAGGTTTAGGGTTTTTAGGGTTTCGGGGTTTTTTTTATTAAAAATTAAGTAAACAAGTAGGTTTAGGTTTATTTTGTTTATTTTTTATTTATTTTAGTTTATTTTATATTTTATTTTTATTTATGTTTATTATTTATTTTTATTTAGTTTAGTTTATTTATTTTAGGTTTATTTATTTTAGTTTAGGTTTTTTATTTTAGTTTATTTTTTATGTTTAAGTTTGTTTTTTAGTTGAGTTTTATATTTATTTTATTCTTTAGTTTTTTTTTTTACTCTTTATTCTTAAGTTTAGGTTTAGGTTTTTTTTTTAGGTTTTGGTTTTAGGTTTATTTTTAGGTTTTATTTTTAGTTTTGGTTTTGGTTTTTATTTAGTTTATTTTATTTTATTTAATTTAGGTTTAGGTTTAGGTTTAGTTTATTTTAGGTTTAGGTTTAGGTTTTATTTATTTTAGTTTTGGTTTAGATTTATTTTATCTTTTTATGTTTTATTTTAGGTTCCACTGGCCTAGGTTTTTTTATTTCCATTTTATGGTTTTAATTTCTTAGGTATACTGTCTCAGCTTTATTTTATTTCATCCTTTATCTCTTTATCTATCTTAGGCCCATCTTATCTTTATGCCTAGCTCTATTCCTTACTCAGGCCTTTCATCCCAAGCCCATCTTTATCTTTGGGGCCTAACAGGCCTTAAATCTTATCTTTACCTTTTTATTTTTTTATTGTAGTTTATGTTTTTGTTATATTTAGGTTTACATTCTTTATTTATTTTATTTTTAGGTTTTATTTAGCTTAAGTTTATGTTTTCAGGGTTTAGTGGCAAGGGTTTAGGGTACAGGATTTTGGCTTTAGGGTTTAATGGTTTATGATTTTAGGGTTTAATGTTTAGGCTTTTGGGTTTAGAGTTTTTAGTTTTTAGGGTTTAGGGTTAATTTAGAGTTTTATGTTTATGGTTTTAGGATTCAAGGTTTAGGGTTTAGGGTTTAGGGTTTAGGGTTAGGGTTTGGGTTTAAGGTTTAGGGTTTAGGGTTTTGGGTATAGGGTTTAGTTTTTTTTAGGGTTTAGTGTTGTAGGTTTAAGGTTTAGAAGTTAAGGTTAGTTTTAGGTTTTAGGATTTAGGGTTTACAATTTTAAAAAAAAAAAAGATTAAGTAAACTGCTAGGTTTAGGTTTCTTTTGTTTATTTAATTTATTTTTAATTTATTTTACTTTATTATATTTTTTATTTTTATTTAGGTTTTTTTATTTTTATTTTGTTCAATTTATTTATTTTAAGTATATTTATTTTTGTTTAGGTTTTTTATTTTAGTTTATTTTTTAGGTTTAGGTTTTATTTTTTATTTTTAAGTTTAAGTTTTGGTTTTTATTTTTATTTTTTTTAGGTTTAGGCTTTAGGTTTTTATTTTAGGTTTATCATTAGGAATTATTTTTTAGTTTAGGTTTAGGTTTATTTTTAGTTTATTTTATTTTATTTAGTTTAGGTTTAGGCTTAGGTTTAGTTTATTTTAGGTCTTGGTTTAGGTTTTATTTATTTTAGTTTAGTTTAGGTTTATGTTTATTTTATTTTGTTTATTTTTTTATTTTAGGTTGATGTTTTTTTAATTTAGGGTTTAAGTTTTATTTTTTATTTATTTTTACATTTTGGTTTATTTTTGAGGTTTAGGTTTTTATTTAGTTTTTATTTTATTTTATTTTAGGTTTATTTATTTTTATTTTATGTTTAGTTTTTATTTTATTTAGGTTTTTAATTCTTAGGCTTATTTTATTTTCTTAGTTTAATTTAGGTTTTTTTATTTTTTTATTTTTTTTAGGTTTAGGTTTAGTTTTCTATTTCATTTTATTTTCATCTTTTATTTAGGTTTATGATTTTAAGTATTTAGGGTTTGGGTTTGGGGTTTAGGAGTTTAGGGTTTAGGGTTTAAGGTTTAGGGTTTAGGGTTTAAGATTTAAGGTTTAAGATTTTTTTAAACCAGTAGGTTTAGGTTTATTTAGTATATTTAGCTTATTTTTATTTAATTTAGTTTTATTTTATTTTTATTTTATGTTTAGGTTATATTTTATTTAAGTTTTTGTAGTTTTAGGTTTTTTTTTTAGCTTAGTTTAAGTTTTTACTTATTTTACTTAAGTTTAGTTTTTTACTTTATTTTATTTTTTAGTTTAGGTTTAGGTATAGGTTTTAGTTTAGGTTTTTATTTTATTTTATGTTTTTATCGTATTTAGGTTTAGGTTTTTTTTAGGTTTTATTTAGTTTAGGTTTAGGTTTTTTGGTTTTTAGGGTTTATGGTTTCAGGTTTAGAGTTTTTTTGAAGGTTTAGTGTTTAGTCTTTAAGGTTTAGGGTTTTTAGGGTTTATGGTTTAGGGTTTAGGGTTTTTTTTTTAAATTAAGTAAACATGTAGGTTTAGGTTTATTTAGTATATTTTTTATTTATTTTAGTTTTTTTATTTTTTATTTTTATTTAACTTTATTATTATTTTTAATTTAGTTTAATTTATTTATTTTAGGTTTATTTAATTTAGTTTAGGTTTTTTATTTTAGTTTATTTTTTAGGTTTAAGTTTGTTTTTTTGTAGAGTTTTATTTTTTTTATTTTTTAGTTTTATGTTTAACTTTTTATTTTTAAGTTTAGGTTTAGGTTTTAGATTTTAATTTTAGGTTTTATTTTTTTGTTTTGGTTTTGTTTATTTTATTTTATTTTATTTAGGTTTAGGTTTAGGTTTAGGATTAGTTTAATTTAAGTTTGTGCTTAGGTTTTATTTATTTTAGTTTAGGTTTAGATTTATTTTATTATTTTATTATTTTATTTTATTTTTATTTTAGATTTAGGGTTTAGGTTTTATTTTTTATTTATTTTTACGTTTTACTTTTAGGTATATTTTTGAGGTTTAGGTTTTTATTTAGTTTTTATTCTATTTTATTTTATTTTAGGTTTATTTATTTTTATTTTATGTTTAGTTTTTATTTTATTTAGGTTTCTTATTCTTAAGTTTATTTTCTTTTTTTTTAGTTTAGTTTAGGTTTTTAATTATTTTATTTTAGTTTTATGTTTTTTTTAGATTTTATTTTAATTTTTTATTTTATTTAGGTTTACATTTTATATTTATTTTTTTAAGGTTTTATTTAGCTTTGGTTTATGTTTTTAGGGTTTAGTGATTAGGGTTTATGGTTTTGGATTAGGATTTAGGGTTTAGGGTTTATGGTTTAATGGTTTTACCATTTTAGGCTCAGGCCTAGGTGTTTAGTTTTGGGTTTATAGTTTCTCAAGTTTTAGAGTTTGAAATGACTTTGGTTTAGTCAAGTTTTAGGGTTTAGGTTTGTTAGGTTAGGGTTTGAGTGGCTTTGGGTTTTAGGGTCTGGGTATAAGGTTTGAGGTAGGGTACAGCCTTTGAGTTTTCAAAGGTTAGTTTTATTTTTGGTTTACAATTTCTTTAAGACAAAAAAGATTAAGTAAACCCCTTTAGGTTTCTTTAGTTTATTTAGTTTATTTTTAATTTATTTTAGTTTATTTTATTTTTTATTTTTATTTAGGTTTTTTTATTTTTATTTAGTTTAGTTTATTTATTTTAAGTATATTTATTTTTGTTTAGGTTTTTTATTTTAGTTTATTTTTAGGTTTAGATTTTATTTTTTATTTTTAGGTTTAGGTTTAGTTTTTTATTTTTATATATTTTAGGTTTATGCTTTAGATTTTTATTTTAGGTTTATTTTTAGGAATTATTTTTTTATTTTGGTTTAGGTTTAGTTTATTTTAGGTCTTGGTTTAGGTTTTATTTATTTTAGTTTAGTTTATTTTAGTTTAGGTTTATATTTATGTATATTTTATTTTGTATATTTTATTTTTATTTTAGGTTTATGTTTTTTTTTAATTTAGGATTTAAGTTTTATGTTTTATTTATTTTTACATTTTACATTTTGGTTTAATTTGGAGGTTTCAGTTTTTATTTAGTTTTTATTTTATTTTATTTTAGGTGTATTTATTTTTATTTTATGTTTAGTTTTTATTTTATTTAGGTTTTTAATTCTTAGGTTTATTTTCTTTTCTTAGTTTAGTTTAGGTTTTTATTTATTTTATTTTATTTTGCTTTATTTTTTAGGTTTAGTTTTAGGTTTTTATTTTATTTTATTTTCTTCTTTTATTTAGGTTTGTTTTAGGTTTTAGTTTAGGTTAGGGTTTAGGGTTTGGTTTATTAGGCTCAGTTTAGGGTTTTAGTGTTTAGGTTTAGTGGCCTGGTGGTAGTGTGGCATTTAGGAGTAGGGTTTTGTTTAGGGTTTAGGGCCCAGAGCCCAGCCTTTAGGTTAATGGAGGTCAGGGCCCAGGGCCCAGGTCAGTGAGCCCAGGCCCAGGGTTTAGGGTAGCACTATGGTTTAGCCCAGTGTGGAGCCCAGATTTGATTGATCTCTGGTTTGGGTTTTGGGTTAGGTTAAGGCCATAGTGCCCAGGGCCCAGGATTTAGGGCAGGCCCAGGGTCAGGGCCACTGCTTTAAGTTTAGGCAGTAAGAATTATGAGGTTAACGCTCAGCCTTGGGCCCAGGAGGGAGTCAGGTTTAGGGCCCAGGGTTTGGGGCCCAGGTTGGAAAGCCTGGGAGCATGGAGTGATTATAGTTTTTTTAGTAGTATAGTGGCCTGGGTTTATGGTCAGTAGGTCAGTTTAGGGTCAGGGCCCAGGGTCAGTGGCATGGGTCATGGTGTCTGGGGTTTTGGGTAGGATCTTAGGTTGGTTTAGTATAGTTTAGGTTTAGTTTTTTTAGGTTAATTTTAGCATTTAGAGGGTTTAGGCTTAGTTTTGGGTTAGGGGTTTTTTTATGATTAAGTAAACTTGTAAGTTTAGGTTTATTTAGTTTAGTTTTTATTTATGTTAGATTATTTTATTTCTATTTTTATTTATGTTTATTTTTTATTTATATTTACTTTAGTTTATATATTTTTGATTTATTTATTTTAGTATAGGTTTTTTATTTTCATTTTTTTTTAGCTTTAGGTTTATTTTTTAGTTGAGTTTTATTTTTATTTAATTATTTAGCTTTGGTTGTATTTTTTTTTATTTTTAGGTTTAGGTTTATGTTTGTATTTTATTTTTTTAGGTTTAGGTTTTAGGTGTTTATTTTTTGTTTATTTTTAGGTTTTTATTTTTCAGTTCAGCTTTAGGTTTATTTTTAATCTACTTTATTTTATTTAGTTTAGGTTTAGGTTTAAGTTTTATTTATTTTAGTTTAGTTTAAGTTTATGTTTATATTATTTTATTTATTTATTTTTTATTTTAGGTTTTAGTTTCGATATTACTTTTTATTTGTTTTTTAGGTTTAGGTTTTTATTTAGGTTTTATTTTATTTTATTATAGATTTATTATAGTTTATTTTAGGTTAATTTTATTATTAGTTTTCATTTAGTTTTTATTTTATTTAATTTTTTTATTTTTAGGTTTATTTTATTTTATAATTTAGTTTAGGTTTTTATTTATTTTATTTTAGTTTATTTTGTTTTATTTTTAGCTTTAAGTTTACATTTTAGTTTAGGTTCTTATTTATTTTATTATTTTATTTATATTGAGGTTTATGTTTTTTTATATATTTTATTTTTAGGTTTTATTTAGTTTATGTTTTGGTTTTTAGGTTTCTAAGATTTACGGTTTAGGGTTTAGGGTATAGGGTTGTAGGGTTTAGGGTTTTAGGGTTTTGGGGTTTAGAGTTTAGGGTTATGGTTTAGGGTTTAGGGTTTATGGTTTAGTGCTAAGGATTTAGGGTTTAAGGTTTGTGGTTTTGGCTTAGCTTAGGGTTAGGGTTTTTTTTAAATAAGTAAAATAGTAGGTTTAGGCTCAATTAGTTTATTTACTTTATTTTATTTTCTCTTTTTATTTAAGTTTTAATTTTTTATTTATATTTACTTTAGTTCTATTTTAATTTAGTTTTTTTAATTTTGGTTTATTTTTTAGGTTTAGGTTTAGGTTTAGGTTTATTTTTTAGTTGAGTTTTATTTTTATTTTATTTTTTAGGTTTAGGGTTTAGTTTTTATTTTTAGGTTTAGGTTAGGTTTTTATATTATTTTTTTTAGCTTTAGGTTTTATATTTTTATTTTAGGTTCATTTTTAGGTTTTATTTTTTTAGTTTTGGTTTAGGTTTATTTTTATTTTATTTTATTTTATTTTGTTTATGTTTAAGTTTAGGTTTAGTTTACTTTAGGTATAGGTTTAGGTTTTATTTATTCTAGTTTGTTTATTTTAATTTAGGTTTAGGTTAATTTTATTTTGTTTATTTTATTTTCATTTTAGGTTTAAGTTTTTTTTCTTTAGTTTAGGGTTTAGGTTTTATTTTTTTATAGGTTTAGGTTTTTATTTAGTTTTTATTTTATTTTATTTTAGGTTTATTTTAGGTTTATTTTATATTTAGTTCTTTTTTTAATTTAGGTTTTTTATTATTAGGTTTATTTTATTTTTTTAGGTTAGTTTAGGTTTTTATTTATTTTATTTTAGTTTATTTTTATTAGTTTATTTTATTTTATTTTTAGGTTTAGGTTTTAGTTTAGGTTTTATTTTATTTTATTTAGGTTTATGTTTATTTATATATTTTATTTTTAGGGTTTAGGGTCATTATTTAGGCTGCTAGCCCAGGGTCAGGGGTCAGGGTTTAGTGTTTTGGATTTAGCAATCAGGATTTAGGGTTTAGGGTTTTAGGTTTGTGGGGTCCAAGTTTTAAAGTTTGTGGTGGGTTTAGTGGATTTTGGGTAGAGACCATAGGTGTGGCTCAGGTTAATAGAGTTTAGTGATTATGGTTTTAGGGTCCAAAGTTTAGGGTCAGGTGGGCCTGGGGTCAAGGTGGAGGGTTTGGGTATGTGGTGGTGGTTGCAGGTTTAAGGTTTAATGTAGGGTGGTAGTTTAGGGTTTAGGGCTTTAGGCTTACTGATCTTAAGAAAAAATACACGAAACTCTTAGGTACTAGTTTCATTTAGTTTATTTTTAATCTATTTTAGTTTATTTTATTTTTTATTTTTATTTAGGTTTTTTTTTATTTAGTTTAGTTTATTTATTTTAGGTATATTTATCTTTATTTAGATTTATTATTTTAGTTTATTTTTAGGTTTAGGTTTTATTTTTTATTTTTAAGTTTAGGTTTAGGTTTTTATTTTTATATTTTTAGGTTTAGTTTTTTGTGTTTTTATTTTAGTTTATTTTAGTAATTATTTTTAGTTTAGGTTCAGGTTTAGTTTATTTTAGGTCTTGGTTTAGGTTTTATTTATTTTAGTTTAGTTTATTTTAATTTAGGTTTATGTTTATTTTATTTTTATTTTAGGTTTATGTTTATTTTTTTTTAATTTAGAGCTTAAGTTTTATTTTTTATTTATTTTTTCATTTTACATTTTGGTTTAATTTTGAGGTTTTAATTTTTATTTAGTTTTTGTTTTATTTTATTTTAGGAATATTTATTATTATTATACTCTTAGTTTTTATTTTATTTAGGTTTTTAATTCTTAGGTTTATTGTTTTTCCTAGTTTAATTTAGGTTTTTATTTATTTTATTTTATTTTATTTTATTTTTTTAGGTTTAGGTTTAAGTTTTATTTTATTTTATCTTCTTTATTTAGGCCCATGTCAGTCCCAGCCCAGGGTTTAGGGTTAGATTTAGGGAAGGTGCTAGGGTTTAGTGGCCTGGTGGTTTAGTGTTTAGTGGCCCAGTGGTTTAGGGGCTCAGCTCAGGTTCAGCCCATGGCCTAGGGCCCAGAGCCCAGAGTGGCTGGGGGATCTTGGCCAGGTCAGGCCCAGGGTCCAGTCAGGCCTAGCATATGTTAGCTGGGTCAGTCAAAGCTCAGTATTTGAGCCCAGGATCTTATGGGTGGGGTCATAGTCTCAGGTCAGGGCCCAGGATCTAGGTGCCCAGGGTCAGGCCACTGCCTCATGGCCCAGTGGCCTTAGCCAGAACTCGTGCCCAGGGCCTAGCTGGCCTCTTAGCTCAGGTTCAGGTCAGAGCTCACACCCCTGGGTTTAGTGGTGGCTAAACCCAGGCATATTAGGATTAGCATAAGTGTAGGTTGTAGTTTAGTGGAGGGCCCATGGCCCAGTCAGGTCAGGCTCAGAGGTTTGGGTCAGTGGTGGGCTCAGGATCTTAGTGGTATGGATGGTCAGGGTCAGGCCTGGGTAGTTTAGAAAGATTTAGGGTTTAGGGTTAGTGGGTTAGGGTTTTCTTTATGATTAAGTAAACTTGTAAGTTTAGGTTTATTTAGTTTATTTAGTTTTGTTTTTATTTATGTTAGATTGTTTTATTTTTATTTTTATTTTTATTTATGTTTATTTTTTATTTATATTTACTTTACTTTGTATATTTTATATTTATTTGTTTTAGTATAGGTTTTTTATTTTAGTTTAATTTTTAGCTTTAGGTTTATTTTTTAGTTGAGTTTTATTTTTATTTAATTATTTAGGTTTACGTTTTATTTTTTATTTTTAGGTTTTGGTTTAGGTTTTTATTTTATTTTTTTAGGTTTAGGTTTTAGGTTTTTTTTTTTTTGGTTTATTTTTAGGTTTTTATTTTTCATTTCATCTTTAGGTTTATTTTTAATCTACTTTATTTAATTTAGTTTAGGTTTAAGTTTAAGTTTTATTTATTTTAGTTTAGTTTAAGTTTATGTTTATATTATTTTATTTATTTTATTTTTATTTTAGGTTTTGGTTTTATTTTGTTTATAATTTTGATATTACTTTTTATTTCTTTTTTAGGTTTTGGTTTTTATTTAGGTTTTATTTTATTTTATTATAGGTTTGTTATAGTTTATTTTAGGTTTATTTTATTTTTAGTTTTCATTTAGTTTTTATTTTATTTAAGTTTTTAATTTAGTTTAGGTTTTATTTATTTTATTTTAGTTTATTTTATTTTATTTTTAGCTTTAGGTTTACATTTTAGTTTAGGTTCTTATTTATTTTATTATTTTATTTTTTTGAGGTTTATGTTTTTTTATATATTTTATTTTTAGGTTTTATTTTGTTTAGGTTTTGGTTTTTAGGTTTCTAGGATTTAGGGTTTAGGGTTTAGTGTTTAGGTTTGTAGGGTTTAGGGTTTTAGGGTTTAGAGTTTATGGTTAGGGTTTAAGGTTGAGGGTTTAAGGTTTAGTGCTAAGGATTTAGGGTTTAAGGTTTATGGTTTAGGCTTAGCATAGGGTTAGGGTTTTGTTTTAATTAAGTAAACCGGTAGGTTTAAATTCAATTAGTTTATTTAGTTTATTTTGTTTTCCATTTTTATTTATGTTTTTATTTTTTATTTATAGTTACTTTAATTTATCTATTTTAGTTTAGTTTTATAAATTTTGGTTTATTTTTTAGGTTTAGGTTTAGGATTAGGTTTAATTTTTAGTTGAGTTTTATTTTTATTTTATTTTTTAGGTTTAGGCTTTAGTTTTTATTTTGAGGTTTAGGTTAGGTTTTTATTTTATTTTTTTAGGTTTAGGTTTTACGTTTTTATTTTAGGTTCATTTTTAGGTTTTATTTTTTTAGTTTTGGTTTAGGTTTATTTTTATTTTATTTTATTTTACTTAGTTTATGTTTAAGTTTAGGTTTAGTTTACTTTTGATTTTGGTTTAGGTTTTATTTATTCTAGTTTAGTTTATTTTAGTTTAGGTTTAGGTTTATTTTATTTTGTTTATTTTATTTTCATTTTAGGTATAAATTTTTTCTTTAGTTTTTAGGGTTTATTTTCCATAGGTTTAGGGTTTTATTTAGTTTTTATTTTATTTTATTTTAGGTTTATTTTAGGTTTATTTTATTTTTATTTTACATTTAGTTCTTTTTTAGTTTAGGTTTTTTTATTATTAGGTTTATTTTATTTTTTAGTTTAGTTTAGGTTTTTATTTATTTTATTTTAGTTTATTTTTATTAGTTTATTTTATTTTATTTTAAGTTTAGGTTTTAGTTTTTGTTTATTTTTATTTTATTTATAGTTTATGATATATATCTTTGGGTTTAGGGTTTATAGTATTTTAGGCTCAGTGGTGGGTTTAGTGGTCTTTTGGATTTAGTGCTCAGCTTGTGGCCTGGTTGTGGCCTGGTTTAAGGTTTTGTGGTTTAGCCAACGCTTGTGCCTTGGGTTTAGAGTCTTATGGTTTAGGGTTTAGGGCCCAGTGGGTGTAGAGTTTAGGGTTTATGGTTTAAGGTCCAAAGTTCAGGGTGTGGTAGGGTTTGGGGTTTAGGGCCTGGGTTTAGGTTTAGGTTTGGGTTTGGGCATGTGGGTCAGGGTAGGGTTGTAGGTTTAAAGTTTAATGTCTAGGGTTAGTTTTAGGGTTTAGGGTTTATGGTTTAGGGTTTATAGTTTTTAAGAAAAAAGGATAAAGAAAACTCCTAGGTTTAGGTTTCTTTAGTTTATTTAGTTTATTTTAAATTAATTTTAGTTTATTTTATTTTTTATTTTTATTTAGTTTGGTTTATTTATTTTTGTTTTGATTTTTTCTTTCAGATTATTTTTAGGTTTAGGTTTTATTTTTTATTTTTAGGTTTAGGTTTAGGTTTTTATTTTTATCTTTTTTAGGTTTAGGCTTTAAGTTTTTATTTTAGGTTTATTTTAAGGAATTATTTTTTATTTTAGGTTTAGGTTTAGTTTATTTTAGGTCTTGGTTTGGGTTTTATTTTTTTTAGTTTAGTTTATTTTAGTTTAGGTTTATGTTTATTTTATTTTTATTTTAGGTTTATGTTTTTTTTTTTAATTTAGGGTTTAAGTTTATTTTTTTTTATTTATTTTACATTTTACATTTTGTTTAATTTGAGGTTTTTTATTTTATTTTAAGGTTTATTTATTATTATTTTATGTTTAGTTTTATTTTATTTAGGTTTTAATTCTTAGGTTTATTTTATTTTCTTAGTTTAGTTTAGATCTTATTTATTTTATTTTATTTTATCTTATTTTAGTTTAGGTTTAGGTTTTATTTTATTTTATTTTATCTTTCTCTTTATTTAGGTTTATGTTTTAGGTTTTGTCGCCCAGGCCCAAAAGTGGTTAGAGTCAGGGTTTAGGGTTTAGTGGCCCAGGGTTTGGGAAGCACTGTTTGGCTTTTGGCAGGGTGTATGGAGTTTAAGTTTGAGCCCAGTTTAGTGGCCCATGGTTTAGGGTCAGGCCTGGTGGCCCAGAGCCCAGTGGCCCAGGTCAGTAGAGTCAAGGCTCAGTCCTGGGTAGCATTCATGGCCCAGTGTTCAGGTCAGGGTCAAAGCCTGGGGTGAGCCCAGGATATGGTCTTGGCCCTTGGCTCAGGTCAAGGCCATTAAGGTCAGTGGCTCAGTTTAGGATCTAGCGTCTGTGGGTCACCACTTTAGTAGGGCCTGTGGCTCAGGGCCCAGAACTGGCTAGGGCCAGTGGCTCAGCCTCTGGGCTCAGTGGTCAGTGGCTCATGGCCCAGTCAGGTCCCAGCCTTGGCCTGGGTCTGGGTAAAGTCAGGCACATATGGTCAGTGATAGCCCATAGTTTAGTCAGTTTTAGGGCCTGGTGGCCTGGTGGTAGGGTTTGGATATCTTAGGTTTAAGGTTTATGGTAGGTAAGATTTAATGTTTAGGTGGTAAAGAGAGTTTCTTTTTAGTTAGGTTAGGGTTTTTTTATGATTACAAACTTGTAGTTTATTTAGTTTATTTAGTTAAGTTAGTTTAGTTTTTATTTATGTTATATTATTTTATTTTTATTTTTATTTATGTTTATTTTTTATTTATATTTACTTTAGTTTATATATTTTTGATTTATTTGTTTTAGTATAGGTTTTTTATTTTAGTTTATTTTTTAGCTTTAGGTTTATTTTTTAGTTGAGTTTTATTTTTATTTAATTATTTAGGTTTAGGTTTTATTTTTTATTTTTATGTTTTGGCGTAGGCTTTTATTTTATTTTTTAGGTTTAGGTTTTAAGTTTTTATTTTTGGTTTATTTTTAGGTTTTTATTTTTCAGTTCATCTTTAGCCTTATTTCTAATTTACATTATTTTATTTAGTTTAGGATTAGGTTTAAGTTTTATTTATTTTAGTTTAGTTTATGTTTAAGTTTATATTATTTTATTTATTTTATTTTTATTTTAGGTTTTGGTTTTTTTTTTGTTTACAGTTTCGATATTACTTTTTATTTATTTTTTAGGTTTAGGTTTTATTTAGGTTTTATTTTATTTTATTATAGGTTTATTATAGTTTATTTTAGGTTTATTTTATTTTTAGTTTTCATTTAGTTTTTATTTTATTCAGGTTTTTTATTTTTAGGTTTATTTTATTTTTTAATTTAGTTTAGGTTTTTATTTATTTTATTTTAGTTTATTTTATTTTTAGCTTTAGGCTTACGTTTTAGTTTAGGTTCTTATTTATTTTATTATTTTATTATATTGAGGTCTATGTTATTTTATATAATTTATTTTTAGGTTTTATTTAGTTTTGGTTTTACTTTTTAGGTTTCTAGGATTTAAGGTTTAGGGTTGTAGGGTTTAGGGGTTTATGGTTTAGTGTTTTAGGGCTTAGAGTTTAGGGTTAGGGTTTAGGGTTTAAGGTTTAATGCTAAGGATTTAGGGTTTAAGGTTTATGGTTTAGGCTTAGCTTAGGGTTATGGTATTTTTAATTAAGTAAAATAGTAGGTTTAAGTTCAATTAGTTTATTTATTTTATTTTATTTTCTATTTTTATTTATGTTTTTATTTTTTATTTATATTTACTTTAGTTTAACAATTTTAGTTTAGTTTTTTAATTTTGGTTTATTTTTTAGGTTTAGGTTTTTTTTAGTTGAGTTTTATTTTTATTTTATTTTTTAGGTTTAGGTTTTAGTTTTTATTTTTATTTTTAAGTTAGGTTTTTATTTTATTTTTCTAGGTTTTGGTTTCACATTTTTATTTTAGGTTCATTTTTAGGTTTTATTTTTTTAGTTTTGGTTTTGGTTTATTTTTATTTTATTTTATTTTATTTAATTTATGTTTAAGTTTAGGTTTAGTTTACTTTAGGTTTAGGTTTATGTTTTATTTATTCTAGTTTAGTTTATTTTAGTTTAGGTTAAGGTTTATTTTATTTTGTTTATTTTATTTTCATTTTAGGTGTAAGTTTTTTTTCTTTAGTTTAGGATTTAAGTTTTTTTTTATAGGTTTAGGTTTTTATTTAGTTTTTATTTTATTTTGTTTTAGGTTTATTTTAGATTTATTTTATTTTTATTTTACGTTTAGTTCTTTTTTAATTTAGGTTTTTTATTATTAGGTTTATTTTATTTTTTAGTTTAGTTTAGGTTGTTATTTATTTTATTTTAGTTTATTTTTATTAGTTTATTTTATTTTATGTGTAGGTTTAGGTTTTAGTTTAGGTTTTAGTTTTATTTTATTTTTTTATTTTATTTAGGTTTATGTTTATTTATATATTTTATTTTTAGGGTTTAGGGTTATTATTATTTTGGTTTAGTT
This sequence comes from Cymbidium sinense, assembly GCA_021442155.1. Lineage (NCBI taxonomy): Eukaryota > Viridiplantae > Streptophyta > Magnoliopsida > Asparagales > Orchidaceae > Cymbidium > Cymbidium sinense. The sequence continues at coordinate 274,828,948 of CM038215.1, read as the reverse complement.
TAGGGTTTTGGATCTTATGTTTAGCTTTAGATTTTAGGGTTTTAGGGTTTAGTGGTAAGATTTAGGGTTTAGGTTTGGGGTGTGGGTTTGGTAGGGTTGTGGTTTAGGGTCAGTGGAGTGATTAGAGTTTAGTCCATGGTTTTAGGGTCCAAGTTTAGTGGAGGTCAGTTTAGGTTTAAGGTTTAGGGTTTAGGGTTTTGGGCATGTGGCAGTTTAGGGTTTAGTAGATTTAAGGTAGTGTAGGGCTAGTTTAGGGCTGATTTTAAGAAAAAAAAGATTAAGCAAACCCCAGTCTGAGTTTCTTTAGTTTATTTAGTTTATTTTTAATTTATTTTAGTTTTTTTCATAGGTTTTTTTATTTTTATTTAGTTTGGTTTATTTATTTTAGGTGTATTTATTTTTGTTTACAATTTTTATTTTAGTTTATTTTTAGGTTTAGGTTTTATTTTATATTTTTAGGTTTAGGTTTAGGTTTTTATTTTTATCTTTTTTAGGTTTAGGTTTTAGGTTTTTATTTTAGGTTTATTTTTAGGAATTATTTTTTAGTTTAGGTTTAGGTTTAGTTTAGTCTTTTAGGTTTCTTTATTTTAGTTTAGTTTATTTTAGTTTAGGTTTATGTTTATTTTATTTTGTTTATTTTATTTTTATTTTAGGTTTATGTTTTTTCTTAATTTAGGGTTTAAGTTTTATTTTTAATTTATTTTTACATTTTACATTTTGGTTTAATTTTGATGTTTCAGTTTTTATTTAGTTTTTATTTTATTTTATTTTAGGTTTATTTATTATTATTTTATGTTTAGTTTTATTTTATTTAGGTTTTAATTCTTAGGTTTATTTTATTTTCTTAGTTTAGTTTAGGTTTTTTTTTTTTTTTTTTAGGTTTAGGTTTAGGTTTTATTTTATTTTATCTTCTTTATTTAGGTTTATGTTTTAGGTTTTAGGTATAGGGTTTAGGGTTTTGGGCCTGTGGCCTAAGGTTTAGGGCCCAGGATCTTAGGGTTTATGGTTTAGCTCAGTGTTTCAGGGCTCAGGTAGGTTTGGCAGTGCAGGGTTCATGGTCAGGCCCAGGGCCCAGAGCCCAGGAAGTGGCCCAGTGGAGTTTAAGGGCCCAGGGCCCAGGGGTCACTGAGCCCAGGGCCCAGGATCTGGGTAGCAATGGCCCAGGGAGTCCAAAGCTCAGCCCGCCACAGGATTTATGGTCTTTAGGTGGTGGACTCAGTGACAAAGAGTTTTAAGGGCCCAGGATCTGGATTATGGTTTAGGGTCAGGTTAGTTTCTATCAGTGGCCCAGGCCCAGAATTTAACCCAGGGTAAGGCTCATGCCTTGGGTTTAGGGTTTAGGGCTCACCAGTAGTTTAGGGTGGCTGGGTTTTGTGGTTTAAAGAGTGGGTATGGTTTAGTGATAGTATAGTTTAGGGTTTATGGTTTTAGGGTTTAGTGGTTTAGAGTTTAGGTTGGTTAGGGTTTAGGGTTTAGGGTTTAGGGTTTAGGGTTTTGGGTTTTGGGTTTTGGATTTTTTAGTGTTTAAGGTTTATGGTTCAAGGTTATAGGTTTAGGGTTTAGGGTTATTTTTAGCATTTAGGGTTTAGGCTTAGTTTTGGGTTATGGGTTTTTTTTTTAAAATTAAGTAAACTTGTAAGTTTAGGTTTATTTAGTTTATTTATTTTAGTTTTTATTTAAGTTAGATTATTTTATTTTTAATTTTATTTATGTTTACTTTTTATTTATATTTACTTTAGTTTATATATTTCTGATTTATCTGTTTTAGTATAGGTTTTTTTATTTTAGTTTATTTTTTAGCTTTAGGTTTATATTTTAGTTGAGTTTTATTTTTATTTAATTATTTAGGTTTAGGTTTTATTTTTTATTTTTAGGTTTTGGTTTAGGTTTTTATTTGTTTTTTTAGGTTTCAGTTTTAGGTTTTTATTTTTGTTTATTTTTAGGTTTTTATTTTTCAGTTCAGGTTTAGGTTTATTTTTAATCTACTTTATTTTATTTAGTTTAGGTTTAGGTTTAAGTTTTATTTATTTTAGTTTAGTTTAAGTTTATGTTTATATTATTTTATTTATTTATTTTTTATTTTAGGTTTTGGTTTTTTTCTGTTTACAGTATCGATATTACTTTTTATTTATTTTTTAGGTTTAGGATTTTATTTAGATTTTATTTTATTTTATTATAGGTTTATCATAGTTTATTTTAGGTTTTTTTATTAGTTTTCATTTAGTTTTTATTTTATTTAGGCTTTTTATTTTTAGATTTATTTTATTTTTAAATTTAGTTTAGGTTTTTATTTATTTTATTTTAGTTTATTTTATTTGATTTTTAGCTTTAGGTTTACGGTTTAGTTTAGGTTCTTATTTATTTTATTATTTTATTTTATTGAGGTTTATGTTTTTTTATATATTTTATTTTTAGGTTTTATATATAGTTTTTTTGTTTTCTGTGGATTTGTGGTTTAGCTTTAGTGCATAGGGTTTTAGGGTTTATATAGTTTGTTTTAGGGTTTAGGGTTTAAGGTTTAGTGTGAAGGATTTAGGGTTGAAGGTTTAGGGTTTAGGCTTAGCTTAGGGTTAGGGTTTTTCTAATTAACTAAACTGGTAGGTTTAAGTTCAATTAGTTTATTTTATTTTCTATTTTTATTTATGTTTTTATTTTTTATTTATATTTACTTTAGTTTATCTATTTTAGTTTAGTTTTTTTAATTTTGGTTTATTTTTTAGGTTTAGGTTTAGGTTTAGGTTTATTTTTTAGTTGAGTTTTATTTTTATTTTATTTTTTAGGTTTAGGTTTTAATTTTTATTTTGAGGTTTAGGATAGGTTATTATTTTATTTTTTTGGGTTTAGGTTTTACGTTTTTATTTTAGGTTCAGTTTTAGGTTTTATTTTTTTAGTTTTGGTTTAGGTTTATTTTTGTTTTATTTTATTTTATATAGTTTAAGTTTAAGTTTAGGTTTAGTTTACTTTCGGTTTAGGTTTAGGTTTTATTTATTCTAGTTTAGTTTATTTTAGTTTAGGTTTAGGTTTATTTTATTTTGTTTATTTTATTTTCATTTTAGGTTTAAGTTTGTTTTCTTTAGTTTAGGATTTAGGTTTTATTTTTTTTATAGGTTTAGGTTTTTATTTAGTTTTTATTTTATTTTATGTTAGGTTTATTTTAGGTTTATTTTATTTTATTTTACATTTAGTTCTTTTTTAATTTAGGTTTTTTATTATTAGGTTTATTTTATTTTTTTAGTTTAGTTTAGGTTTTTATTTATTTTATTTTAGTTTATTTTTATTAGTTTATTTTATTTTATTTTTAGGTTTAGGTTTTGGTTTTATTTCAGTTTATGTTTATTTATATATTTTATTTATAGGGTTTAAGGTTTATTATTTAGAGTTTCAGTGCTTAGGGTTTAGGGTTTAGGGTTTTGGATTTAGTGTTTAGTCTTTAGGGTTTAGGGTTTTTAGGGTTTAGGGTCAAGGGTTTAGAGTTTAAAGTTTTTTTTTTTAAATTTAGTAAATCGATAGGTTTAGGTTTATTTAGTTTATTTTATTTTTTTATTTTTATTTTTATTTAGTTTAGTTTATTTCTTTTTAGGTATATTTATTTTATTTTAGTTTTTTTAATTTAATTTAATTTTTTCGATTTAGGTTTAGGTATAAATTTATTTTTTAGTTGAGTTTTATTTTTATTTTATTTTTTAGGTTTAGGTTTTATTTTTTATTTTTAGGTTCAAGTGTTTATTTATTTCTTTAATTTTATATTTTAAGTTTTTATTTTAGCTTTATTTTTAGGTTTTATTTTTTAGTTTAGGTTTAAGATTATTTTGAGTTTATTTTGTTTTATTTAGTTTAGGTTTAGTTTAATCTCTAGGTTTTCAGTTTGTGTTTATTTATTTTATTTTAATTTATTTTATTTTAGGTTTAGTTTATTTTATTTTATTTATTTTATTATTCTTTAGTTTAGGATTTTTTTAGTTTGTTTGTAGTTTTATTTTTTTATTTATTTTAGGTTTTATTTTTTTATTTTATTTTTTAGGTCTTTTTATTTTACCTTTATTTTTACTCTATGTTTTATTTTTATTTTGTACAAGCTTTTAATAAGTTTATTATATATTTTAGTTTATTTTATTTCATTTTTAGGTTTTGGTTTAGGTTTTAGTTTAGACTTTTATTTTTATTTTATGTTTTATTTTTTATTTATTTTATTTTTAAGTTTTATTTAGTTTAGGTTTAGGTTTTTTGGTTTTTAGGGTTAAGCAATTAGGTTTAGGGTTTAGGGTTTAAGGTTTTATGGTTTAGGGTTTAGTGCTTAGGGTTTAGGATTTAAGATTTTTAGGGTCTAGGGTTTAGGGTTTAGGGCTTTTGGTTAGCTTAGGGTTGAGGGTTAGTTTAGGGTTTAAGGTTTAGGCTTTAGGCTTTAAGGTTTTTGGTTTTGAGGGTTTAGGGTTTAGAGTTAGTTTATGGTTTAAGGTTTAGGGTTTTAGGGTTTAGGGTTTCGAGTTTATGATTTAGGGTTAGGGTTTAGAGTCTAGGGTTTAAGGTTTAGTGTTTAGGGCTTAGAGTTTGTGGTTTAGTGTTAGTTTATTTTTTATGGTTTAGGGTTTAGGGTTTTTTAGGGTTTAGGATTTAGGGTTATAGGTTTAGGGTTGAAGGTTTATGGTTTAGGGTTTAGGGTTACTTTTTAGGGTTTAGGTTTTAGGGTTTAGGATTTAAGGCTTAGGATTTTAGGTTTAAGTTTTAGGTTTTTTTCTTTTAAAAAGCAAATAAGTTTAGTTTTTTAGTTTCTTTGTTTATTAATTTTTATTTATTTTATTTTTATTTAGTTTTATTTTTTATTTTCATTTAGTTTTGTTTATTTATTTTAAGTTTATTTATTTTAGTTTGGGTTTTTTTTATTTTAATTAATTTTTTTTTGTTTAGGTTTAGGTTTATGTTTACTTTTTAGCTTAATTTTATTTTAATTTAATTTTTTAAGTTAAGGTTTTATTTTTTATTTTTAGGTTTAGTTTATTATTTTATTTTTTTATCTTTAGGTTTCTGGTTTTAATTTTAGTTGTATTTTAGGTTTTATTTCTTTAATTTTGGTATAGGCTTATTTTTAGTTTAGGTTTAGGTTTAGGTTTTATTTATTTTAGTTTAGTTTATTTTAGTTTAGGTTTAGGTTTGTTTTTTAGTTTAAGGTTTAGGTTTTATTTTCTATTTATTTTTAGGATTTATTTTTAGGTTTGTTTTTTAGGTTTAGGTTTTTATTTAGTTTTTATTTTATTTTCATTTAGGTTTATTTTATTTTTATTTTAGATTGAGTTGTTATTTTTTAGGTTATTTATTTTTAGATTTATTTTATTTTTTAGTTTAGTTTAGGTTTTTATTTATTTTATTTGAGATTAGTTTTTTTATTTTATTTTTAGGTTTAGGTTTAGGTTTTAGTTCATATTTTTATTTTATTTAATTTTATTTAGGTTTAGGTTTTTTATTTATTTTATTTTTAGGTTCTATTTAGTTTAGGTTTAGGTTTTTAGGTTTTTAGGGTTTAGGGTTATGGGATCAGGGTTTAGGGTTTAAGGTTTGGGGTTTAGGGTTTAGGGTTATAGGTTATAGGGTTTAGGGTTTAGGATTTAGGGTTTTTGGGTTTAGGGTTTAGGATTATAAGTTTAGGGTTCAGAGATTATTTTAGGGTTTAGGGTTAAGGTTTAATTTTTAAATTCTATTATTTTTTATTATTTTATTTTTATAAATTTAGTAAATTTATAGGTTTAGGTTTTTTTAGTTTATTTTATTTTTTATTTTGATTTTGGTTTATTTTTCTTTTAATTAGTTTAGTTTATTTATTTTAGGTTTATTTATTTTAGTTTAGGTTTCTTATTTTAGTTATTTTTTATGTTTATGTTTAGGTTTAGGTTTATTTTTTAGTTTAGTTTTTTTTTTTACGCTTAGGTTTATATTTTTATTTTTTTCTTTTATGTTTAGGTTTTAGGTTTTTATTTTAGGTTTATTTTTAGGTTCTATTTTTTGTTTAGGTTAATTTTTAGTTTATTTTATTTTATTTAGTTTTGGTTTAGGTTTAGTTTATTTTAGGTATTAGTTTAGGGTTTATTTTGTTTTAGTTTAGTTTATTTTATTTTAGGTGTAGATTTTTTTATTTATATTTTAGGTTTAGGTTTTTTTTTTAGTTTAGGGTTCAAGTTTTATTTTTTATTTATTTTTAGGTTTATTCTTTAGGCTTAAATTTTTATTTAGTTTTTATTTTATTTTATTTTTATTTTAGGTTTAGTTTTTTATTTTATTTCTGGTTTTTATTTTTTAATTTAGTTTAGGTTATTATTTATTTTATTTTAATATAGTTTTGATTTTTTTTCTTTTTAGGTTTAGGTTTAGGTTTGAGTTTGAGTTTATGTGTTTACTTTATTTTATTTTTTTTATTTTATTTTGTTTATATTGTTTATTTATTTTATTTTTTAGGTTTTATTTAGGTTTAGTTAGTTAGCTTTTAGTGGTTTATGGATTTTTTATAGTGTTTAGGTTGGGTTTAGAGCCTTGTAGGATTTGGGTGGTAGCATCAAGTCCCGGATCAGGTCAAAGCCCAGGATTAGGTTTGGGGTTTGGGTCATGGTGGTAGTTTCAGGTTTTGTTTGGCTAGGGTCAGGTAGTGTGGGGCTGGGGTTTAGGGTAGGTTTAGAGGCCCAGGTTTAGGGAGGGGGGTTTAGGGAAGGTCAGGGTCAGTTTAGAGGATCAGAGGTTTAAGAGTTGTAAGGTCTTAGGGTTTAAGGTTTAGTATTTAGGGTTTAGGGTTTGGGTTTAGGGTTTTTGGGGTTTATGGTTTAGGAGTTATTTTTTTAATAAAGTAAACCGATAGGTTTAGTTTTATTTAGTTTATTTTTTATTTATTTTAGTTTGTTTTATTTTTTATTTTTATTTAGGTTTATTTTTTAAATTTATTTAGTTTAGTTTATTTATTTTAGGTTTATTTATTTTAGTTTATTTTTTTTTGGTTTAGTTTTTTATTTTAGTTTATTTTCTTGGTTTAGGTTTAGGTTTATTTTTACTTTTCTGTTTAGTTTATTTTTATTTTATTTTTTAGGTTTAGGTTTTATTTTTTATTTATTGGTTTAGGTTTTAGGTTTTCATTTTAAGTTTTTTTTTCGTTTAAGTATAGGTCTACTTTTAGTATATTTTATTTTATTTAGTTTCGAGTTTAGGTTTAGTTTATTTTAGGTTTAGGTTTAGATTTTATTTATTTTACTTTAGTTTATTTTAGTTTAAGTTTAGGTTTATTTATTTTGTTTATTTTAGGTTTTGGATTTTTTTTTTAGTTTTGGGTTTAAGTTTTTTTATTTATTTTTAGGTTTATTTTTTATGTTTAGGTTTTTTAAGGTTTATTTTATGTTTAGTTTTTATTATATTTAGGTTTTTTATTTTTAGGTTTATTTTATTTTTTAGTTTAGTTTAGGTTTCTATTTATTTTATTTGACTTTAGTTTTTATTTTTTATTTTATTATATTTTTTAGGTTTTTATTTTTTCTATTTTATTATTTTATTTAGGTTCATGTTTTTATTTTTCTTATTTTATTTTTAGGTTTTATTTAGTATTGGTTTAGGTTTTTAAGTTTTTAGGGTCTATGGTTTATGGCATAGGGTTTAGGTTTTTGGGTTTAGTGTTTAGGGTTTAGTGTTAGTTTATGTTTTAGGTTTAGGGTTTAGAGTTTTGGGTTTATGGTTGTAAGTTTAGGCTTGGAGGTTTAGGGTTTAGGGTTTAGGGTTCATTTTAGGGTTTAGGGTTTAGGGTTTATGGCTTAAGATTTAAGGCTTAGGGTTTAAGGTTAAGTTTTAGGGTTTTTTTTTCTTTTAAATTAAGTAAATCGGCAAGTTTAAGTTTATTTAGTTTTTTATTAATTTTAGTTTATTTTATTTTTTATTTTATTTAGGTTTCTTTTTAATTTTTATTTAGTTTTGTTTAACTTTTTTAGGTTTTTTATTTTAGTTTAGACTTTTTATTTTAGTTTATTTTTTTGGTTTAGGTTTAGGTTTATGTTTTTCTTTTAGTTTAGTTTTATTTTTATTTTATTTTTTTTGGTTTAGGTTTTATTTATTTTTTTAGGTTTAGCTTTTTATTTTATTTATTTAGGTTTAGGTTTTAGGTTTTGATTTTAGGTTCATTTTAGGTTTTTTTTTTTAGTTTAAGAATAGGTTTATATTTTGGTTATTATATTTTATCTAGTTTAGGGTTTAAGTTTAGTTTATTTTAGGTTTAGGGTTAGGTTTTATTTATTTTACTTTAGTTTTTTTAATTTAGGTTTAGGTTTATTTTTTTGTTTAGGGTTTAGGTTTTAATTTTTATTTATTTTTAGGTTTTATTTTTAGGTTTATTTTTTTGGCTTAGGATTTTATTTCATTTTTATTTTATTTTGTTTTAGGTTTATTTTATTTTTATTTTACATTTAGTTATTATTTTATTTATGTTTTTTATTTTTAGGTTTATTATATCTTTTAGTTTAGTTTAGGTTTTTATTTATTTTATTTATTTTCACTATTTATTCTTTATTTTATTTTATTTTTAAGTTTAGGTTTAACAATTTTATTTTATTTTATTTATTTATTTTAGGTATAGTTTTTTATTTATTTTATTTTTAGGTTGTAATTAATTTAGGTATAGGTTTTTAAGTTTTTATGGTTTAGGGTTTAGGGTTTAGGGTTTAGGGTTTAGGGTTTGGGGTTTAGGGTATAGGGTTGTAGGTTTTAGGGTTTAGGGTTTAGGGTTTAGGGTTTAGGGTTTTAGGGTTTAGGGTTTATGGCTTAGGGTTGTAGGTTTAGGATTTAGCTTTTAGGGTTTAGGGATTATTTTAGGGTTTAGGGATAGAGTTTATTTTTAAGAATTTTTATATATTTTTCATTTTTTTATTTATTTAAATTAAGTAAACTTATAAGTTTAGGTTTATTTAGTTTATTTTTTATTTATTTTAGTTTTTTTTGTTTTTATTTTTTTTGTTTATTTTTATATTTATTTAGCTTTCTTTATTTATTTTAGGTTTATTTATTTTAGTTTAGGTTTTTTATTTTAGTTTATTTTTTTATGTTTAGGTTTAGGTTTAGGTTTATTTTTTAGTTTAGTTTTATTCTAAATTTAATTTTTAGGTTTAGGTTTATGTTTTCATATTAATTTTTTAGGTTTAGGTTTTAGGTTTTTATTTTAAGTTTCATTTAGGTTTTCTTTTTTAGTTTAGGTTTAGGTTTATTTTTAGTTTATTTTATTTTATTTAGTTTAGGTTTAGGTTTAGTTTATTTTAGGTTTTGGTTTATGTTTTATTTATTCTAGTTTAGTTTATTTTAGTATAGTTTTAGGTTTATTTTATTTTTATTTTAGGTTTAGGTTTTTTTAGTTTAGGGTTTACATTTTATTTTTTATTTAATTTTAGGTTTGTTGTTTAGGCTTAGATTTTTATTTATTTTTTATTTTATTTTATTTTTATTTTTGTTTTAGTTTTTAAGTTTATTTAGGTTTTTTATTTTTTAATTTAGTTTAGATTATTATTGATTTTATTTTACTTTAGTTTTGATTTTTTATTTTATTTTCTTTTTAGGTTTAGCTTTAGGTTTAGGTTTAGGTTTAGGATTAAGTTTGAATTTATGTTTTATTTTATTTTATTTTATTTTTTATTTTATTTTGATTTAGATTTATTTATTTATTTTTTTAGGTTTTATTTAGTTTATGTTTAGCTTTTTAGCTTTTTAGGGTTTTTGGTTTTTTATGTTTAGTGTTTAGGGTTTAGGGTTTAGGATTTAGGGAGGGTTTCTGCAAGGTTAGGATGATCAGGGTTTAGGTTTAGGGGTAGGTTGGGTGGGTCAGGGTTTAGGTCAGTTTAGGCCCAGCTTAGGGTTTAGGTTAGTTTATGGTTTAGTATTCAAGTTTAGTGTTTGCTGTGGTTGGATTAGTTTAGGTGGGTGGAGGGTTTGGGTTGTGGGCCCAGGTGGGTGGAGGTCAGGTTTGGGTCCATGGTTTTTTAGGGTGTGTAGGTTAGTTTTAGGATTTAGGGTTTAGGGTTTAAGGTTTAGGATTTAGGTTTTAAGGTTTGGGGTTTAGGGTTTAGGAGTTTTCTTTTAATTAAGTAAACCGGTAGGTTTAGGTTTATTTAGTTTATTTTTATTTATTTTTTTATTTTATTTTTATGTGCATTTAATATTTTATTTAGTTTAGTTGATTTACTTTAGGTTTATTTATTTTTATTTAGGTTCTTTATTTTAGTTTATTTTTTTGTTTAGGTTTTTTATTTTAGTTTATTTTCTTGGTTTGACTTTAGGTTTATGTTGATTTTTTTAGTTTAGTTTAATTTTTATTTTATTTTTTAGGTTTAGGTTTTATTTTTTAATATTAAGTTTAGGTTTTAGGTTTCCATTTTAAGTTTATTTTTTAGTATTATGTTTTACTTTACGTATAGGTTTATTTTTAGTATATTTTAATTAATTTAGTTTGGGGTTTAGGTTTAGGTTTAGATTTAATCTATTTTAATTTAATTTATTTTATTTTAGTTTTAGGATTATTTTATTTTGTTTATTTTAGGTTTAGTTTTTTAGTGGTTTGTGCTTTTTTTTTTAATTTATTTTAGTTTTATTTTTTTTGGTTTAGGTTTTATTTTATTTTATTTTATCTCATTTGAAGTTTATTTTATTTTTATTTTACGTTTAGTTTTTATTTTATTTTGGTTTTTTATTTTTATGTTTATTTATTTTTAGGTTTATTTTATTTTTTATTTTGTTTTATTTTTAAGTTTAGGTTTAGGTTTGGGTTTTAGTTTGGGTTTTTATGTTTTTTATTTTTTTATTTTATTTAGGTTGTTATTTTTTATTTATTTTATTTTTAGGCTTTATTTAGTTTATGTTTAGGGTTTTTAGTTTTTAGGGTCTATGATTTATGGTTTAGGGTTCAGGGTTTAGGTTTAGTGTTTACGGTTTTGGGTTTTGTGTTTAGGGTTTTAGGGTTTTGGGTTGAAAGTTTAGGGTTCAGAGTTTAGGGTTTAGGAATAGTTATAGGGTATAGGGTTAGTGATTTTTTTTAATTTTTAATTTATTTATTTTTTTTAAATTAAGTAAACTCATAGGTTTAGGTTTATTTAGTTCATTTTATTTTTTATTTTTATTTAGTTTATTTAATTTATTTTATGTTTATTTATTTTTAGTTTAGATTTTTATTTTAGTTTATTTTTTAGGTTTAGGTTTAGGTTTAGGTTAAAGTTTATTTTTTAGTTTAATTTTATTTTATTTTATTCTTTAGGTTTAGGTTTATGTTTTTGTTTTATTTTTTTAGGTTTAAGTTTTAGGGTTTACGATCTAGGGTTTAAGGTTTAGGGTTGTAGGGTTGTAGGTTTTATGGTTTAGGATTTAGGGTTTAGGGTTTAGGGTTTAGGGTTTAGGGTTTAAAGTTTAGGGTTTTTAAGTTTATTTTTTATATCTAGCTTTAGGTTTAGGTTTTAAATTTATTATTGTTAGGTTAAGCTTTTATGTTTTCTTTTTTAATTTAGGTTTATGTTTATTTTTAGTTTATTTTATTCTATTTAGTTTTGGTTTAAGTTTCAGTTCAGTTTATCATTGGTTTAGGTTTAGGTTTTATTTATTTTAGTTTAATTTATTTTAGTGTAGGTTTAGATTTATTTTATTTTTATTTTAGGTTTGGTTTTTTTTTAGTTTAGGGTTTAGGTTTTATTTTTTATTTATTTGTAGGTTATATTTTTATGTTTATTGTTTAAATTTAGGTTTTCATTTAGTTTTTAGTTTATTTTATTTTATGTTTATTTTATTTTTATTTTATGTTTAGTTTTTATTTTATTTAGGTTTTCTATTTTTTAATTTAGTTTCAGTTTTTATTTATTTTATTTTATTTAGTATTTATTTTTTATTTTTTTTTCTTTTTAGGTTTATGTTTATATTTAGGTTTTAGTTTATGTTTTTATTTTATTTTATTTTATTATTTTATTTTGGTTTATATTTTTTTAATTATTTTATTTTAAGGTCTTTTTTTAGTTTAGGCTTATGTTTTTAGCTTTTTATGGTTTAAGGTTTCGGGTTTAGAGGTTAGGATTAGGGGTTTAGGGTTTAGGGATTTATTTTTTTTTGGTTCAGGGTTTAGGGTTTAGTGTTTAAGTTTTATGGACTAGGGTTTAGAAATTAGGGTTTTAGGGTCTAGGGTTTAGGGCTTAGGGTTTAGGGTTTAGGGTTTAGGTTTTAGATTTAGAGTTAACATTTTAGTTTAGAGTTTAGGGTTTTTGATTTTTTTAACATAGAACAAATTCAAATTCAACATTTCTTCTATTGTTTATATAGTTTATTTTTTCTTTATTTTAGTTTATTTTTTTATGTTTACTTTTTATTTCTATTTAGTTTAGTTTATTTATTATTGGTTTGTCTATTTTGGTTTAGATTTATTTTTTAGTTGAGTTTTATTTATATTTTACTTTTTAGGTTTAGGTTTTATTTTTTATTTTTGATTTAGGATTAGGTTTTTATTTTATATTTTTAGGTTCATGTTTTAGGTTTTTATTTTAGGTGTATTTTTATATTTTATTTTTTAGTTTAGGTTTTGGTTTATTTTTTAGTTTATTTTATTTTATTTAGTTTAGGTTTATTTTAGGTTTAGGTTTAGCTTTTATTTATTTTAGTTTATTTTATTTTAGTTTATGTTTAGTTTTATTTTGTTTTATTTTTTATTTTATTTTAGGCTTAGGTTTTTTTTTAGTTTAGGGTTTAGGTTTTATTTTAATTTATTTTTAGATTTAGTTTTTAGGTTTAGGTTTTTATTTAGTTTTTATTTTATTTTATTTTAGGTAAATTTTATTTTTAGTTTATGTTTTTATTTTATTTTATTTAGGTTTGTTATTCTTAAGTTTATTTTATTTTTTTAGTTTTATTTAGGTTATTATTTATTTTATTTTAGCTTATTTTTTTAATTTTTTGTTTTATGTTTAGGTTTTAGATTAGGTTTTTATTTTATTTTCTTTTATTTAGGTTTAGGTTTATTTATTTATTTTATTTTAGGTTTTAATTATTTTAGATTTATGTTTTTAGGTTTTTTAGAGGGTAGGTTTAGGATTTATGGTTATGGTTTAGGTTTAGGGTTTAAGGTTTAGGGTTTTTAGGGTTTAGGGAGGCTTAGGGGTTAGGGTGGGTTAGTTTAGGATTTAAGATTTAGGGTTTAAGGTTTAGGGTTAGGTAGGGTTTAGTGAGGTTTAGGAGTGGTTAGGTTTGTGGGTAAGTTTGTTTAAAGTCAGGTTTTTAGAGTTTAGGTTTAGTTTATGGTGGTAGGGTTTGGGGAGGGTCAGGAGGTTAGGGTTATGGTTTAGTGGTGAGTTTAAGATTTGGGTTAGTTTATGGTTTTGGGTTTGGGGTTTAGTGTGGAGGGTTGTAGGTTGTAGGTTGTAAGTTCAGGGTTTAGAGTTTAAGGTTTAGGGTTAGTTTTATGGTTTAGGGTTTTGGGTTAGGGTTTTATTTATTTATTTTATTTATTTATTTTGAATTAAGCAAACTGGTAGGTTTACGTTTATTTAGTTTATTTTTTATTTATTTTAGTTTATTTTATTTTATTTATTTTGATTTAGGTTTATTTTTATTTTTATTTAGTTTAGTTTATTTATTTTAGGTTTATTTATTTTAGTTTAGGTTTTTTATTTTACTTTATTTTTTAGGCTTAAGTTTATTTTTTAATTTAGTTTTATTTTTATTTTATCTTTTAGGTTTAGGTTTTATTTTTTATTTTTATGTTTAGGTTTAGGTTTTTATTTTATTTTATTTTTTTTTTAGGTTTAGGTTTTAGGTTTTTATTTTTTGTTTATTTTTAGGTGTTATTTTTTAGTTTAGGTTTAGGTTTATTTTTAGTTTATTTTATTTTAGTTAGTTTAGGCTTAGTTTATTTTATTTTAGTTTAGGCTTTATTTATTTTAATTTAGTTTATTTTAGTGTAGATTTAATTTAATTTTATTATTATTTTATGTTTAGCTTTTTTTTTAGTTTAGGGTTTTGGTTTTACTTTTTATTCATTTTGATGTTTTATTTTGATGTTTCTATTTAGGTTTAGGTTTTTATTTAGTTTTTATTTTATTTTATTTTAGGTTTATTTTATTTTTATTTTAAGTTTAGTTTTAATCTTATTTATGTTTTTTATTTTCTAGTTTACTTTAGGTTTTTATTTATTTTATTTTAGTTTATTTTTTATTTCTTATTTTATTTTCTTTTTAGGTTTAGGTTTGGGTTTAAGTTTTAGTTTATGTTTTTATTTATTTTATTTTTTATTATATTTTGGTTTAAGTTTTTTTATTTATTTCATTTTTAGATTTAGTTTAGGTTTAGCATTTTAGATTTTTAGGGTTTGAGGTTTTGTTTTTTTTTTGATTTAGAGTTTAGGGTTTAGGGTTTATGATTTAGGATTTTAGGGTTTAGGGTTTAGGGTTTAGGGTTTAGGTTTTAGGTCTAAGGTTCAAGTTTTGGTTTAGGGTTTAGGGTTTTTATTTTTTTTTAATAGAGAAAAAATTCATATTTAACCTTTCTTCTTTTCAATTTCATAAATTAAGTAACACACCAAGTTTTTTATGACATAAGCGACAACATAGATAAAAAAGAGCACGCATAGAGGAAATCAAAAACCCTAGATAACTAGAACTATCTCTATTGTAAAGACACAGTTCAATAAATAGCAGATCGGATCAATCGTTCTTCATTTTCTCCAGTTCCCAACAGAACCACCCCGACCTCTCAAATAGTAGGATCCACCATCATATCCCCGATCTCTCCCTTTGCCACCACCACAGTTGTAACCTCCGTCTCTCCTCCCGCCTCCATAACCACTACTACTACAACCACCACCTCCATATCGACCGACCTCGATTCCCCACCACCATTGCAAAATTGCAGCCTTGCTCCACCGCCGGATCTAGACTGAGCTTGGTTGATAGTGATGTTCTTTCCATCAAGGTTCTAACCATTCTTAGAGTTAAGGTTTTAGTTTAGGTTTACTTTTTAAATTTATTTAGTTGCTTTAGGTTTTGGTTTAGGATTTGGGGTTTAGGGTTTAGGGTTTAGGGTTAGGGTTCAGGGTTTAGGGTTTAGGGTTTAGGGTTTAATTTTGGGTTTTAGTGTTTATGCTTTTAGGGTTTAGGGTTTAGGGTTAGGGCTTAAGGTTTAGGGTTTAGGGTTTCAGATATTTTAGGGTTTGCAGTTTAGGGTTTAATGTTTATGGATGTAGCTTTATGGTTTAGGGTCTATGTTATTTTTTTATTTAAAATTAAGTAAACTGGTAGGTTTATGTTTATTTAGATTATTCACTTTATTTTATATTCATTTTAAATTTTTTTATTTTTTATTTTTATTTAGTTTTTTTATGTGTCTTAGGTTTATTTATTTCATTTTAAGTTTCTTATTTAGTTTATTTTTTAGGTTTAGGTTTAGGTTTTTATTTTATTTTTTTAGGTTTAGGTTTCACATGTTTTTAGGTTTATTTTAAAGGTTTCATTTTTTTAGTTTATTTTTAGTTTATTTTATATTATTTAGTTTAGATTTAGGTTTTACTTATTTTAGATTAATTTATTTTAGTTTAGGTTTAAGCTTATTTTATTTTTATTTTAAGTTTAGGTTTTTTTTAGTTTTGGGTTTTGGTTTTATTTTTTATTTATTTTTTAAATTTAGGTTTTTATTTGATTTTTATTATATTATATTTTAGGTTTATTTTATTTTTATTTTACATTTAGTTTTTATTTTATTTAAGTTTTTATTCTTAGGTTTATTTTATTTTCTTTAGTTTAGTTTAGGTTTTATTTATTTTATTTTAGTTTAATTTATTTTATTTTATTTTTAGGTTTAGGTTTAGGTTTTAGTTTAGGTTTTCATTTTTTTATTTTTTATTATATTAGGTTTAGGTTTATTTATTTATTTTATTTTTAAGTTTAGGTTTCGGTTTAGGTTTAATGAATTATTTTATTTTTAGGTTTAAATTAGTTTAGGTTTTGGTTTTTAGGCTTTAGGCTTTAGGGTTTTGGGTTTTTAGGGCTTAGGGTTTGGGTTTAGGGTTAGTTTAGGGTTTAAGGTTTAGGAATTTAGGTTTTTTAGGGTTTTGTGTTTTTGGTTTAGGGTTGTATGATCAAGGTTTAGGGTTTAGGGTTTAGGGTTTAGGGTTTAGGATTTAGAGTTTAGGGTTTAGGGTTTTTTTTAATTAAGTAAACTAATAGGTTTAAGTTTACTTAGTTTATTTAGTTATTTTTTTATTTTTTAAATTTTGTTTTAGTTTATTTTTTTATTTTTATTTAGTTTAGTTTACTTATTTTAGGATTATTTATTTTAGTTTAGGTTTTTTATTTTAGTTTATTTTTTTAGGTTTAGGTTTTTGGTTTATGTTTATTTTTTTGTTTAGTTTTATTTTTAGGTTTATGTTTAGGTTTTTATTTTATTCTTTTAGGTTTAGGTTTTAGGTTTTTATTTTAGGTTTATTTTTTTGTTTTGTTTTATTTTAGGTTTAGGTTTATTTTTAGTTTAGTTTATTTTATTTAGTTTAGGGTTTAGGTTTAGTTTATTTTAGGTTTAGTTTTAGGTTATATTTAATTTAGTTTTGGTTTATGTTTATTATAATTTATTTATTATAGGTTTAGGTTTTTTTTAGTTTAGGGTTTAGATTTTATTTTTTATTTATTTTTAGGTTTATTTTAAGTTTAGGTTTTTATTTATTTTTTATTTTATTTTATTTGAGGTTTATTTTATTTTTATTTTATGTTTAGTTTTTATTTTATTTATGCTTTTTATTTTTAGGTTTATTTTAGTTTTAAATTTAGTTTCAATTTTTAGTTATTTAGTTTTTATTTAGTTCTTTTTTTTTCAGGTTTAGGTTTAGGTTTAGGTTTAGGTTTTAGTTTAGGTTTTTATTTATTTTTTATTTTATTTATGCTTAGATTTATTTATTTATTTTATTTTTAGGGTTTAGAGTTTATGGTTTAGGGTTTAAGGTTTAGGGTTTAGGATTTAGGATTGTAGGTTTTAGGGTTTAGGGTTTAGAGTTTTTGGTGTTTAAGGATGTGAGGTAATCAAATGACCTCCTAGGGGCTAGCTAAAGCCTCGTGTTCCCGAGATGTCCAGACTATATACCCATTACCATTCAATCTTATATAAATCGACACATGAATAGAGAAAAGAGAACTCAACATTCATACACTTAAGCTATAAGCACATGCATTTCTTATGTATTTATAACTTGCATCATAACACATATTATTATTCATTTATAAGCTTTTGAAAAATACATTTGGATTTAATAGTGATAATAGCCATGCATATAATAAATTAAATCAACACATGTAAGCTTACATAAAGGAAATCCATTTTATTTTACTTGATTTTGAAAAGATGGATGCATTTATTCAAATGACATACCAAATTTAACATGATTGGAAATAGGACAATCAAATATAAGCATGTGATTCATTCAACCAAAGTAGTTCTTAAGGACATTCAAATCAAATAAGATTATTTAAAGCAAACCAAAGCTTCTTTATTAATTAAGTTATGGATTTGATTTGATTTAAGAGGAAAAGATAAATCATCACTTGTTTTTTAAACCCATTTCCACATTAGTGATTTGATTTAATTTAAGGAAATATAATTAAGTTGATTTTTTGGGTTTATTAAGTTGAACCCTTAATTAGATGAATTTATTATGCTTACATGTCACCTTAAAGTAATTAACTAAATAATTATGAGACAACATGATATTCATGGAAAATAAACTTGCAATGATCCTAGGAAATAAAAGGGGCCTATTAATTGGCTCATGATTAATAGTTAGATTAAGGGACATAATTAATTACTCTTATAGTTAATTTCATTAAACTCCTTTAGGTTATTAAACACCTAAAGATCTACCTCATGATTTAATTAATTACAGTATGATGTGATTATGATTTCAATTTGATTAAGTGATTTAATTAATTAGTTAAATCTTAATTAATTTCATTCTAAAAAATAGTGAAATGAACTTAGGGAAAGCGGTCCCAACCCTATTCCTTGGTTAACTTATTATTGAACAATGATTAATAAACTAAATTACCAATTTATTATTATTCATGGGATTAATTAATCATTACTTAACTTAAAAGCATATTTAAGGTTTAATCAGTCAATTTGCCTAATTTAGTGAGCAATAAATCCAAATAAAATCATGGGTGGAAGAGGTCATCCCATTAAATTAACCCACAAAATTTGGGATTAATTGCTCAAGTAATTAAGAAGTAATTAAGCTAATAACTTTTGTAATTAAACTATAATTAAATATTAATCACTACTCAAAATAAGTTAAGATCATTTTTAATTAACTCTCCTCTAAAATACCTTTAAAATGAGTATTTATTTGTGTTTATTTTATTTCTCTATGATTTTTTATGATTTTTAGAAGTTTCATCCATTAAAAATGATTAATTAAGCTTGATTAAAGCTTAATCTTATTGGCGCCACATGGTACTGCGGGATTGTCTACTTAAAACTTATCTGACTCGGTGTCCATGTGGCGCGGGATTTTCTCCGCCATCGATCTAAGATCGGATGGCTATGATTAATACTTAGTAGGATTAAATCGGTCGATCTAGCGTAACTAATCACGCGGATTTTGATCACGGGATGCGTGATCTAACATTAGGAAGTAAGGGAGAATAGAGATTCGCCATTAATCACTTGATCGAGCTTACAGCTTGGATCAACTTCAAGGATCCCACACCTTCCGCGAGGATGATCAGCGGTCAAGATCACCGAGATGCAAGTTTTCTTTAAAAGCTCCAACCCATTTTTGCCTAGGATCAGTTTTGGATGCATACCTCTTGGCTCAAGGCGGTGGATGCGATTGAAACTTCATCTAGTGGAGAAGCCACATTGGCGATAGTGGATCAATTCGCGGCTTCACTTAGATGGCCACGAATTGATGATTTGGAGCTCATCTTTGATTGAAGTCCCACTTTTAGTGCTCAGAAAGCTTGGGAGATGATTCGTTCTTGCTTGATGAGGCCTAGGGAAGGTGCACACAAAGTTAATTTGAGTTTGATGGAGAAATGGGGAATTTAGGTCAAAAATGGGAGTGTCTTATTTTGAGATGGATGGGAATGGCATTTCTCGATCGAGGAACAAGCATGGGAGCTTAAGGAATGGCTCTAGAAGGTCATCTTGGTTAGGTAGGGCTCTGAGGAATGATTTTTGTGTGTGTTTGAGTGAAAAAGAGGGGGTGTATTCCTCCCTTCATCTTGATCAGACGGTGGGATTAGGTTTGGCTTCTAGTCATCGTCCGACCATCTCAGGGAGTCCTTGGTGGTAGGGAGGAGGTGAGTTGGCTTGGCTTGGTTGGTTGAAGGTGTGGATTTGGCTGCCAAGGAGGAATCATGGGTGTCCTATGGGTTTCAAATGCTCCAAATGGGAGGGTGAAGTGATTTCACCTTTTGTGGGTCATGGTCGACCAAACCACCCCTTGGGTTAGGTTGGGCAGTGTCCTAGGTGCCTAGGTGGACAATTGGGATAGTACCAAGTGGCGAATGAATGGAATTGACCACTTACATGGGTGATTTTTCTCATGTGATGCCCTTGACCTAAGGGTAGAATGATCATTTGGCATTGGATTTTATTCAGGCAGATTTGAAATAAGAAAAAAGTGGGTTAGGCCAAATTTCAAGTCAATTGGAGTTGATTTGGTTAGGTTTGACTCAATTTGACTCATTTAGGTCAAATTGGGTTATGTTGGGTCAGGTTGACCAATTGGTCAAATTATGTCAAACCAAGGTTTGGGTCAAGTTCATATGGTCATTTGGGATTTTTTGGTTATATTGATTTGGTTTAGTTTGGCTTAGATTTGATTTTGGCTCATTTGAATTCATTTGGGTCAAATGGGTTAAGTTGACCAATTTGACCAAATTGGCCAAATTGGCTTGGGTTGGGTGTTGGTTTGGGTTTAGTTGACCAATTGAAGATGATTGTAGGCTTTGGTTTCAATTAATTTGGATTTGGTTTTGATATAGGCCAACTTGAAACTTTAGGTCAATTTGGGGTAAGTAGGTCAATTGGGTTCAATTGGGTCCAATCATGGCTTCGGTCAAGTTCAATAATCAATTTGGAATGAACTTGAGCTATTGGTTGCAATCAATTTAGTTTATATTTTGATTTGACCCAATTTGGTCTTTTAGGTAAATTTGGGTCAACTTGGGTCAAGATGGACAATTGAATTTGGTTTGACTCAATTGAAGGCCAAGTCATATTCAAATATTTATTTTGATTTGGTATGAATCATTGGATTTGGTTTAGGTTACAATTTGGCTAGTTTGGTTCATATGGGTTAAGGGGTTGACTTGGTCAAATGACCATGTTGACTTAGTTTGACCCAATTTGTGACAATTGATCAACCTAGGGTGATTAATAATCATGATGGGCGATTATGATGGGCTTGGTTCAATCCAATTTGAGTAGGATTAGAACTTGGCTCAAATAGGTCAAATTTTCCACTTTGGGTCAAGTGGACCAATTATGTTTAGTTAGCTTGATTTTGGGTTGAGTTTGATTTAGTTGAGTTCATATATGGATTTGGGATTGATAGATAAATTCAATTGCAATTGGCTTGGGTTCAAATGGGTTTGGTTCATCTGAATATTTCAAGTCAAAAGGGTTAAGTTTGGTTTGACTTGGGTTGATTTTTGTTTTGCTTGATGATTGAAAATTTTATTTATAATTGTGAATATGATTGAAGGTATGATTCATTCATGAGAAAATCAATTTAATTCGGGTTTTAGAATGAAGGAATTTGGCTAAGTCCATGGAGTTGGGTCATGTTGCTTAAGTTTGGATTTTGATTTGGTTTAATTTAGTTTTGATGATTTAAATGTATATTTCATTTAAATTTGTGAAGATGATTGAAAATATGATTGATTGTGAGAAAATTAATTGAGTTTGACTTGATTTGGATTAAGATTTGGCAAAGTCCATAGGATAGGTCATATTTCTTAGGAAGGGCTTTGATTTGATTTGATTGAGTTTGATTTAGTTTTGATCATTTGAATGTAGATTTGATTTATATTTAGAAAGATGACTGAAGATATAAATTTATTATGAGAAAATCAATTGATTTTGGATTGATTTGGATTAAGATTTGGCTAAGTTCATGGGATAGGTCATATGGCTTAGGAAGGGTTTCAAGTTTGGATTTGATCATGGGCTTCAATCATTTGGTTTTGGAATTTGGGTTTGGATTTGGATTTGAATTTTATGTTTGAATTGAACTTGAGGTTTTGTTTGAGAAGGTGAACATGGATTGGATTTGGGTTGTAGGGTAGTTGGATTATCCAAATCCCTAAGGCATAACCTAATCCTATGGTTAACCCTTCTAAGTCCTTAGGCTTAGTTTAGATGTTTACCTAATTGGTAGAAGTGCCTTATGACTAGGGAAGTCTTAGTGTCTAGAAGACTCCTAAGTCTAAGATGGGAAGATTGAATCTACACTCCGAAAATGAGGTCAACAGGCCTTAGCCTCCATAGTGTTGCCCTTGGAGATAGATGATTGGAAGACCGAAGCCAAGTTTCACATTATAGACTCAGATACATCTTTCAACACTTTTCTTGGGAGACCATGGATACATGAGAACAATATAGTTCCATCCTTTCTATATCTGTGTATGAAATTTATGAGAGGTGAGATCGTCTACTATGTTGAAGGAAATCTTAAGCCATTTATAGTTCACGAGGTCGGCATATATGAGGATGTGTCTTACTACCTCCCTTAAAATCAATAATTCTATTCTCACGAACTTGGCCAATGTTTAAAAATAAAAAAATAAAAAATAAAAAAAAGAAAGAAAAAAAGAAAAAGAAAAGAAAAGAGAAAATGAAAAAGAAAATAAAAGGGAACAGAAATAGACTTGGAGGTGGAAGTGGAGCTTGACATTAGATTCCACCCACAATTCATTACTCCATTGGAATATATGAGTAGGACGACCTAACCTCCACCAGGTAGAGAAAGAGGCCAGTTTGGAGGCAGTCCCACGGGTGGAAAACCTCATTATTGGCCACCAAATAGAAGATATGTCCTAGCTACGAAGAGTACACCTGTTATCCATATAGACTTAGAATTTAGAGTGAATGAGTATTATATGGTTAGCACACCAGCCAACTCTTCTCAGCAGTAGATTCCCTTCAAGGTGACACTTGAGCTATATAGCAATGATGATCGAGCTCCACAGAAAAGCATAAGTGTATCCAATTCTATATGTGAAATAGTTAGGCATCAGTTCGGAACCTTAGCTCTAACCCAACTTTCCTCTCAAAAAGCTGAGGGCTTGGTAGTTAAGGAAGCCCCTATGTCATCCACAGGTGTGAAGACTCAGATGTTCTTTCTGGGAGCATCGTCCTCAAGTCAAGAAGTTGATGTAAAACTTGAGGATGATTCATATAAAGTTTTAATAAAATTACCTTTTGATTGGTACTTGCATTATGTTCATAATTTAGCAAAGAAAGGGTTAATCCCACATACTTGGTCGAAGCACAAGTCAGACTACTTCGAAAGAATATGGTAGAATAAATGCAAATGCTCTTAATCAAGACCGGGTCTAGGATTTGATATAGTGGGTCCAGTCGATGATGATAATTACTGCTTAGTCATCACCAATTATTTGGAATCTAATAGGTTCATTTCAAATCACATTAATTCATATGAGGAGCTTTTCTTAGAAACTTTAGATGATCCAGATGATTTTAAAGTCAAAGATGCATCACCAGAGTTTGAAGAAGAGATCAAGTCAACCATCGACGAGCTCAAGGAAATCAACTTAAGAATTGAAGAAGATCCACGCCCGACATAAATCAATTTTTTATTGAATGAAATTGAAACCAATGACTTGACTGAGTTTAAGGACTAGTTTGCATGGAGTTATGATGAATGCATAGATTGGTTCCTAACGTAGCAACCCATAAACTAACAATAGAGCTTACTGCTAACTCTATCAAGAAATCTCTTAGACTCATGCGATTAGACAATGAACAAGAAGTCATTTCTGAAGTCAAGAAATTGATCGATGATGGGTTCATTCAGGAAGAAAAATACCCTAATTGGTTAGCTAACGTCATTCTAATTAAGAAAAAGAATGACAAAATTCGCATATGCATTGATTTTTGAGATTTAAGTATGGCATGTCCAAAAGATGAATTTCCACTACCAATCCCAGAGCTGATGGTAGATATTGCCTCATCTCATGCATTCTTCTATTTCATGGATGTCTCATCTAGATATAACCAAATAAAGATGGCCCCTGAAGATGAAAGAAATAGTACTTTTAGAACCCCGATCAAAATCTATTGCTATAAGGTCATGCCTTTCAGCCTTAAAAATGTCGGTGCTACATACCAGCGGGCTATGACTCAAATCTTTGATGAACTCATTCATCATCAAGTCAAGTGCTATGTCGATGATCTCATGGTCAAAAGTGGAGAAAAGAAAGACCATCTCGTTTACTTGAGAGTAGTTTTTGAACAATTAAGACAATTTAACCTCAAAATGAACCCCATGAAGTGTGCATTCAGTGTAGCTTCAAAAAAATTCCTTGGGTTTGTTGTTCGACACCAGGGAATCGAAATTGATCTAGAGAAGATAAAGGCGATTTAGAAATTACACCATTTAGAAGTTTAACTCAACTCAAATCATTCCAATGGCGGTTGGCATATCTAAGATGCTTTATGTCCAACATATTGGGAAGATGTCATCCATTCTCAGTTGTTATCAAAAATGATGCCAAGTTCAAGTGAGATTATAAGTGTGAGCTTGCCTTCGAAGACATCAAGCATTACCTGATGACTCCATCGATTCTAGAAGCCCCTATCCTGGGCAAGCCTCTCATACTTTACACTGCTATGTTAGATGACTCCCTTGGTGCTTTGTTGGCCCAAGCTAATGATGACTGGAAGGAAAATGCACTCTACTACCTCAGTCATCATCTATTCTCTGCTGAGGCTAATTATCCACCCATTGAGAAGCATTGCCTAGCTTTAATCTTTGCATACTAAAAGTTACAACACTACATGATCCCTCATATGGTGAACTTAATATTGAGGATTAATCCACTACAGTATCTCATGACACAGTCGATGCTATCCAAACAGTTGGCATGACGGTCCATGATCCTCTCGCAGTTTGACATTACCTTCGCATTCCCCTTCAGAAAGGACACAGCGGATTTCTTTAATACACCCACTTCCCGACTCTCCATAGTGATCTCCCCAATGAACAAATCATGAACATAGGAGATACTAGCATTCACCGTCGGGAGATGTACTTTGTTGGTGTGGCTTCCTATCAAAGAGGAGAAGAACCACACTCTACTATTCCAAGAAAGGAAGGAGTAGGAATAGTTCTCTTAACTCTGAACTATGATGTAATTAGATTCTCATATCAACTGTTCAATCCTTGCACCGATAATGAAGCTGAATATAAGGCTCTGATTTTCAGTCTAGAGTTAGCCGTCAATCCAAGCATCGAGAACATCAACATCTTTGGGGATTCTCAACTAGTTATTAACCAAATCGTTGGGTCCTATAAGGTTATAAAGCCCAAGCTCCATCACTACCATAAGTACACTATGAAGTTATTAGCCTAAATTTTAGAGGTTACCATTTATAAGATTCCTTGAGAAGAGAACGTCATAGCGTATGCTTTAACCAAGCTTTCCAAGGAGTTGGCATGTTGTGAAGATGAGTCTATAACAATAAAGGTCCAAAATAGACAAGTCTTATCCCTTGTGGATATTAAACTCATCAAAAAGTACTCTCTTGAAGGGGAGGTTGCCATTGTCAAGAAGGATGAGGATTTAGATTGGAGGTAACCATTCATGGATTACCTAAATAAAGGCAAACTATCTCAAGAGAAGTCTAAACACCATCAAATGAACTAGAGAGCACTTTCTTACGCACTTGTGGATGGTGTCTTATACCGAAAGTCTTTCGATCATATATGGTTACATTATCTAGACAAGCAAGAAGCCCATAAGATTGTGGCCGAGATACACTCAGGATTATGTGTAGCCAACCAATCCAGTCCAAAGATGAAAGCCAAGATCAAGAGATTAAGATACTAATGGCCGTCGATGATCAAAGAGTATATGGATACGGCTAGGCAATGTGAGCAATGTCAAACACATATATTTTATCTCGGGCTACTCTCAGTTGAGATAACATCCCCATTGGCACTTACTAAGTAGCTGCTCTAGGTCAGGGTGACAAGAAACCCTGCTACTGTGTGAGCCTAGTGTCTTCTTGCTTTGGAGGATGTAAGTCTGCTACGCTTTTTTTCCTTATGGGGCCACAGCATACTGATGAGCACCTTGTTAGATTGGTAAACCTTACTGCATGGCCAGTAAGCTACCTCATGTTGGCTTCATTTAAGAGGATGTGAGTATGCTACACTTTCTTCTTAGATTAGCCTTCGTGCATTGATTGGGTCGAGCATTTTTGATGTTTAGGATAAGTTTCCTAGTGACTCATTCCCTCCTGGCTGCTTGAAGTCTAGGTCCAGTCTTTCCTTGGGGCTCCCCACTTAGTAGTCGCTCTAGGTCAGATAGCATATGTCCTGCCGATGATAGACTATCTCGATGATCAGTTCCACTTGGGAAGTTGTAAGCCTACATGCTTTCTTTCCAAATTGATCAGTGCACACCGACGGGAACCTTAGGTTGGTTGGTTCTCACTATGATAATGGATACACCACTCATGCTAACGGATACACCTTAGGTTAGTTGGTTCTCGTACCTTAGGATACACCACTCATGGCAGATGTAAGTCTACTATGCTTTCTCCTTGAGTTGGCCACTATACATCTATAGGCTTTCTTTTTTAGGGCACAGGATAACGCCCCCAGTAGCACCTCCTCTGTGGGCACTATATTTGGATCACGTCCTTTGTCACCCTATTTAGAAACTATCTGGGTTACTATCATATTGGATAGTTTCCCTTTCCTAGTAACCACCCTTATGGTTGGAGAATCTATCCTATGGATGTGAAGATTCTCCCATGGTCCAGTAAATCTGAGATAGGTCAAGGCCGACATAGCCCCTTCTCAGTGTGGTCCCTCGCACAGCAATAGAGTCTATGCAAACATATAAATAAAATATATATTCACTTACGGATTAGGAGAACACCCCTAGAGATATCTTTTTTCAAGTAGGTATCCCATCTTTAGGGTAGTGTCAATAGAACTCCCTATAGGAATCGCCTAACTACTCCTGAGTTGATATAAGTACCCAACGGTATTCACTCAATAGTCGCCCCTAAGTCGGGTTTGATTTGTTGTGCTACCAACAGGTCACCCTAGCTATTGTTCCATGCTTTAGAAGATGTAAGTCTACAATGCCTTCTTCCTAGCATATATGTGACACACCGAAAGGAAACCCCTTAGGTTGGCTAGATTTACCCCATAGCCAGTAGACTTTAACTTTAGATTTGTAAATTTGAGATACGACAAGTCTGATATAGCTCCTTCTCAGTGGGTCCATCACACACTGACATGGTCAATAAATTAAATCTATCAAATTTGACTGAGCTCACATCCCCAGCAGATATGCCCTCAATTCAAAATCAAACTAAACCAAAGAAACCATATCAAATCATAAGAAATTAAGATAAAATTAATCTTGACTACTTTTGAGTTTAAAGAAGTCCCCAGCGTCATTCACTCAGTAGTCACCCTAGGTCAAGTTTGATTTGTTGTGCATCCAACAGGTCACCCTAGCAATTGTTCCTCACTTTGGAAGATGTAAGTCTGCTATGTTTTATTCCTAGTATAGCAATTGCACATCGAAAGGAAACCTTCTTAGGTTGGCTAGCTCCACCCTACAGCCGATAGACTATCCCTTTGGATTTGTAAACCTGAGGTAGGTCGATATATAGCCCTTCTCGGGTCCATCGTACACCGATAGGGTCCATACATTAACTCAGACTAAATTAAACCCAATATGATTTTCTTCAGTGGAGTTAAATCACATCCTTCTCCCTAGTGGAGCCCTAAATCATATATAAACAAGTCAAACAAACAAATTAAATTCAAAACCATCCTCTCCAGTGGATCCAAATTAAACCAACTCCCCTAGTAGAGTCTAAATCAAAGAAATCCAACCAAACTCTTATCCCTAATGAATACATCCCCAAATCTATGAAACTCAAATCCAATTCCTGGATAGCTAACCTCGCTTCCCTAGTGGAAGGTTCATATATCCTCAAAGAAACTAGATCCCATATCTCTAGCGAATATGCCTCCACATCAATTAAAATAAAATAAATTAAAATTAATTCGATCTTAATCCTTGGTGAATTATAGATTCTTATCCCCAGTGGATCTTCTTTCCATAAATCATATAATCAAATCAAATTCAAACCATATCCCAGTAGATTTTCTTCTTCTATGACATCGACATAGACCCCTCACATGTAATGTCCAATGCATGTGTGATCCCCTAGTAGATCTCCCTCCATGTCCTTGACATGGAATTCTCATCAAATCTTATTTCTTCTCTTATGAACACCTTTAATACTTCAACCAAAATCCTAACAATGTATTCATTCAAATTACATCATCTTAACATTATAATCAACATTTTATGATTTGTGATGGCGCAAGCTCAAACTAACTATATAATATTATGCTTTTCATATTATAGTGTGAATTAACAGACTATATTATATTATAATTTGCTATAATATAATATATTTTCTAACATTACACCTCATTAGAATCACTTAAAAGGAACAAATAACAAAATTTTAGCAAAATATGAATAATGAACATTTTGGATGTAAAATTATTATTTTTCTAATAGAAATGGTACAAAATAGCATAATTTTGGTGTTGCTTCTTAGTCTGTGCTATGAATTTGGCCAAATTCTTCCATCTCAACTTTCAAATTAACATTTGTGTGAGTTTTGACCCAATGCATTACAACAAAAGTAAAACATACTAAAATGGAAAATAACATTTAGTAACACACCACCACATTCATATATATATGAAGTTATATTTTTATGTACATTATATTTTAATATGCTTTCATATAATATATTATCTTACATTACACCTTAAAATGAATCACTTTAAGCAAAAAAATTATAAAATTTGGTTGAAAAATGAACATTTATTTTGGATGCAAAATTCAAGTCTTTTGATTAAATGACGCACCATAGCATACCCCAATGATGTTCCATAAAGCTTAACTTAAATATGGCCACATCTCATCACCTCAGCCTATAAATCAATATTTTTATGTATTATGCCAATACAAACTCTACTATATCATACCATAATAAACTAAAATTTTCTAAACAACAAGTAGTAATACACAATAGTATGCTATAATGCACGATGCTACACTATGTTATGGAATCATATATTATAATATGCTATGACATATTACATTATATTATATTGCATATCACTTCACAAGGGATTGCTTAAGATAAAAAAAAATAAAATAAATCTAAATAATAAAAAACTATATATTATAGTCATATCACTTACATATTTTAAATTGAAATAATATATTATGATGTCATGCTCTACTTATTATGAATTTGACCAAATTCCACCATTTTAAAGTGAATCAACATTTTTATAAATAATGCTAGTGTAGGCTCGACTGTATGATTGTAAAATACTAAAGAATTTAAAATGTACAGAATAATATATTATGATATATGATGCTATACTATGCTACAAAATATAATATTTATTTTGAACATAAAATCTTACTTTTTAGACTACAAGTGGTGTAGCACACCTTTGGTACTACAACTTAATTCCCACTTCAAATTTAACAAATTTCATCCGATTTATTAAATCAATATTTTTATGATTTATATTAATATAGATTAATAGGAAAATAATATAACATGCTAAAACATTTCAAAACATCTTATAACCACCAAAAATGCATAACTACATGCTCAAATATATGATGCTACATTATACTATAATATATGGTATTATAATATGATTTAGGTTTAGGGTTTAGGTATTCAAATCTCTAATAGTAAATTGAAAGTCTCTTGAAGACATTTTCTTTAGCTACCATAATAATGTTAGGATTAGGTCATTCTTCAGATCTACTACTAATGACATCTTTATTCAAGATTTAGGGTTTAGGGCTTAGGGTTAGGGTTTAGTGTCAGATTAGGGTTTAGGATTAGTTTAGCATTTAGGGTTTAGGGTTTAGGGTATAGGGTTTAGGTTTTAAGGATTTAGGGTTTAGGGTTTAAGACTTAGGATTTTTAGGGTTTAAGGTTTAGGGTTTAGGGTTTATGGTTTAGGGTTTATGTTTTAAGTTTAGGGATTAAGTTTTAGTTTAGGGTTTAGGGTTTAAGGTTTTATTTTAATAGATACTAAATTCAGATTTAACATTTCTTCTTTTCGATTTCATTAACCAAGTAGCACACCAGGTTTTCTAAGACACAAGTGATGATATAGTTAAAAAATGAGCACCCATAGAGCAAATCGAAAACCTTAGATAAGTAAAACCATCTCTACTATAAAGACATAGTTCCATAAGTAGTAGAGCAGATCGATCGTTCTTCAATTTCTCCAGTTCCCATCAGAACCACCCCCGCCTCTTGAGTAACGGATCCGCCATCATATCCCTGATCACTCCCTCTGCCACCAACACAGTTGTAACCTTCATCGCTCCTCCCACCTCCATAACCACCACTGCTCTGACAACTACCTCCATATCCACCAGCACCTCTAGATCCCCCATCACCACTGTGATAACCACCGCCTCCACCTTCGCCTCCACCACCAGATCTAGACTGAGCCTAGTTGACGGTGATGTTCCTCCCATCAAGGTTCTGCCCATTCATAGGGTTTAGGATTAGTTTAGGGTTAGTTTAGGGTTAGTTTAGGGTTAGTTTAGAGTTTAGAGTTTATGGTTTAGGGTTTGGGGTTTAAGGTTTAGGGTTATAGGTTTTAGGTTTTAAAGTTTAGGGTTTAGAGTTTAGGTTTTAGGGTTTAGGGTTTAGGGTTTAGGGTTTAGTGTTTTAGGGTGTAGGGTTTAGAGTTTAGGGTTTATGGCATAGGGCTTAGGGTTTAGGGTTTAGAGTTTTAGAGTTTAAGGTTTAGGGTATTGGGTTTAGGGTTTAGGGTTTAGGATTTAGGGTTTAAGTATTTTTCTTTTAAATTAAGTAAACCGGTAGGTTTAGGTTCATTTAGCTTAATTTTTTATTTATTTGAGTTTATTTTATTTTATTTTTTTATTTATGTTTATTTTTTATTTTTATTTAGTTTAGTTTATTTATTTTTTAATTTATGTTTAGGTTTATGTTTAGTTTATTTTATTTTGTTTACTTTAGGTTTAGGTTTAGGTTTATCTTATTTTTTTTTATTTTAATTTTATTTTAGGTTTATGCTTTTATTTAGTTTATGGTTTACATTTTATTTTTAGGTTTATTTTTTAGGTTTAGGTTTTTATTTAGTTATTATTTTATTTTATATTAGGTTTATTTTATTTTTATTTTAAGTTTAGTTTTTATTTTATTTTGGTTTTTTATTTTTTAGTTTAGTTTAGGTTTTCATTTATTTTATTTTATTTTAGTTTTTATGTTTTATTTTATTTTATTTTTAGGTTTAGTTTTAAATTTAGGTTTTAATTTATTTTTTTATTTTATTTTATTATTTTCTTATATTTTGGTTTAGGTTTTTGTATTTATTTTCTTTTTAGGTTTTATTTAGTTTAGGTTTAGGTTTTTAACTTTTTAGGGATTAGGGTTTAGGGTTTAGGGTTTAGAGTTTAGGTTTTAGGTTTAAGGTTTAAGTTTCAGTTTTGGGTTTAATGTTTTTTTAACTGAGAACAAATTCATATTCAACATTTCTTATTTTTGATTTTATCAACCAAGTAACACCCTAAGTTTTCTAAGACATAAGCGACGATATAGATAAATAATGAGCACCCATAGAGCAAATCAAAAATCCTAGACAAGTAGAATCATCTCTACTAAAAAGACACATTTCCATAGGCAGTAGATTGGATTGACCGTTCTTTAGTTTCTCCATTTCCCATCAGAACCACCCCTGCCTCTCGAGAAGCAAGATTTTCCATCACATCCCTAATCTCTCCCTCTACCACCACCACGGTTGTAACGTCCATCACTCCTCCCACCTCCATAACCACCACTGCTCTGATAACCACCTCCATATCACAGACCTCTGCACCACACCACCACTACAAAGAATGCCGCTTTGCCTTCTACGCTAGATCTACACAACCTAGTTGAATGTTCTGCCAAGGTTCTACCCATTCTTACAGCCAGAGTTTAGGTTTTAGGATTTAGGTTTGGCTTTGGGGTTTAGGATTTGTTGTAGGTTTTGTGGTTTTAGGTTTATGGTTTGTGGTTTGGTTTAGGGTTTTAGGGTTTAGGGTTTAGGGTTTAGGGTTTAGTGTTTAGGGTTTAGGGTTTAGGGTTTTAGGTTTTAGGGTTTAGGGTTTAGGGTTATAGATTTAAGGTTGTAGGTTTAGGGTTTAGGGTTTAGGGTTTAGGGTTTAGGGTTTAGGGCTTTTTTTAATTAAGTAAACTGATAAGTTTAGGTTTATTTAATTTATTTAGTTTATTTTTTATTTATTTGAGTTTATTTTATTTTATTTTTTTATTTAGGTTTATTTTGTATTTTTATTTAGTTTAGTTTATTTAGTTTAGGTTTATTTATTTTAGTTTAGATGTTTTTTAGTTTATTTTTTAGGTTTAGGTTTATTTTTTTAGTTGAGTTTATTTTATTATATTTTAGGTTTAGATTTTATTTCTTATTTTAGGTTTAGGTTTAGATTTTATTTTACTTTTTTAGGTTTAGGTTTTAGGTGTTTATTTTATGGTTTTTTTAGGTTTTCTTTATTAGTTTAGGTTTAGTTTTATTTTTAATTTATTTTATTTTATTTGGTTTAGGTTTATGTTTAGGTTTAGTTTATTTTAGGTTTAGGTTTAGGATTTATTTATTTTGGTTTAGTTCATTTTAGTTTAGGTTTAGGTTTATTTTATTTTGTTTATTTTATTTTTATTTTAGGTTTAGATATTTTTTAGTTTAGGGTTTAGTTTTTATTTTTATTTATTTTTAGGTTTTATTTTTATTTTTATTTTTAAGGTTTGTGTTTTTATTTAATTTTTATTTTATTATATTTTAAGTTTATATTATTATTAATTTATTTATGTATTCTATTCTTATGTTTACTTTAATTTCTAATTTTAGGCTTTATTTATTATATTTTAGTTTATTTTTTCTTTTTTTTTATTTTTTTACTTTTAGGTTTAAGTTTAGTTTAGGTTTTTTATTTTATTTATTTTTTATTATTTATTTTATTTTTATTAGGTTTAGGCTTTTTATTGGGTTTATGGTTTAGGGTTGATTTTGGGTTTAGGCGGTTTTAAGTGTTTAGGCTTTAAAGTTTAGGGTTTGAGGGTTTAGGAGTTGGTAGGGTTTAGGTTTTTTGCACAGGGTTAAGGGTTTAGGAGGGTTAGGATTTTAGGTTTTAGGGTTGGGTTTAGAGTTAATGGTTTAGGGTTAGGTAGGGTTTGGGTGTTTAGGTTTAGGGTTTAGGTTTATGCTTTGAGGTTTAGAATTTTTTAGGGTTTAAGGTTTAGGGTTGTAAGTTTAGGGTTTAGGGTTTATGGTTTATCGTTAGATTTATGGTTTAGGGTTTTGTGTTTAGGATTTATTGTTTTTTTTTAATTAAGTAAAGCTGTAGGTTTAGGTTTATTTAGTTTATTTAGTTTATTCTTTATTTATTTTAATTTATTTTATTTTTTATTTTTATGTTTATTTTTTATTTGTATTTATTTTAGTTTATTTCTTTTGGGTTTATTTTTTTATTTTAGGTTTTTTATTTTACTTTATTTTTTAGGTTTAAGTTTATTTTTTAATTGACTTTTATTTCAATTTTATTTTTTAGATTTTTCTTTTATATTTTATTTTTAAGTTTAGGTTTACATTTTTATTTTATTTTTGTAGGTTCGGGTTTTAGGTTTACTTTGAGGTTGTATTTTTTAATTTTGGTTTAGGTTTATTTTTAGTTTATTTTATTTTATTTAGTTTAGGTTTCAGTTTAGGTTAGTTTATTTTAGGTTTAGGTTTAGGTTTTATTTATTTTAGTGTAGTTTATTTTAGCTTAGGTTTAGGTTTATTTTATTTTATTTATTTTATTTTTATTTTAAGTTTATGTTTTTTTTTAGTTTAGGGTTTAGATTTTATATTTTATTTATTTTTAAGTTCTATTTTTAGGTTTATTTTTTAGGTTTAGGTTTTTATTTAGTTTTGTTTTATTTTATTTTAGGTTTATTTTATTTTTATTTTATGTTTAGTTTTTATTTTATTAAGCTTTTTTATTCTTATTTTTATTTTAATTTTCTATTTAATTTATGTTTTTCTTTATTTTAATTTAGTTTATTTTTTTTATTTTTATTGTATTTTTAGGTTTAGCTTTATAATTTAGTTTAGACTTTTATTTTATTTTTAGATTTTACTTAAGTTTATGTTTATTTATTTAATTTATTTTTAGGTTTTATTTAGTTTAGGTTTATGTCTTTAGGTTTTTATGGTTTAGGGTTTAGGGTTTAGGGCTTAGGGTTTAGGATTTTAGGGTTTAGGGTATAGGGTTTATTGTTTATGGTTTAGTGTTTAGGTTTTAAGGATTAGGGTTTCTAGGGTTTAGGGTTTAGGGTTAGCTTAGGGTTTTTTGGGTTTAGGGTTTAGGGTTTAAGATTAGTTTAGGGTTTAGGGTTTAGGGTTAGGGTTAGGGTTTATGGTTTATGATTCTCTAGGGTTGTAGGATTATGGTTTAGGATTTAGGGTTTAGGGTTTGGGGTTTAGGATTTTAAAAAAAAAAATAAGAATGGTATGTTTAGGTTTATTAGGTTTATTTAGTTTATTTTTATTTATTTTGTTTATTTTATTTATTATTTTATTCAAATTTATTTTTATTTTATTTAGTTTAGTTTATTTATTTTAGGTTTATTTATTTTAGTTTAGGTTTTTATTTTAGTTTACTTTTAGGTTTATGTTTACTTTAGTTTAGTTTTAATTTTATTTTATTTTTATGTTTTATTTTGTATTTTTTAAGTTTAGGTTTAGGTTTGTATTTTATTTATTTTTAGGTTTAGCTTATAGGTTTTTATTTTAGGTTTATTTTTAGGTTTTATATTTTAGTTTAGGTTTAGGTTTATTATTGGTTTATTTTTTTATTTAGTTTATGGTTTAGGTTTTATTTATTTTAGTTTAGTTTATTTTACTTTAGGCTTAGGTTTATTTTATTTTGTTTATTTTAGGTTTAGGTTTTTTTTAGTTTAGGGTTTAGGTTTTATTTTTTATTTATTTTTATGTTTAGGTTTTTATTTATTTTTTATTTTATTTTATTTTAGGCTTATTTTATTTTTATTTTACATTTAGTTTTTATTTTATTTAACTTATTTTATTTTTAGGTTTATCTTTTTTTTTTTATTTTAGTTTAGGGTTTTATTTATTTTATTTTATTTTATTTTAAGGTTTAGGTTTAGGTATAGGTTTTTTATTTTATTTTATTTTATTATTTTATTTAAGTTTTAGTTTTTATATTAATTTTACTTTTAGGTTTTATTTAGTTTAGGTTTAGGTTTTTAGGATTTAGAGTTTAGGGTTTAGGGTTTAGGGTTTAAGGTTGTAAATTTTAGGGATTATGGTTAAGGGTTCATGGTTTAGGTCTTAGGGTTTAGGGTTTTAGGGATTAGATTTTAGGGTTTATGATTTAGGGTTTAGGGTTTTAGGGTTGTAGGTTTAGGGTTTAGGATCTAGGGATTAGGGTTGTAGGTTTAAGGTTATTTATTTATTAATTTTTCATTTTTTGAAATTAAGTAAACTAGTAGGTTTAGGTTTATTTAATTTATTTATTTTAGTTTATTATATTTTTTATTTTTATTTAGGTTTATTTTATTTTTATTTAGTTTTGTTTATTTATTTTTAGTTTATTTATTTCAGTTTATTTTTTAGGTTTAGGTTTAAGTTTGTGTTTTTTTTAGTTTGGTTTTATTTTTATTTTATTTTTTAGGCTTAGGTTTTATTTTTTACTTTTATGTTTAGGTTTAGGTTTTTATTTAATTTTTTTTTGGTTTAGGTTTTAGGTTTTTATTTTAGGTTTATTTTTAGGTATTATTTTTTAGTTTAGGTTTATTTTAAGTTTATTTTATTTTATTTCTTTAGGTTTAGGTTAAGGTTTAGATTTATTTTAGGATTATGTTTAGGTTTTATTTATTTTAGGTTAGTTTATCTTAGTTTAGGTTAGGTTTATTTTATTTTTATTTTAAGTTTAGGTTTTTGTTTTAGTTTATGGTTTAGGTTTTATTTTTTATTTATTTTTAGGTTTTATGTTTAGTTTTATTTTTCAGGTTTATTTTTTTATTTAGATTTTATTTTATTTTATTTTAGGTTTATTTTATTTAAATTTTTTGTTTAGTTTTTATTTTATTTAGGTTTTTTTTATCTGTTTTAGTTTAGTTTAGGTTTTTATTTATTTCATTTTAGTTTAGTTTTTATTTTTATTTTATTTTCTCTTAGGTTTAAGTTTAGGTTTGGGTTTTAGTTTATGTTTTATTTTATTTTATTTTATTTATTTTATCTTGGTTTAGGTTTTTTTATTTTATTTTTAGGTTAGGGTTTGGGTTTTAGATATTATTTTTAGTTTAGGGTTTGGGTTTTATTTTTTATTTATTTTTAGGTTATTTTAGGTTATTATTTGTGTTTAGGTTTTTACTTAGTTTTTATTTTATTTTATTTTAAGTTTATTTTATTTTTATTTTATGTTTAGTTTTTATTTTATTTCAGTTTTTTATTTTTAGGTTTATATTATTATTTTTTATTTTGTTTAAGTTTTTCTTTATTTTATTTTTGTTTATTTTTATTTTATTTTTATGTTTAGTTTTTTATTTTCTTATTTTTTTATGTTTAGGTTTTTTTATTTATTTTCATTTTAAGGTTTATTTACTTTAGGTTTAGGCTTAGGTTTTTAAGTTTTTATGGTTTAGGGTTTAGGGTTTAGGGTTTAGGGTTTAAGGTTTAGTGCTTAGGCTTTAGGGTTTAGGTATTTTAGGGTTTAGGTTTTAGGATTTAGGGTTTAGACTTAGTTTAGGGTTTAGGGTTAGGCTTTAGTGTTTAGGCTTTAGGCTTTAGGGTTTTTAAGGTTTAGGGTTAGTTTAGGGTTTAGGGTTTAAGGTTTTAGGGTTTTGGGTTTAGGATTTAGGGTTTAGGGTTAGCATAGGATTAAGGGTTAGTTTAGGGTTTAGGGTTAGGCTTTAGTGTTTAGGCTTTAAGCTTTATGGTTTTTAAGGTTTAGGGTTAGTTTAGGGTTTAAGGTTTAGGGTTTTAGGGTTTAGGGTTTAGGATTTAGGGTTTAGGGTTTAGGGTTTACGCTTTAGGGTTTAGGGTTTAAGGTTTAGGGATTAGGGTTAGCTTAGGGTTTAGGGCATAGGGTTTATGGTTTATAGTTATTTAGGGTTTAGGGTTAGAATTTTTGTTTAGGGTTAAAGTTTAGTTTTTTTTAAATTAGAAAAAGATGTTTAGGTTTTAGTTTTAGTTTAATTTTATTTATTTATCTCATTTTTTATTTTTATTTAGGTTTATTTTTATTTTATTTAGTTTGTTTTATTTATTTTAGGTTTTTATTTTTATTTATTTTTTAGGTTTAGGTTTAGATTTAAGTTAATTTTTAAGTTTAGTTTTATTTTTATTTTATTTTTTAGGTTAATGTTTTCTTTTTTATTTTCAGGTGTAGGTTTAGGTTTTTATTTTATTTTTTTTAGGTTTAGGTTTTTGGTTTTTTTTTTAAAGTTTATTTTTAGGTTTTATTTTTTAGTTTAGGTTTAGGTTTATTTTTATTTTATTTTGTTTTATTTAGTTTAGGCTTTAGGTTTAGTTTATTTTAGCTTTAGATTTAGGTTTAATTTATTTTAGTTTAGTTTGTTATAGTTTATTTTACTTTAGGTTTAGCTTTTTTATATCTGGTTTATTTTAGGTTTAGGTTTTTTTTTAGTTTAATGTTTAGGTTTTATTTTTTATTTATTTTTAGGTTTTATTTTTAGGTTTATATTTTTGGTTTAGGTTTTTATTAGGGTTTAGGGTTTAGGGTTTTAGGGTTTAAGGTTTAGGGATTAGAGTTTAGGTTTTAGGGTTAGAGTTTTTTTTTTAAATATTTATTATTATTTATTTATTTTTAAATTAAGTAAACTGGTGGGTTTAGGTTATTTTAGTTTAATTTTTATTTATTTTAGTTTATTTTATTTTAGGTTCAAGTTTTTTTTTAGTTTAGGGTTTAGGTTTTATTTTTTCATTTATTTTAGGTTTATTTTTAGTATAGGTTTTTATTTTATTTTATTTTAGGATTATTTTATATTTATTTTAAGTTTAGTTTTTATTTTATTTAGGTTTATTATTTTTAAGTTTATATTATTTTTTAGTTTAGTTTATGTTTTATATTATTTTATTTTATTTTAGTTTTTATTTTATTTTATTTTTAGGTTTAGGTTTAGGTTTAGGTTTAGGTTTTAGTTTTGGTTATTATTTTTTATTTTTATTTTATTTTTATGTTCAATTTAGTTTAGGTTTTGATTTTTAGGTTTTTAAACTTTAAGGGTTAGGGTTTAGGGTTGTAGGTTTTAAGGTTAAGGGTTAAGGGTTTAGGGTTTAGGGAATACGATAGTAGGTTCATGGTTTAGTGTTTAGGGTTTAAGGTTAGTTTTAGGGTTTAGGATTTAGGGTTAGTATTTTTTTAATTTTTTTATTTATTTATTTTTAAATCAAGTAAACTGGTAGGGTTCAGGTTTATTTGGTTTATGTTTATTTATTTTAGTTTATTTTATTTTAGGTTTAGTTTTTTTTTTAGTTTTCGGTTTAGGTTTTATTTTTTATTTATTTTTAGGTTTAGGTTTTTTTTACATTTTATTTTATTTTATTTTAGGTTTATTTTACATTTATTTTAAGTTAAAATTTTTTTTATTTAGGATTGTTATTTTTAGGTTTATTTTATTTATTTAGTTTAGTTTAAGTTTTTATTTATTTTAGTTATTATTATTATTTTATTTTATTTTTAGGTTTAGGTTTAGCTTTAGGTTTTAGTTTAGGTTTCGATTTTATTTTATTTTATTTAAGTTTAAATTTTTTTTATCAATTTTATTTTTAGATTTAATTTATTTTTGGTTTATGTTTTTATGTATTTAAAGTTTAGGGTTTAGGGTTTTAGGGTTTAAGGTTTATGGTTAATTTTAGGGTTTAGTGTTTAGGGTTGCGGTTCTTTTAAATTAAATAAACTATTGGGTTTAGGTTTATTTAGTTTATTTTTTATTTATTTTAGTTAATTTTATTTTTTATTTTTATTTAGGTTTATTTTTATTTTTAGTTAGTTTATTATATTTATTTTAGGTTTAATTCAAGTTTATTTTTTTAGTTTAGTTTTATTTTTATTTTATTTTTAAGGTTAAGGTTTTATTTTTTATTTGTAGGTTTAGGTTTATGTTTTTATTTTATTTTTTTAGGTTTAGGTTTTAGATTTTTATTTTAGGTTTATTTTTAGGATTTTATTTTTTAGTTTAGGTTTAGGTTTGTTTTTAGTTTATTTCATTTTATTTAGTTTGGCTTTAGATTTAGGTTTAGCTTATTTTATGTTTAGGTTTTGGTTTTATTTAATTTAGTTTAGTTTATTTTAGTTTAGGTTTAGGTTTAATTCATTTTTATTTTAGATTATGGATTTTTTTAAGTTTAGGGTTTATGTTTTATTTTTTATTTACTTTTAGGATTTATTTTTAGGTTTATTGTTTAGGTTTAGGTTTTGATTTAGTTTTTATTTTACTTTATTTTAGGTTTATTTTATTTTATTTTAGGTTTAGTTTTTATTTTATTTAGGTTTCTTATTTTTTAGATTATTTTAGGTTTTTATTAATTAATTTAGTTTAATTTTTATTTTCTATTTTTTTCCTTTTTAGGTTTAGGTTTAGGTTTTAATTTATGTTTTTATTTTATTTTATTTTATTTTGGTTTAGATTTTTTATTTATTTTATTTTTAGGTTTTATTTAGTTTAGGTTTAGGTTTTTATTTCATTCTAGGGTTTAGGGTTTAGGAATTTTTTTTTTAGGTTTAGGGTTTTGGGTTTAGTGTTTATGGTTTAAGGTTTAGGGTTTTGGTTTTAGGGTTTAGGGTTTAGGGTTTAAGGTTTAGGGTTTTAAGGTTTAGTGTTTAGGGTTTAGGGTTTTTAGTGTTTAGGATTTAGGGTTTAGGGTTTAGGTTTAGGTTTAGGGTTCATGTATTAGTTTAAGGTTTAGGGTGTTTGATTTTTTTTAAAAAGAACAAATTCATATTCAACTTTTCTTCTTTTATTTATTTAGTTTATGTTTTTATTTTAGTTTAGTTTTATTTTTATTTTACTTTTCAGGTTTAGGTTTAGGTTTAGGTTTTAGTTTAGGTTTCTATTTTATTTTATCTTATTTAATTTATTAAGGTTTAAATTTTTTTATTGATTTTATTTTTAGATTTAATTTATTTCAGGTTTAGGTTTTTAGGTATTTAAAGTTTAGGGTTTAGGGCTTGGTGTCTAGGTCTTAGTGTTTAGGCTTGTAAGTTTTAAGGTTATCGGTTTAGGGTTTAGGGTTTAAGGTTATGATTTTTTTAAAATTAAATAAAATGTTGTGTTTAGGTTTATTTAGTTTATTTTAATTAATTTTATTTTTTATTTTTATTTAGGTTTATTTTTATTTTTAGTTAGTTTATTCTATTTATTTTAGGTTTATTTATTTTAGCTTAGGTTTTTTATTTTAGTTTTTTTAGCTTTATGTTAAAATTTAGGTTTATTTTTCAGTTTAATTTTATTTTTATTTATTTTGAAGGTTTAGGTTTTATTTTTTATTTGTAGGTTAAGGTTTATGTTTTTATTTTATTTTTTTTAGGTTTAGGTTTTAAATTTTTATTTTTGGTTTATTTTGAGGTTTTATTTTTTTGGTTAGGTTTAGGTATGTTTTTAGTGTATTTCATTTTATTTAGCTTGGGGTTAGGTTTATATTTAGCTTATTTTAGGTTTAGGTTTAGGTTTTATTTATTTTAGTTTAGTTTATTTTAGTTCAGGTTTGAGTCTATTTCATTTTTATTTTAGGTTTAGGTTTTTTTGTAAGTTTAGGGTTTAGGTTTTATATTTTATTTACTTTAAGTTTTATTTTTAGGTTTATTATTTAGGTTTAAGTTTTTATTTAGTTTTTATTTTACTTTATTTCAGGTTTATTTTATTTTAATTTTAGGTTTAGTTTTTATTTTATTTAGGTTATCTATTTTTTTAGATTAATTTAGGTTTTTATTAATTTTAATTTAGTTTAATTTTTATTTTCTATTTTTTTCTTTTTAGGTTTAGGTTTATGTTTGAATTTATGTTTTTATTTTATTTTATTTTGGTTTTAATTTTTTATTTATTTTATTTTTATATTTTATTCAGTTTAAGTTTAGGTTTTTATTTGTTTTTAGAGTTTAGGGTTTAAGGTTTAAGGTTTATGGTTAGTTTAGGGTTTAGGGTTTGGGTTTTAGGATTTCTTTTTAGGTTTAGGGTTTAGGGTTTAGTGTTTAGGGTTTAAGGTTTTGGGTTTATGTTTTAGGGTTTAGGATTTAGGGTTTAGGGTTTGAAGGTTTAGGGTTTAGGGTTTTTAGGGTTTAGGATTTAGGATTTAGGGTTTAGGTTTATGTTTAGGGTTCAGGTATTAATTTAAAGTTTAGGGTTTTTGATTTTTTTTCAAAGAGAACAAATTCATATTCAACATTTCTTCTTTTATTTATTTAGTTTATTTTTATTTCAGCTTA
This sequence comes from Cymbidium sinense, assembly GCA_021442155.1. NCBI lineage: Eukaryota > Viridiplantae > Streptophyta > Magnoliopsida > Asparagales > Orchidaceae > Cymbidium > Cymbidium sinense. The sequence continues at coordinate 274,788,125 of CM038215.1, read as the reverse complement.
TTTATTTTTATTTTTATTTATGTTTATTTGTTCTTTTTATTTAGTTTAGTATATTTATTTTAGTTTAGATTTTTTATTTTAGATTATTTTTATGTTTAGGATTTGGTTTAGGTTTATTTTTTAGTTGAGTTTTATTTTTATTTTATTTTGAGGTTTAGGTTTTGGTTTTAGGGTTGCAGGTTTAAGGTTTAGTGTAAGTATTAGGATTCAGGGTTTTGGGTTTATGGTTTAGGATTTAGGGTTTAGAGTTTAGGTTTTTTTTAAATTAAGTAAATCGATAGGATTAGGTTTATTTAGTTTAGTTTTTATTTATTTTATTGCATTATTATTTTTTATTTTTATTTATTTTAGTTTATTTATTTTAGGTTTATTTATTTTAGTTTAGATTTTTTATTTTAGTTTATTTTTTTGGTTTAGGTTTAGGTTTATGTTTATTTTTTAGTTTAGGGTTTAGGGTTTAATGTTTAGAGTTTAGACTTTAGGGTTTAGGGTTTAGTGTTTAGAGTTTTTTGGGTTTAGGGTTATTTTAGGGTTTAGGATATAGGGTTTGTGGGTTTAGGGTTTATGGTTAGTTTAGGGTTTAAGTGTTAAGGTTTAGGGTTTAGGGTTTAGGGTTTTAGGGTTTAAGGTTTAGGGTTTAGGGTAGTCGGTTTATGGTTTAGAGTTTAGGGTTTAGGGTTAGTTTTAATGTTTAGGGCTTCGGGTTAGGGTTTTTTTTTTATTTTTTCAATTTTTTTTTTAAAATAATTAAACTAGTAGTTTAGGTTTGTTTAATTTATTTTTTATTTACTTTAGTTTATTTTATTTTGTATTTTGATTTAGGTTTGTTTTTATTTTTATTTAGATTAGTTTATTTATTTTAGGTTTATTTATTTTAGTGTTTTTTATTTTAATTTATTTTCTAGATTTAGGTTTCGATTTAGGTTTAATTTTTAGTTTAGTTTTAATTTTATTTTTAGATTTTTTTTTTGAAGTTTAGGTTAAGGTCTTTTTATTTTATTTTTTAGGTTTAAGTTTTAGGTTTTTATTTTAGGTTTATTTTTTAGTTTAGTTTTTGATTTATATTTAACTTATTTTATTTAGTTTAGGTTTAGGTTTAGGTTTAGTTTATTTTTGATTTAGGTTTTATTTATATTAGTTTAGTTTATTTTAGTGTAGGTTTAGGTTTTTTTTGAGTTTAGTGTTTAGGTTTTATTTGTTATTTATTTTTAAGTTTTATTTTTAGGTTTATTATTTAGGTTTAGGTTTTATTTTTTTTATTTTTAGGATTAGGTTTAGGTTTTTATTTTATTTTTTAGCTTTAGGTTTTAGATTTTTATTTTAGGTTTATTTTATTTTATTTAGTTTAGAGTTTATGTTTAGTTTATTTTAGGTTTAGGTTTAGATTTTATTTATTTTAGTTTAGGTTTAGGTTTATTTTATTTTTATTTTAGGTTTAGGTTTTTTTTTTAGTTTAGGATTCATGTTTTATTTTTTATTTATTGTTAGGTTTTATTTTACGGTTTATTTTTTTAGGTTTAGGTTTTTATTTAGTTTTATTTTTGGTTTATTTTATTTTTATTTTATGTTTAGTTTCATTTTATTTAGGCCTTCTATTCTTAGGTTTATTTTATTTAGTTAGTTTAGTTTAAGTTTTTACTTATTTTATTTTAGTTTATTTTAATTAGTTTATTTATTTTATTTTTAGGTCTAGGTTTAGGTTTTAGTTTAGGGTTTTTAAGATTTAGGCTTTAAGGTTTAGGGTTTAGGGTTCAGGGTTTTAGGGTCTAGGGTTTAAGGTTTAGAGTTTAAGGATTAGGGTTTAGGGTTTAGGGTTAGTTTAGGTGTTTTTTTTAATTAAGTAAAACGGTAGGTTTAGGTTTATTTAGTTTATTTTTTATTTATTTTACTTTATTTTATTTTTTATTTTATTTAAGTTAATTTTTATTTTTATTTTATTTAGTTTGTTTATTTTAGGTTTATTTATTTTAGTTTAGGTTTTTTATTTTAGTTTATTTTTAGGTTTAGGTTTTGATTTATGTTTATCTTTTTAGTTTAGTTTTATTTTTATTTTATTTTTTAGTTTTAGGTTTTATTTTTTATTTTTAGGTTTAGGTTTAGGTTTTTATTTTATTTTCTTAGGTATAAGTTTCAGGTATTTTTTTTAGTTTAGGTTTAGATTGATTTTTAGTTTATTTTATTTTATTTAGTTTAAGGTTTAGGTTTAGTTTAATTTAGGTTTAGGTTTGGGTTTTATTTATTTTTGTTTAGTTTATTTTAGTTTAGGTTTATGTTTATTTTATTTTGTTTATTTTAGGTTTATGTTTTTTTTTTAGTTTTGGGTTTAAGTTTTATTTTCTTTTTAATTTTAGGTTTATTATTTTGGTTTTGGTTTTTATTTAGTTTTTATTTTATTTTATTTTATGTTTACTTTATTTTTATTTTACATTAGTTTTTATTTTATTAAGGTTTTTAATTTTTAGGTTTATTTCAACTTTTTGTTTAGTTTAGGTTTTTGTTTATTTTATTTTATTTGAGTTTTCATTTTTTATTTTATTTCATTTTTAGGTTTAGGTTTAGGTTTATGTTTATGTTTAGGGTTTAGGTTTAGGTTTAGGTTTTAGTTTAGGTTTTATTTTATTTTATTTTTTATTTTATTTATGTTTAGATTTTTTTAATTATTTTATTTTTTATGTTTTATTTAGTTTAGGTTTAGGTTTTTAGGTTTTTAGGGTTTACAGTTTAGGGTTTAGGGTTTAGGGTTTAGCTTTTAGGGTTTGGGGTTTAGGGTTTAGGGTTTAGGGTTTATGGTTTTAGGGTTTAGGGTTTAGGGTTTAAGGTTTATGGTTTTGGGTTTTTAGGGTTTACGGTTTTTTTTTGGGACATTTGAGCGAATTTAATCGCAAACTCACACACACAACACATATGTAAGGACTTGAACCCAAGATCTCTTGGTTGAAAGCCAAAGCTATCAACCACTAGGCTAAGGTGCCTTGCACAAGGTTTTTAGGGTTTAGGGTTTAGGGTTTATGGTTTAGGATTTAGCTTTTAGGTTTAGGGTTCAGGTTTTAGTTTAAGGTTGATGGTTTTTGGTTTTTTTTTTTTAACAGAGAACAAATTCATATTCAACATTTCTTGGCTAGGCGATGTTCTCAGATGTCCATATTATATACCCATTACCATACAATCTTAAGTAAATCAACACATGAATGGATGAAAGAAAACTCAACATTCATACACTTAAGTTATAAGCATATGCATTTCTTATGTACTTATAACTAGCATCATAATGCATATTATTATTCATTTATAAGCATTTGAGGAATACATTTGGATTTAATAGTACATAATTCAACACAGATACATGAAAATAATATTTATCAAAGTGGACAATCAAATATAAGCATGTGATTCACTCAACCAAACTAGTTCTTATGGATAATCAAATCAAATAAGATTATTTAAAGCAAATCAAAGCATCTTTATTAATTAAGTTTTGGATTTGATTTGATTTAAAGAGGAGAAGAGAAATCATCACTTGATATTTTAAACCCATTCACAAATTAGTGATTTGATTTAATTTAAGGAAATGTAATTAAGTTGATTTTATTGGGTAATTAAGTTGAACCTTTAATTAGATGACTTAATTACCCATACTTATGTCACCTTAAAGAAATTAACTAAATAATTATGAGCCAACATGATATGCATGGAAAATAAACTTGCAATGATCCTAGGAAATAAAAGGGGCCTAATGTAATTGGCTCATGATTAATAGTTAATTAGGTAGGGACTTAATTAATTACTCTTATTGTTTCCACACATGTGGACTAACCATAATTTCATTAAACTCCTTTTGGGTTATTAAACACTAAAGATCACTATGATTTAATTAATTAAGGTCTGATGTGATTATGATTTCAATTTGATTAAGTGATTTTAATTAGTTTAATCTTAATTAATTTCATTTTAAAAAGGGTGAAATGAACTTATGGAAAGGGGTCCTAACCCTTTTCCTTAGTACACTTACTGTTGAACAATGATTAATAAACTTAATTAACCAATTTGTTTCTATTCATGGGATTAATTAATCATTAATTAACTTAAAAGAATAGTTAAGGTTTCATTAGTCAGTTTTCCTAATTAACTGAGCAATAAATTCCAAGAAAATCATAGGAGGTAGAGGTCATCCCATTAAATTAACCCACAAAATTTAGAATTAATTGCTCAAGTAATTAAAATGTAATTAAGCTAAATAATTTTACAATTAAAACTTAATTATTGCTCAAAATTTGTAAAGATAATTTTAAATTAATTCTCCTCTGAAATACATTAAAATGAGTATTTATTTGCATTTTGTTATTTATCTATGATTTCTTATGATTTTTAGAAGTTTCAATCATTAAAAATGATTGATTGAGCCTAATTAAAGCCTACTCCTATTAGCACCATGTGACGCACTGATGCAGTGTTCTTTCGATTTGGCACCGCGAGATTGGCTACTTAAAACTTATCCGACTCAGCACCTACATGGCATTGGAGGAGGTGCTATCTCGTCAGCCATTCGATCTAAGATCGAATGGCTACGATCAATCCCACAACTTAATAGGATTAAATTAGACTGATCTAGCAGATCTAATCACGATTGCATGTTCCGATCACACAAAATGGGCGGTGCCTGATCTAATGTCACTCGAGTGAGGCAGAATGGAGTGCATCCACCATTGCTCACTTAATTTGAGTTTACTCGAGCTTAGATCAACTCCAAAAAGATCCCACACCTTATGATAATGATCAGAGGGGACAAACGATCAAGATCACACAAAGTGAAAGTTTTCCTCAAAAAGATCCAACCCATTTTTGCCTAAGGATCAATTTTGGAAGCATACTTCGCTAGAGCTCAAGACCGGTGGCTCGAATAATTTAAGAAGCTTCATCTAATGGAAATGAAGCCCTGTTGAGCAGTAATTGGATCAATTCCTTGACGTTCGCTTGGAAGGCCACGAACTAATGATTTGGAGCACAGCTTTGATCGAAGTCCCACCCCTGGTGCTCGAAAAGCTTGGGAATGATTCATTCTTGCTTGATGAGGCCTAGGGAAGGTTCGTGCAAAGTTAATTTGAGTTTGATGGAGAAATGGGGAAGTTAGGGAAGAAATGGAAGTGTCCTATTTTGGGATAAATGAGAATGGCATTGCCTGATCGAGGAACGAGCTTGGGAGCTTAGGGAATTCTCTAGCGGCTCGTGTTGGATAGCTAGGGCTTTGAGGAATGATTTTTGTCTATATTTGAGTGGAAATGAGGGGGTGTATACCCCCCTTCATCTTGATCAGACGGTGGGATTAGGTTTGGCTTTTAGTGGCCATCCAACCATCTTAGGGAGTCATTGGTGGCAGGGAGGAGGTGAGTTGGCTTGGCTTGGTTGGTTGAAGGTATGGAGCTAGCTGCCAAAGAGGAATCATTGGTGTCCTATGGATTTCAAAAGCTCCAATGGGAAGGGTGAGGTGATTTCACCTCCCATGGGTCATGGCCGACCCAACCACCTCGTTGGGTAATGTCTAGTACTAGGTGTGGACCGTTGGGAGAGTACAAAGTGGCCAATGAATGGAAATGACCAATTTCATGAGTGATTTCTCTCATGTGATGCCCTTGACCCAAAGGTAGAATGATCATTTGGTGTTGGATTTGATTTGGACAGATTAGAAATGAGCCAATAGTGGGTTAGCCCAAATTTCAAGTCAATTTGAGTTGATTTGGTTAGGTTTGGCACAATTTGAATCATTTAGTCAAACTGGGTTAGGTTGAGTCAAGTTGACCAATTGGTCAAATTAGGTCAAACTAAGGGTTGCGTCAAGTTCATATGATCATTTAGGATGTTTTGGTTCAATTGGTTTGGTTTAGTTTGGTTTAGTTTTGATTTTTGCTCATTTGAATTCATTTGGGTCAAATGGGCTAAGTTGACCGATTTGACCAAATTGGTCAAATTGGCTTGGGTTGGTTGTTGGTTTGGATTTAGTTGACCAATTGAAGATGATTGTAGGCTTTTGTTTTAATTAATTTGGATTTTATTTTGATTTAGGCCAACTTGAACCTTTAGGTCAATTTGGGCTAAAGTATCAGTTCAATTGGGTCCAATCATAGCTTTGGTCAAGTTCAACAATTAATTTGGAATGAACTTGAGCCATTGGTTGCAATCAATTTGGCCTTTTAGGTCAATTTGGGTCAACTTGGGTCAAGAGGGCCAAATGGGGTTGGTTTGACTCAATTGAAGGTCAATTCATATTCAAATAATGATTTTGATTTGGTATGAATCATTAGTTTCAAGCGATTTGGCATAGGTTGCAATTTGGCTAGTTCGGATTTATATGGGTTAAGGCGTTGACTTGGTTAAATGACCAAGGTTACTTAGTTTGACCCAATTTGTGATAATTGATCAACTTAGGGTGTTAAATAATCATGATGGGAGGTTTTGATGGGCTTGGTTCAATCCAATTTAGGTAAGATTAGAACTTGGCTTAATGGGTCAAATTAGCCGGTTTGGGTAAAGTGGACCAATTGGGTTTAGTTTGCTTGATTTTGGGTTGAGTTTGATTTAGTTGAGTTTACATATCGATTTGGGATTGATATATTAATTCAATTGCAATTGGCTTGGGTTTAAATGGGTTTTGGTTCATTTGAACATTTCAAGTCAAAAGGGTTAAGTTAGGTTTGACTTGGGTTGATTTTGGTTTTGCTTGATGATTGTAGATTTTATTTATATTTGTGAATATGATTGAAGGTATGATTGATTCATGAGAAAATAAATTGAATTTGGGCATTGGAATGAAGGAATTTGGCTATGTCCATAAAAACCCTAAACCTTAAAGCCTAAACACTAAATCCTAAACCATAAACCCTAAACCCTAACCCTAAACCCTAAAACCTAAAACCCTAAACCCTAAACCCGAAAAACCTAAAAACATAAACCTAAACTAAATCAAAATATAAAAATAAAATTTAAAACCTAAACCTTAAAAATAAAATAAAAATAAAACTAAACTAAAAAATAAGCATAAACCTAAACCCAGACCTAAAAAAATAAACTAAAATAAAAAACCTAAACTAAAATAAATAAACCTAAGGTAAATAAACTAAACTAAATAAAAATAAAAAATAAACCTAATAGAAATAAAAAGTAAAATAAACTAAAATAATTAAAAAATAAACTAAATAAACCTTAACCTACTAGTTTAGTTAATTATAATAAAAAACCCTAAACCCTAAACCCTAAATCCTAAATCCTAAACTCTAAACCCTAAAACTAACCCTGACCCCAATACCCTAAACCTACAATCTTAACCCCTAAACACTAAACCCTAAACCCCAAACTGACCATAAATCCTAAACCCTAAACCCTAACCGTAAACCCTAAACCCTAAAACTCTAAACCCTAAAACCCTAAACCTTAAACCCTAAAACCTAAACCCTAAACCTTAAAAACCTAAAAACCTAAACATAAACTAAATAAAACCTAAAAATAAAATAAACAAATAAAACTATACCTAAATAAAATAAAAACCTAAACTAAAACCTAAGGCAGTTCTGATGGAGGTTATAGAGGGAGAGATCAGTGATATGATGGTGCATCTACTGAGAGGACAAGGTTCGATGGGGCAAGAAACTAAAGAAACTAAAGAACGACCGATATGATTTGCTGCTTATGGAACTATGTCTTTATTGTTGAGATGATTTTAGTTATCTAAGGTTTTTTATTTACTCTATGCGTGCTCATTTTTTATCTATGTCGTCCCATGTGCCTTAGAAAATCTAAGGTGTTATTTGGTTGATGAAATTGAAAAGAAGAAATGTTGAATATGAATTTGTTCTCTATTAAAAAATTACCAAAAAATCTAAACCCTAAACTAAAACTTGAACCCCAAACCTAAAACCTAAACCATAAACCCTAAATCTTAAACACTAAAATTAAAAAAATAAAATAAAAACCCAACCCTAAACCCTAAACACTAAAACTAGCACTAAACCCTAACCCCACAACACTAAACCTACAACCCTAAGCCCTAAACACTAAACCCTACAAAATCCTAAACCCAAAACTCTAAATACTTAACCCTTAACCCTAAACCCTAAACCCTAAAAGACCTGAAACCCTAAACTCTAAACCCTAAACACTAAACCCTAAACCCTAAACCCTAAACACCAATCCCTAAACCTAAACCTAAAGTAACTAAATAAATTAAAAAATAAACTTAAACCCTAAAACCTAATAAACCTAAAATTAAACCCTAAGAATGGGCAGAACCTTGATGGCAGGAACATCACCATAAACCAGGCTTAGTCTAGAACTGGCAGTGGAGGCGAAGGTGGAGGCGATGATTATCATAGTGGTGGTAGGGGATCTAGAGGTGCTAGTGGATATGGAGGTGGAGGTCAGAGCAGTGGTGGTTATGGAGGGAGAGATCAGGGACATGTTGCTAGATCCTGCTACTCGAGAGGCCAGGGAGTTTATGATGGAAACTGTAGAAACGGAAGAACGACCGATCCGATCTGCTGCTTATGGAACTGTGTCTTTATAGTAGAGACGATTCTAATTATCGAGGGTGTTTGATTTTCTTTATGAGTGCTCATTTTTTATCTATGTCATCGTTTATGTATTAGAAAACTTGGTATGTTACTTGGTTGATGTAATTGAAAAGAAGAAATATTGAATATGAATTTTTTCTCTATTAAAAAAAACCAAAAGCTTAAATCTTGAACTAAAACTTGAACCTTAAACCTAAAACCTAAACCCTAAACCCTAAACCCTAAACCATAAATATAAAAAAATTTAAAAAATTAAAAAAACCTAAACCCTAAACCTTAAAAAACTCTAAATACTATACCCCAAACCATAAACCCTAAACCTGAACCCTAAACCCTAAACCCTAAAAGCATAATCAATAAAACCATATAGCCTAAACCCTAAACCCCAAACCCTAAATTTAAGCCTAAAGTAACTAAATGAATTAAAAATAAAGCTAAACCCTAAGAATGAGTAGAAGCTTGATGGTATGAACATCATCATCAATCAGGCTCAATTTATATCTAGCGGTGGAGGCAAAGGCGGAAGCGGTGGTTATCACAATGGTGGTGGGGATCTGGAGGTGCTGGTGGATATGGTGGGGGTGGCCAGAGCAGTGGTGGTTATGGAGGCGGGAGAAAAGATAGAGGTTACAGCCGCGGTGGTGGTGGAGGGAGAGATCGGGGATACGATGGTAGATCTAGCTAGTCGGGAGGCCGGGGTGGTTCTGATGGGAACCGGAGAAACTGAAGAATGGTCGATCCGATCTACTGCTTATAAAATTATATCTTTACAGTAAAGATAATTCTAGCTATCAAAGGTTTTTGATTTGCTCTATGCGTGCTCATTTTTGAACTATGTCATCCTTTGTGTATTAGAAAACTTGGTGTGTTACTTGGTTGATGAAGTTGAAAAGAAGAAATGTTGAATACGAATTTGTTCTTTGTTAAAATAAAAAAAGAAACCTTAAACCCTAAACCATAAACTAAAACTTGAACCTTAAACATAAAACCTAAACCCTAAACCCTAAACCTTAAAATAAAAAACAAAAAATAAATAAAAAAAAACCTTAACCCTATACCCTAAAATCTACAACCCTAAACCTCTAACCCTAATCCCTAAGCTCGAAACTCAAAAAATCTAAAAACTTAAACCAAAATTTAAATATAACCTAAATAAAATAAAAACAAAACAAAAAATAAGAATAAAATAAACCTTAAATAAAATAAAATAAAAAGTAAATGAAAACCTAAACCTAAAAATAAAACCTAAAAATAAATAAAAAACCTAAACCCTAAACTAAAGAAAAAACCTAAACCTAGAATAAAAATAAAATAAAATAAACCTAAACCTAAATAAAAATAATTAGAACTAAAATAAATAAAACCTAAACCTAAACCTAAACATAAACTAAAAAAAATAAAATAAACTAAAGGTAAAACTAAATATAAACTAAAAAGTAAAACCAAAATAAACCTAAAATAAAATGAAAACCACCTAAAAAAAAAATAAAATAAAAGCCTAAACCTAAACCGAAAAATACAAAATAAAATGTAAACCTAAAGAATAAAAATATAAAAATACACAACTAAAAGAAAACCTAAACCTAAATGATAAACTAAAATAAAAAGCCTAAACTAAAATAAATTAAAATAAAATAAATAAATTATACTAAAAAAAATTAAATAAATAAACCTAAATAAAAATAAAAAATAAAATAAACACAAATAAATAAAAAATAAAATAAATAAACTTAAACCTACTAGTTTACTTAATTTTAAAAAAAACTAAACCCTAAATCCTAAACCCTAAACTCTAAACCCTAAACCTACATCCATAAACCTACAACCCTAAACCTTAAACCCAAAAACCCTAAACTCTAAACTCTAAACACTAAACCCTAAACCATAAACCCTAAACCCTAAAACCTAAACCCTAAACCCTAAACCCTAAAACCCTAAACTCTAAACCGTAAACCCTAGACCCTAAACCCTAAAACCTACAATCCTAAGCCCTAAACCCTAAACCCTACACCCTAAACCCTAAGAATCAGAAGAACCTTGACGACAGTAACATCACCGTCAACTAGGCTCAGTTTAGATCTACCGGTGGAGGCGAAGGTGAAGGTGGTGGTTATTACAATGGTGGTGGGGAATCTGGAGGTGCTGGTGAATATGGAGGTGGTTGGAGCAGTGGTGGTTATGGAGGTGAGAGGAGTGACAAAAATTATACCCATGGTGGTGGCGGAAGGAGAGATCGGGGATATGATGGCAGATTTCGCCACTCGAGAGGCGAGGGTTGGTTCTGACAGAAACTAGAGAAATTGAAGAATGACCGATTTGATCTGCTACTTATGGATCTATCTTTATAGTAGAGACGATTATACATATCTTAGGGTTATGATTTGATCTATGGGTGCTCATTTCTGATCTATGTCGTCGCCTGTGTCTTAGAAAACTTGGGGTGCTACTTGGTTGCTAAAGTTGAAAAGAAGAAATATTGAATCTGAATTTGTTCTTTGTTATTAAAAAACCTTTAACCTTAAACCCTAAACCTAAAATGTAAGCCATAAACCCTAAACCCTAAATCCTAAACCATAAAACCTAAAAACCCTAAACCCTAAATATACTAAAACATTTGATTTAATACATGCTCAAATATATGATTTAATAAATCAGACGATGAAATTTGTTAAATTTGAAGTGGGAATTAGGTTGTAGTACCAATGGTGTGATATGCCAATTATAGTCTAAAAAGTTCGATTTTATGTTCAGAATAAATATTATATGTTATAGCTAAACCTAAACCTAAATAAAAATAAAATAAGATAAAATAAAAACCTAAACTAAAACCTAAACCTAAACCTAAGCCTAAACCTAAAAATAAAATTAAATTAAAAATAAAAATAAACTAAAATAAAATAAATAATAACCTAAACTAAACTATAAAAAATAAAATAATCCTAAGAATAAAAAACCTAAATAAAATAAAAACTAAACTTAAATAATATTAAAATAAACCAAAAATAAAATAATATAAAAACTAAATAAAAACCTAAACCAAAAAAATAAACCTAAAAATAAAACTTAAAAATAAATAAAAAATAAAACCTAAACCCTAAACTAAAAAAAACCTAACCCTAAAATAAAAAAAATTAACTTAAAATAAAATAAACCTAAACCTAAACTAAAATAAACTAAACTAAATTACATAAAACCTAAACCTAAACCAAAAATAAACTAAACCTAAACCTAAACCTAAACTAAAGAAAATAAAATAAATTAAAAAAAAAACCTAAACCTAAACTAAAAAAGAAAACCTAAAAATAAATCTAAAATAAAAACCTAAAACCTAAACCTAAAAAATAAAATAAAAACCTAAACCTAAACCTAAAAATAAAAAATAAAACCTAAACCTAATAAATAAAATAAAAATAAAACTCAACTAAAAAGTAAAATTAAACTTAAACCTAAACCTAAAAAATAAACAAAAATAAAAAACCTAATTTAAAATGAATAAACCTAAAATAAAAAAATCCCTAACCTTAAACCTACAACCCTAAACCCTAAACCCTAAATGCTAAACCCTAAACCCTAAACCCTAAACCATAAACCCTAAAACCTACAACCCTAATCCTAAACCCTAAACCCCAAATAATCATCCCTAAACCCTAAACCCTAAAACCCAAAACCTAAACCCTAAATCGTGAATACCTAAATACCTAAACATAAAGTAAATAAAACCTAAAAATAAAATAAATAAGTAAACCTAAACCTAAATAAAATAGTAAAAATAAAATAAAATAAAAACCTAAACTAAAACCTAAACCTAAACCTAAACCTAATGCTAAACCTAAACATAAAAATAAAACAAAATAAAATAAATAAAAACTAAACTAAATAAAATAAATAAAAACCTTAAATAAACTAAAAAATAAAATAAACATAAAGATAAAAAAACCTAAATAAAATAAAAACTAAACGTAAAATAAAAATAAACTAAAATAAAAACTAATTTAAAACCTAAAACTAAAAATTAACCTAAAAATAAATCTTAAACCTAAAATAAAAAAATAAAATAAACCTAAATCTAAACTAAAATAAACTAAACTAAAATAAATAAAACCAAAACCTAAACCCTAAAGCTAAAAAAATAAACTAAACCTAAAATTAAAAATGAAAACCTAAACCTAAAAAATAAAATTAAAATAAAACTAAACATAAAAATAAAACTAAACCGAAACCAAAACCTAAAAGATAAACTAAAATAAATAAACCTAAAATAAATAAACTAAACTAAATAAAAATAAAAATAAACCTAAATAAAAATAAAAAATAAACCTAAAAAATCTAAACCTAAACTTAATAAAACCTAAAAATAAAATAAATAAAAAAACTTAAACATAAATAAAATAAAAACAAAACCAAAACAAAAACCTAAACCTAAACCTAAACTTAAAATTAAAATAAAATAAACTAAACTAAAATAAATAATAACTAAAACTAAACTAAAAAATAAAATAAACCTAAGAAAAAAAAATTTTAATTAAATAAAAGCTAAACGTAAAATAAAAATTAAATTAAATTAAAATAAACCTAAAATAAAGACTAAATAAAAACCTAAACCTAAAAAATAAACCTAGAAAATAAAACCTAAACCATAAACTAAAAAAATACCTAACCCTAAAATAAAAATAAAATATAGAAAATAAAACAAACTAAACTAAACTGAAATAAACTAAACCTTAACATAAACCAAAATAAAATAAAATTAAAAAACTAAAAATAAACCTAAACCTAAACAAAAAAATAAAAGCTAAAACCTAAAAAAATAAAATAAAAACATAAACCTAAAAATAAAAAATAAAACATAAAACTCAAAAATAAAATTAAAATAAAACTCAACCAAAAAATAAACCTAAAATAAAAAACCTAAACTAAAATAAATAAACCTAAAATAAAAAAAAAACCTAACCCTAAACCCTATACATTACACCTTAAACCCTAAACACTAAACCCTAAATCCTAAACCATAAACCCTAAACCCTAAAACCTACAACCTTAAATCATAAATCCTAAACCGCAAACCCTCTACCTTAAACCCTAAACCCTAAACACGAAACCCTAAACCCTAAAATCCTAAGAACCTAAACCTAAATTAAATAAAACCTAAATATAAAATAAATAAATAAACCTAAACCTAAATCAAATAAAATAAAATAAAAAGATAAACTAAAACCTAAACCTAAACCTAACCCTAAAAATAAAATAAAATAAAAAATTAAAACTAAACAAAAATAAAATAAATAAAAATCTAAAGTAAACTAAATAAAATAAAATAAACCTAAAAATAAAATAAAATAAAAATTAAATAAAAACCTAGACCGAAAAAATAAAATTGAAATCCTAAACAAAAAGAAAAACCTAAACCTAAAATAAACAAAATAAACCTAAATCTAAACATAAACTAAACTAAACTAAACTAAAATAATTAAAAGCTAAAATAAACTAAACCTAAACCCTAAAGTAAATAAAATAAAATAAAAATAAACAAAAACCTAAACTAAAAAAATAAAACATAAAAATAAACCTAAAATAAAAACTTAAAACTAAAACCTAAAAAAATAAAATAAAATACTAAACCTAAACCTAAAAATAAAAAATAAAACCTGATCCTAAAAAAATAATTAAAAATAAAACTAAACTAAAAAAATATGCATAAACCTAAACCTAAACCTAAACCTAAAAAAAAACTAAAATAAAAAAACTAAACTAAAATAAATATACTTAAAATAAATAATCAAAAGTAAATAAAAAATAAAAATATACCAAAATAAAAGTAAAAAAAATAAAAAAAAACAAAAAATAAATATAAAATAAACTTAATAAACCTAAACCTATCGGTTTACTAAATTTAAAAATAAAAGAAAAAACCTTAAACCCTAAACCAAAACCCTAAACCTTAAAACTAACCTGAAACCTACAACCATACACGGACCCAAAATCAAATCCTAAATTAACCTAAACCTAAACCCTAAACCTAAATCTAATCCTAAACCCTAAACCCTAAAACCCTAAACCCTAAAATGACCCTAAACCTCACCCTAAACCAAAAAAAACCTAAACCCTAAAGCATAAAACCTAAACCCTAAAATAACAATAAACCCTAAGCAAACCCTAAATCCTAAAACCTAACCCTAAAATCTAAACCCTAAAACCCTAAACCCTAATCCCTAAACCCTAAACCCTTAACCATAAACCCTAAAAACCTAAAAACCTAAACTTAAACTAAATAAAACCCAATAATAAAATAAATCATAAAACCTAAACCTAAATAAAATAAACAAAATAAAATAAAATAAAAACCTAAACTAAAACCTAAACTTAAACATAAAATTGAATAAAATAAAAAATTAAAATAAAATAAAATAAAATAAATAAAAACCTAAACTAAACTAAAAAAAATAAAATAAAGATAAGAATAAAATAAAAACTAAACATAAAATAAAAATAAAATAAACCTAAAATTGAATAAAGTAAAAACTAAATAAAAACCTAAACCTAAAAAATAAACCCAAAAATAAATAAAAAATAAAACCTAAAGTCTTAACTAAAAAAAACCTTAACCTAAAATAAAAATAAAATAAATAAAATAAAATAAACCTAAACCTAAACTAAAATAAACTAAACTAAAAATAAATAAAACCTAAACCTTAACCTAAACCTAAACCTAAATTAAATAAAATAAAATTAACTAAAAATAAAACTAAACCTAAATTAAAAAATAAAACCTCAAAATGAACCTATAATAAAAACCTAAAACCTAAACCTAAAATAATAAAAAAAATATAACTTAAACATCAAAAATAAAATAAAATTAAAACTCAACTAAAAAATGAACCTAAACCTAAAAAACATAAACTATAATAAATAAATTAAACTAAATAAAAATAAAAATAAACCTACATAAAAAAATAAAATAAACTCAAATAAAAAAAATAAACTAAATAAATTGACAACCCTAAACTCTAAACCCCAAACCATAAGCTAACCTGAAACCTTAAACCCTAAACTAGCCCTAAACCCTAAGAATGGGCAGAACCTTGACGGCCAAAACATCACAGTTAACAAGGCTCACTCTAGATCTGGCAGTGGAGGCAAAGTTGAAGGTGGTGGTTATCAAAGTTGTGGTGGGGAATCCGGAGGTGCTGGTGGATATGGAGGTGGTGGTCGGAGCAGTGGTAGTTATGGAGGTGGGAGGAACGATGGAGGTTATAGCTGTGGTGGTCATTCTGATGGGAATTGGAGAAATTGAAGAATGGTCAATCCGATCTATTGCTTATGGAATGGTGTCTTTACAATTGAGGCGGTTCTACTTGACTATGGTTTTTGATTTCCTCTATGGGTGCTCATTTTTATCTATGTCATCGCTTATGTTTTAGAAAACTTGGGGTGCTACTTGGTTGATGAGATCAAAAAAGAAGAAATGTTGAATATGAATTTGTTCTCTGTTAAAAAAAACCTTAAACCCTGAACCCTAAACCCTAAACCCTAAACCCTAAACATAAAACCTAAACCCTGAACCCTAAAACATAAACCTAAAAAAAAAAAAAAACTCAACTAAAAAATAAACCTAAACCTAAAAAATAAACAAAAATAAATATAAATAAAAAATAAACCTAAGTAAAAATACTTATCAAAATAAACTCAAATAAATAAAAAATAAACTAAATAAACCTAAACCTACCCATTTACTTAATTTAAAAAAACCCTATACTCTAAATCCATAACCCTAAACCCTAAATCCTAAACAAAAACCTAAATAAACCCTAAACCTAATCCTAAACCTTAAACCTAAACCCTAATCCCTAAACTACTTAACCCTAAACCACTACTCCTGGGCCCTCCTTAAACCAAATACCACCATAAACTGACTCTACCACTACCACTGACTAAACCCACTACCCCACCCTTAAACTTCCTAACCCTCTAAACCTAAATTCTATATACTGACCTTTACCACTCATCTAAATATCTCCTAATCTTACTAACTGACTAAATCTAACCTCCCACTGAGGCCTGGGCCACTAACCTGATCATACCAAATCCTCTAAACCTTCACCCTATCACTTTAAACCTCTCCTATACTAAACTATAACCATACTATCCCCACCTAAACCTCCTCTAAATAAAAAATAATATATAAATAAAATCCAATAAATTAATTAAAATAATGCTAAATCTAAACCCAAAAAATAAATAAAATGAAAAATAAAATAAACTAAAATAAAATAAATTAAAACCAAACGAAACTACAAATTAAAAACCTAAATAAAATAAAATTAAAATAAAATAAACCTAAAATAAAATAACCTAAACCCTAAAATAAAAACCTAAAGCTAAAAAATAAACCATAAACCCTATCCTAAACACTAAACCCTAAAAATAACCCTAATCCCTAAACCCTAAACCTACAACCCTAAACCCTAAACCCTAAACCCTAAAACCCTAAACTCTAATCCCTAAACTTTAAACCCTAAACCCTAAACCCTAAACCCTAAACCTTAAATCCTTAAAACCTAAACCCTAAAACCATAAACTCTAAACCTAAACCATAAACCCTTAACCCTAAACCCAAAAACCTATAACCCTAAATCTTAAACCCCAAACCCTAAATCCTAAAATAACCATAAACCCTAAGAATGGGCAAAACCTTGACGGCTGGAACATCACCATCAACTAGGCTCAGTCTAGATCTGGCGGTTGAGGTGAAGGCGGAGGCGATCATTATCGTAGTGGTGGTGGGGGATCTAGAGGTGCTGGTGGATATGGAGGTGGTGGTCGGAGTAGTGGTCGTTATGGAGGTGAGGGGAGTGATGGAGGTTACAGCCATGATGGTGGCTGAGGGAGAGATCTCAGATATGATGCCAAATCTTACTACTCGAGAGGTAGGAGTGGTTCTAATTTGAACTGGAGAAACTGAAGAACAACTGATCTGATCTACTACTTATGGAACTGTGCCTTTATAGTAGAGACGGTTCTACTTATCTAGGGTTTTTGATTTTCTTTATGGGTGCTCATTTTTTATCTATGTCATGGCTTCTATCTTAGAAAACTTGGGGTGTTAATTGGTTGATGAAATAGAAAAGAAGAAATGTTGAATATGAATTTGTTCTCTATTGAAAAAAAATCTAAAATCTTAAACCCTAAACCCTAAACTAAAACTTAAATCCTAAACCAAAAACATAAACCCTAAACCCTAAACCCTAAACCTTAAAAATAGTAAACCCTAAACACTAAACTATAAACACTAAACCTTAAACCCTAAACCCTAAACTAAAACTTAAATCCTAAACCTAAAACATAAACCCTAAATCCTAAACCCTAAACCCTAAACTCTAAACACTAAATTGTAAACACTAAACCCTACCCTAAACCTTAAACCTTAAGCCCTAAACCCTAAACCCTAAAGCCTTGAACCCTTAACCCTAAACCCTAAACCCTAAAGCCATAAACCCTAAATCCTAAAACCTATAACCCTAAACCAAAAACCCTAACCCAAAACTAACCCTAAACCTTGAATAAAGATGTCATTAGGAGTAGATCTAAAGAACGACCCAATTCTAACATAATTATGGTAGCTAAAGAAAATGTCTTCAAGAGTCTTTCTCTTGACTATTAGAGATTTGAATACCATAAATCCTAAACCTAAATCATGTTATAATACCATATATTATAGTATAATGTAGCATCTTATATGTCATCATGTAGTGATGTGTTTTTGGATGTTATATGATGTTTTAAAATGTTTTAATATATTATGGCATTGTTCCCTATAGTCTATATTAATATAAATCATAAAAATATTGATTTAATAAATTAGATGATGAAATTTATTAAATTTGAAGTAGGAATTAGGTCGTAGTACTAAAGGTGTGCTACGCCACTTGTAGTCTAAAAAGTAAGATTTTATGTTCAAAATAATTTTATATGTTGTAGCAAAGTGTAGCATCATATATCATAATATATTATTCTATGCATTTTAAATTCTTTCAATATTTTACAATCATGCAGTCGAGCTTACACTAGCATTATTTATGAAAATATTAATTTAGACTTTAAAATGGTGGAATTTGGCCAAATTCATAATAGGTTGAGCATGGCATCATAATATATTTTTTCAATTTAAAATATGTAAGTGGTACGACGAAAATATATATTTTTTTATTATTTAGACTAATTTTAAGATTTTTATCTTAAGCAATCCCTTGTGATGTGATATGCAATGTAATATAATATAATATGTTATAGTGTGTTATAATATGGGATGCCAAAACATAGTGTAGCATCATGCATTATAGCATAATATTATGTATTACAATTTGTTGTTTAGCATATTTTAGTTTGTTATAGTATGATGTAGTAGAGCTTGTACTGGTATAATTCAAAAATATAATGATTTATAGGCTGAGATTATGGGATTTGGCCAAATATAAAGTAAGCTTTTGGGAACATCATTGGGGGTGTACGATGGTGTGTCATTTAATTAAAAGAATGAAATTTTGCATCTAAAATAAATGTTCATTTTTCAGCCAAATTATATATATATTTTTTTCTTAAAGGGATTCATTTTAAGGTGTAATGTAAGATAATATATTATATGAAAGGATATTAAAATATAATGTACATAATAATATAGCTTCACATATATATGAATGTGGTGGTGTGTTTCTAAATGTTATCATACATTTTAGTATGTTTTACTTTTGTTATAATACATTGGGTTAAAACTCACAAAAATGTTAATTTGAAGTTTGAGATGGAAGAATTTGGCCAAATTGACATCACACACAATGAAGCAACACCAAAATTATGCTATTTTGTACCATGTCTAATAGAAAAATAATAATTTTACATCAAAAATGAACATTATTCATATTTTGAGAAACTTTTGTACCTTTTAAGTGATTATAATGAGGTGTAATGTTAGATCATATATTATATTATAGCAAATTATAATATTACATCATATATTATAATATAATATAGTGTGCTAATTCACACTATAATATGTTTAACAAGATATTGTGTAGTTAGTTTGAGTTTGCACCATCACAAATCATAAAATATTGATTACAATATTAAGATGGTGTAATTTGAACCACTATGTTGTTAGGCTTTTGGTTGAAGTATTAAAGGTGTGCATAAGAGAAGAAATAAGATTCGATGAGAATTCCAT
This sequence comes from Cymbidium sinense, assembly GCA_021442155.1. Taxonomy (NCBI): domain Eukaryota; kingdom Viridiplantae; phylum Streptophyta; class Magnoliopsida; order Asparagales; family Orchidaceae; genus Cymbidium; species Cymbidium sinense. The sequence continues at coordinate 274,768,352 of CM038215.1, read as the reverse complement.
GCCAAGGACATGGAGGGAGATCCGTTAGGGGATCACACATGCTTTGGACATGGCATGTGAGGGGTCTACATCAAGGGCATAGAAGGAGAAAATCTACTCGGGATATGGTTTGAATTTAATTTGATTATATGTTTTGTGGAAAGAAGATCCCTTAGGGATAAGAATCTATAATCCATTGAGGATTAAGATTGAATCAACTTTAATTTGTTCTACTTTAATTGATGTGGAGGCACATATGCTAGAGATATGGTCTTGAGTCCACTCGAGATCAGGTATATGAACCTTCCACTAGGGATGTAGGTTTGGGCTATCCATTGGGGATTGAGATTTGAGTTTGATTTCATAGGTTTGTGTGGGGTTGTATCCACTGGGAATAAGAGTATGATTGGATTTCTTAGATTTAGACTATACTGGGGGAGTTTGTTTAATTTGGCTCCATTAGGGAGGTTGGTTTTGAATTTGATTTATTTTCTTGACATGTCTATATATGATTTGGGGCTCCACTAAGGAGAAGGGTGTGATTTAACTCCACTGGAGAAAATCATATTAGGTTTAATTTAATCTGAGTTAATGTATGGACCTTGTTGGTGTGCGATGGACCCACTGAGAAAAGTCTATATCAGCCTTGCTCCACCTCAGGTTTACAAATCCAAAGGGATAGTCTGCTGGCTGTGGGGTAGAGCTAGCCAACCTAAGGGGTTGCCTTTCTGTGTGCAACGGTTGTTCTAGGAAGAAGGAGTAGCAGACTTACATCTTCCAAAGTAAGGAAAACCTACTCGGGTGACCTGTTGGATGCATAATAAATCGAATCTGACCTAGGGTGAATACTGAGTCAATGCCACTAAGGACTTATGTCAACTCAAAAGTAGTCAAGATTAGTTTTATCTTAATTTCATGTGATTTGGATGGTTTGTTTGGTTTAGTTTGATTTTGAATTGAGGGAATATCTATTGGGGATGTGAGCATGGTCAAATTTGATCGATTTAATTTATGGACCATGTTGGTGTGCGATGGACCCACTAAGAAGGGGCTATATCAAACTTATCCAATCTCAAATTTGCAAATCCAAAGGGATAGTCTACTGGTCGTGGGATAGAGCTAGCCTGCCTAAGGGGTTGCCTTTCAGTGTGCAACAACTTTGCTAGGAAGGAGTAGCAGTCTTACATCTTTTAAAGCAGGGAACAACCACTGGGGTGACCTATTGGTAGCCACTAATAACAGACACTCTTGAGTGAATGTCGGTTGGGGACTTATATTAACTCAAAGTAGTCCCATCCTATGGAGTTTTTCTGAAACTACCCTAAAGATAGGATGCATGCTTGGGAAAATATATCGCTAGGGGTGTCCTCTTAATTCACAAGTGAATATATATTTTGTTTATATGTTTCCGTGGACCCTGTTGGTATGCGAGGGACCACACTGAGTAGGGGCTATGTAGGCCTTAACCTATCTTAGATTTACTAGACCAAAGGAGAATCTGCAAATCCATAGAATTGATTCTCCAACCACAGGGGTGGTTACTAGGAAAGGGGAACTATTCAATCTAATAGTAACTCGAGTAATGTATAAATGGGTTCACAAAGGATGTGATCCAAATATAGTGCCCACATGGGAGATGCTGCTAGGGGCATTGTCTTGAGCCCTGGAAAAGAAAGCCTATAGCTATACGATGGCCAACTCAAGGAGAAAGTTAAACAAACTTACATCGGACATGAGTGGTGTATCCTAAGGTGCGATAACCAACCAACCTAAGGTGTATCCGTCAACATGAGTGGTATATCTATCAGCATAGTGAAAATCAACCAACCTAAGCTATTCGTTGGTGTGCAATGATCAATTTGGAAAGAGAGTGTTTAGGCTTACAACTTTCCATGTGTTACTAATTATTAGGATTGTCTATCATTGGTAGCACAGATGCTATCTGACCTAGAGTGACTACTAAGCAGGGAGCTCGAGGAAGGACTAGACCCAGACTTGAAGTAATCAGGAGGGAAGGGGATGCTAGGGGACTGGACCCAGTCAATGCACGAAGCTAATCTAAGAAGAATACACACCAGACTCACATCCTCTTAAATGAAACCAACATGAGGTAGCTTACTGACCATGCAGTAAGGCCTACCAAACTAACAAGGTGCTCATCGATGTGTAGTAGCTAAGTAAAGAAGGAAAGCATATCAAACTTACATCCTCCAAAGCAAGAACACTGCTGGGGTGACACACTGGGAGGGTAGCACATCAGCCCAACCTAGAGCAGCTATTGAGTGAGTACCGCTAGGGGTGTTATCTCAACTCAGAGTTTCTCGAGATAAAAGTTATGTGTTTGTTTTATATATTTGCGTGTAGTTTGTGTTTATGTTGTATCGATTAAGGATAGGATACCACTCAGGTTCATTACACCTTCCCTAAACACATCATGGTAAATTCACAAATAAGAATACTTTCAACATGGAAGAGATTGAATTCAAAATGAAATTTTCATTACTGATAATTATTTTTGAACATGATTTATAATATTTCTTTAAGTAGAGCATATTGATTGAAAGTATTGGATGCTCTCTATTATGATTAATAAGCTAATAATATTTTCCTTGGTAGACCTTCTCTCTACTAGAGGGCCTTCCCAAGTGGGTTCAAACTTGATTCCCATCTTACGACAGGCAATAATCGGTCTCCTTAGAACTAAAATAAGATCTCCTACTTGAAAAGTTTTGGGATGAACCAACTTGTTATGAGTTTGAATCATTTTAGCTTTGTACAACTTGAGATTTTGGCATTCCCGCAGGCATCTCTCCTCCAAACCTTCGAGCTCTTCTAACCTCAACTTGGCATTCTGCTCTATTATGATTTTGCTACCCACAGCTATCCTTAGTGAAGGGAGTTGGACTTCTAATGGTAAAATGGCTTGGGACCCATACACTAAGGAAAAAAGATTAGATTGAGTTGGAGTTCTATATGTGATGCAGTAGGCCCATAAGGCTTCAACTAACTACTCATGCCACTATCGCTTATTGTTGTCAAGTGTCTTCTTCAGTATTTGGATGAGAGTTTTACTGAAGGATTCTTCTAAGCTGTTTTCCCTCGAGTAGTTGATGGTAAAATATCCCTAATCTATGTTGTGTCTCTGGGAAAATTTGTTGATCTTGGTGCTCTTGAATGGAGCACTATTATCAGATATAATTCTTCGAGGCACTCTGAACCTATATATGATATGGTTCCTAAGAAATTGGAGCACATGCTTTGTTTTGTCCTCTCTGAGCAGAATCACCTTCACCCATTTGGAAAAGTATTCAGTAGTAGCTAAGATGAATCGATGACCCTTAGAAGAAGGAGGATCAATCAGACCCACTATGGCAGTACCCCAACACTTGAATGGCCATAAGGCCAACTTAGAATTTAGAATGTTGTGTGGTTGGTGTAGGACTACACCATGTATTTGACATTGGTGGCATCGCCTAGCCGTATCCATGTAATCTTTGATCATCGATGGATAGTAATCTCCTAGTATCTTGATCTTAGTTTTCATCTTCGGACTGGATTGGTTGGCTCCACATAATCCTGAGTGTACCTTGATCATGATTTTATGAGCTTCACCCTTGTCTAAATAATGTAACAACATATGATCGAAAGACCGACAGTACAAGACACCATCGACAAGAGCATAGGAAAGTGCACATTGCTTCATCTGTTAGGCTTGGGACTTCTCTTGAGGTAGTTTTCCTTTATTTAGGTAATCCATGAATGGTTGCCTCTAATCTAACTCCTCTTCCTTCTTAGTAATGGCAACATCCCCTTCAAGAGAGTACTTTTTGATGAATTCAATATCAATAAAAGATAATGATTGTCTATTTTAGACCTTTATTGATAGGGAATCATCCTATAGACATGTCAACTCCTTGGCACGCTTAGCTAAAGCATATGCTATGACATTCTATACTCGAGGAATCTTATAAATGGTAACCTCTAGGATTTGGGCCAAAAACTCCATGGTGTACTTATGGTAGTGATGGAGCTTGGGCTTTATAATCTTATAGGACACAACCATTTGGTTGATAACTAATTAAGAATCCCTAAAGATGTTGATGTTCTAGATGCTTAGAGTAATGGCTAACTCTAAATTGGCAAGCAGAGACTCATATTCAGCTTCATTATTGGTGTAAGGATTGGATAGATGATATGAGAATCTCATCACATCGTGGTCTGGAGTTAAGAGAACTATTCCTACCCTTACCATTCCTAGAATAGTAGATTCTGGTTCTTCTCCTCTTTGATAGGAAGCTGCACCAACAAAGTACATCTCCCAATGGTGAATGCTAGTATCCCCTAAGTTTATGATTTATTCATTGGGAAGATCATCACTAAGCAGAGAGTCAGCAGGTAGTGAGTGTTCTACTAAGAAATCTGCTAGCTCTTGTCCTTTCACTGCACAGATGGTTATGAAAGTAATGTTAAATTGTGAGAGGATCTTGGATCATCATGCCAACCATTTAGATAGCGTCATCCATCTCATGAGATACTATAATGGATTGATCCTAGAGATTATGTTCACCTTATAAGGAAGCATGTAGTGATATAGCTTTTGGGATGCAAAAATTAAAGCTAGGCAATGCTTCTTAATGGGTGGATAATTAGCCTCAGTAGAGAATAGATGATGGCTAAGGTAGTAGAGTGCATTTTCCTTCCCTTCATCATTTGCTTGAGCCAATAAAATACCAAGAGAGTCATCTAATGCAGTAGTGTAAAGTATGAGCTCCTCAGATGGGCTACAAGAACAATGTCATCGTATTGCTTGATGTCTTCAAAGGCAAGCTCACACTTGTCATCCCACTTAAACTTGACATCCTTTTTGACAAGTGCTGAGAATCACCAACATCTTGCTAATAGGTTGGATATAAAGCATCTTAGATTCTCTAACTGCCATTGGAATGATTTGAGTTGAGTTAAAATTTTAGGTAGTCACATTTTTAATATCGCCTTAATCTTCTTTAGATCAATTTCGATTCTCTAGTGTCAGATAACAAACCTAAGGAATTTCCTAGATGCTACTCCGAATGCACACTTCAGGGGGTTCATATTGAGGTTAAATTATCTTAACTATTTGAAAACTACTCTGAATTCAAAGAGATGGTCTTCCTTTTCTCTACTTTTGACCACAAGATCATCGACATTGCACTCAACTTGATGGAGAATGAGTTTGTTGAATATTCGAGTAATAGCCTACTAGTATGTAGAACCGACATTTTTAAGGATGAAAGGCATGACCTTATAGTAATATATATTTTGATCTGGTTCTAGTTGTTTTTCATCTTCATGGGCCATCTTTATTTGGTTATATTCAGATGAGTCATCCATAAAGATAAGGTTAAATGAGATGAGGCAATGTCCGCCATCAGCTCCGGGATTGGTAGTGAAAATTCATCTTCTTGGGCATGCCTTATTTAAATCCCTAAAAGTGACGCATATGTTAATTTGACCATTCTTTCTTTTAACTGAGATGACATTGGCTGACCAGGTAGAGCATTTTTCTTCCTGGATGAAGCCAGTATCGATCAATTTCTTGACTTCATTAAGAACATGTTGTTCTATTTCTAATCGCATGTGTCTAGGAGCTTGCTTGATTCGATTAGTTATAGGTTTTATTACTAGTTTATGGACCGCTATGTCAGGAGCCAATCCAGACATCTCTTCATAACTCTATGCAAAGAAGTCCTTAAACTCAATCAATAGCCTAACTAAGTCAATGGTTTCAATTTCATTCAACAAAGAACTGATGTATGTTGGGCGTGGATCTTCTTCAGTTCCTAAGTTGATTTCGTTGAGCTCAACGATGGTTGACTTGATCTCTTCCTTGAACTCTGGTAGTGCATCTTTAACTTCAAAATCATTTGGTTCATCTAAAGTTTCTAAGTATAGCTCCTCATATGAGTTAATGTGATTTGAAAAGAACTTATCAGATTCCAAATGATTGGTGATGACTAAGTGTCATCATCATCATCGACCACTACAAATTCTAGTCCTGGTCTTGATTGAAATCTTTTGCATTTGTTCTTTCATATTCTTTCAAAGTAATCTGACCTACGATTTCACCAAGTATGTGGGATTAACCCTTTCTTTGCTAAATTATGAACACAAGGCAAGTACTAATCAAAAGGTAATTCTATTAAATCATTATATAAATCATCCTCAAGTTCTACATCAATTTCTTGACTTGAGGATGATGCTCCTAGAAAAGAACCTCTGAAGTCTTCACACCTATGGATGACTTAGGGCTTCCTTAACTACCAAACCTTCAACTTTATGAGAGGAAAGTTGGTTTAGAGCTAAGGTTCCCAACTGATGCCTAACTATTTCACATATAGACTTGGATACACTTATGCTTTTCTTTGGAGCCTGATCTTCATCGTTATCTGGCTCAAGTGTTACCTCCAATGGAATCTACTATTGAGAAGAGTTGGCTGGTGTGCTAACCATATAAGACTCATCTTATGAAATTGATTTGAAGCCTATATGGATAGCAGATGTACTCCTAGTAGCTTGGACATATCTTCTATTTGGTGGCCAATATGGAGGTTTTCCACCCATAGGACTACCTCTAAACTAGCCTCTTCCTCTGTCTGGTGGAGGTCAGGTCATCCTACCCATATGTTCAAATGAAGTAATGAACAATGGGTGAAATCTAATGTTAAGCTTCACTTCCTCCTCTAAGTCTATTTTCGCTCCTTTTTATTTTCTTTTTCATTTTCTTTTTTCTTTCTTTTCCTTTTTCTTTTATTTTTATTTTTAAACTTTGGCCAAGTTCACGAGACTAGAGTTGTTGATTTTGAGGGAGGTAGTAAGTCACATCATCATATATACTAATCTCAGGAATTATAAATGGCTTGAGATCTCCATTGACACAGTAGACTATCCTACCTCTCACAAACTTCATATATTGATGTAGAGAGGATGGAACTATTTTGTTCTCGTGTATCCATGGTTCCTAAATAAAGTGTTGAAAGATGTATCTAAGTCTATAATGTGAAACTTGACTTCAGTTTTCCAATCATCTATCTCCAAGGGAAACACTTAAGAGTCTCCTAAACACTAAGACTTCTCTAGTCATAAGATACTTCTAACAATTAGGTAAACACTTAACCTATTCCTAAAGACTTAGAAGGGTTAACCATAGGATTAGGTTATGCCTTAGGGATTAAGATAATCCACCTACTCTACAAAATAAATCCAATCCATGTTCACATTCTCAAACCAAACCTCAAGTTCAATTCAAACATCAAATTGAAATCCAAATCCAAACCCAAATTTCAAAACCAAATGATTGAAGCCCATGATTAAATCCAAACTTGAAACCCTTCCTAAGCCATATGACCTATCCCATTGACTTCGCCAAACCTTAATCCAAATCAATCCAAAATCAACTGATTATCTAATAATCAATTTATATCTTCAATCATCTTCCTAAATATAAATCAAATCTACATTCAAATGATTAAAACTAAATCAAACTAAATCAAATTAAAATGAAACCCTTCCTAAGGTATACGACCTATCCCATGGACTTAGCCAAATATTAATCCAAATTAAGTCAATCTCAAATGATTTTCTCACAAATCAATCATATTTTCAATCATCTTCACAAATTTAATTGAAATATACATTTAAATCATCAAAACTAAATCAAACCAAATCAAAATCCAAACTTAAGCCACATGACCCAACTCCATGGACTTAGCCAAATTCGTTCATTCTAAAACCTAAATTCAATTGATTTTCACATGAATCAATCACACCTTCAATCATATCACAAATATAATGAAATCTACAATGATCAAGCCAAACAAAAATTAACCCAAGTCAAACCCAACTTAACCCTTTTGACTTGAAATGTTCAAATGAACCAAAACCCATTTGAACCCAAGCCAATTCCAATTAAATTTATATATCAATCCCAAATCCATATATAAACTTAACTAAATTAAACTCAACCCAAAGTCAAGCCAACTAAACACAATTGGTCCACTTGACCCAAAGTGGCTAATTTGACCTATTTGAGCCAAGTTCTAATCCTACCAAAATTGGATTGAACCAAGCCCATCAGAATCTCCCATCATGATTGTTGATCACCCTAGGTTGATTAATTATCCTAAATTGGGTCAAACCAAGTCAAATTGGTCATTTGACCAAGTCAACCCCTTAACCCATATGATCCCAAACTAGCCAAATTTCAACCTAAGCCAAATCTCTTGAAACCAATGATTCATTCAAAATCAAAATCAAGATTTGAATATGACTCGACCTTCAATTGAGTCTAACCAATCCCAATTGTCCCTCTAGACCCAAGTTGACCCATATTATTCTTGAAGACCAAATTAGGTCAAATAAAAATATAAATCAAATTGATTGCAACCAATGGCTCAAGTTCATTCCAAATTGATTGTTGAACTTGACCAAAGCTATGATTGGACCCAACTAAACTTAATTGACCTAAATGTTCAAGTTGCCTAATTCAAAACTAAATCCAAATTAATTCAAACCAAAGGGTACAATCATCTTCAATTGGTCAACTAAACTCAGACCAACACCCAACCCAAGCCAATTTGGTCAAATTGGTCAACTTAACTCATTTGACCCAAATGAATTCAAATGAGCCAAAATCAAATCTAAGCCAAACTAAACCAAACCAATTGAACCAAAACATCCCAAATGATCATATGAACTTAACCCAACCCTTGGTTTCACCGAACTTAACCAATTGGTCAACTTGACCCAACCTAACTCAAATTGACCTAAATGAGTCCAATTGAGCCAAATCTAATCAAATCAACTCCAATTGACTTGAAATTTGGGCTTACCCACTTTTCGCTCATTTCAAATTTGCTTAAATCAAATACAATGCCAACTGATCATTCTACCCTTGGGTTGAGGGCATCACATTAGAAAAATCACCCATGTAAGTGATCATTTCCATTCCTTGGTCACTTGGTACTCTCCCAATGGTGAACCTAGGCACTTAGGACATTACCCAACCTAACCCAAGGGGTGGTTGGGTCGACCATGACCCATGGGAGTTGTAATCACCTCACCCTCCCCATTGGAGCATTTGAAGCCCATAGATCACCCATGATTCCTCCTTGGTAGCCACCTCCACACCGTCAACCATCCAAGCTAAGCCAACTCACCTCCTCCCTGCCACCCACGACTCCCTAAGATGGCTAGATGACCATTAGAAGCCAAACCTGATCCCACCGTCCAATCAAGATGAAGGGGGACTATACACCCCCTCATTCCCACTCAAACACACATAAAAAGCATTCCTCATAGCCCTAGCTACCCAAGATGAGCCGCTAGAGCCATTCCCTAAGCTCCTATGCTCGTTCCTCATTCAAAAAATGCCATTCACATCCATTCTGAAATAGGACACTCCCATTTTTGACCTAACTCCCCCATTTCTCCATCAAACTCAAATAAACTTTGCACGCACCTTCCCTAGGCATCGTCATGCAAGAATGAATTATCTCCCAAGCTTCCTGAGCACTAGAGGTAAGACTTTGATCAAATTTGAGCTCCAAATCATCAGTTCATGGCCTTCTGAGTGAACATCGAGGAATTGATCCAATTGTTACTCAATAGGGCTTTGTCTCCACTAGATGAAGCTTCTTCAATCATTCGAGCTTACGGTCTTGACCTCCGATGAGGTATGCTTCCAAAACTAATCCTTAGAAAAAAAATAGGTTGGAGCTTTTTGAACAAAACTTGCATCACGTGTGATCTTGACTGTTAGATCCCCTCTGATCGATGTCGTGAAGATGTGGGATCCTTTTGGAGTTGATCCAAGCTTGGGTAAGCTCGGATCAAGAGAGCAATGGCAGACAGACTCCATTCTCCCTCACTTGCATGATGTTAGATCACGCACCATCTATTCCGCATGATCAGAATGGATGGTCATGTTTAGACCCGATAGATCGATCTGATTTAATCATATTAAGCTGTGGGATTAATCATAGCAATTCGATCTTAGATTGGATGTTAGATGAGAAAGCGCATCCGCTGCTGCCACGTAGGAGCTGAGTTGGATAAGTTTTAAGTAGCCAATCCCATGGTGCCACGTAGAAAGTGGGTCACGTGGCACCAATAGGATTAGGCTTTAATTATGCTTAATTAATCATTTTTAATGGCTGAAACTTCTAAAAATCATAAAAAAATCATAGAGAAATAAAAAAATGCAAATAAATACTCATTTTAAAAGGGTTTTTAGAGGAGAATTAAATAAAAATGTTCTTAACTAATTTTGAACAATAATTAAAGTTTAATTAAAAATTAATCAGCTTAATTACTCTTTAATTACATGAGAAATGAATTTTAAATTTTGTAGATTAATTTAATGGGATGACCTCTGCCTCCCATTATTTTCTTGGGATTTATTGCTCATTTAACCATAAAAGTAATTAATTAAGTCCCTCAATCTAAAAAACTATTAATCATGATCCAATTGCATTAGACCCCTTTAATTTCCTAGGATCATTGCAAGTTTATTTTCAATGCATATCATGTTTGCTCATAATTATTTAGTTAATTACTTTAAGGTGACATAGGTAAGGGTAATTAATTCATCTAATTAAAGGTTCAACTTAATTAACCCATAAAATAAACTTAATTATATTTCTTTAAATTTAATCAAATCACTAATGTGGGAATGGGTTTAAAACATCAAGTGATGATTTCTCTTCTCCTCTTTGGATAAAATCAAATAAAAAACTTAATTAATAAAGAAGCTTTGGTTTGCTTTATATAGTCTTATTTGATTTGATTGTCCTTAAGAACTAGTTTTGTTGAATAAATCACATGCTTATATTTGTCCTCTTTCCAATCATGTTAAATTTGGTAAGTCATTTGAATTCATGCATCCATATTTTCAAAATCAAGTAAAATAAAATGGATTTCCTTTATGTAAGCTTGCATGTGTTGATTTAATTTAATATATGTTATTATCACTATTAAATCAAATGTATTTTTTAAAAGCTTATAAATGAATAATAATATATGTGTTATGATGCTAGTTATAAATACATAAGAAATGCATGTGCTTATAGCTTAAGTGTATGAATGTTGAGTTCTCTTTCCTCTATTCAAGTGTTGATTTATATAAGATTGAATGATAATGGGTATATAGTCTGGACATCCCTGGAACATAAGGCTTTAGCTTGCCCCAATGAGGCCATTTGATTACCTCACTTCCCTGGTTTAACAATGACACATACCCATTTGATTTCATTCTTATGTATTTCAAAATTAGAATTTGGATAGAGCTTTAATTCATATATATAAATGATTTAATCAAAAAATTATATAATCTTTGCATGGTTTTTTTCTCTCATTTATGTATACATCCATGTGTGCCCAAGAAAAGCAAGTATATAGTCTGAACATCCCGAGAATACGAGGCTTTAGTTAGCCGCAAGGAGGTCATTTGATCACCTCATTTCCCTGGTTTAACAATGACACGCGTACTTGATATCTTTACATGTATATGTATATGTGATTAGTGAATCAAATTCCATTTTACATTAAAATTGCATGCATTCATAATTGACTAAGTGGTGAATTAATTAGCCATATGATTTGCTTACTTCTATGTTTATGTATACAAATTTACATATGTTTGAATGCAAATGGGTATATAGTCTGGATATCCTGAGAATACGAGGCTTTAGCTAGCTCCATGGAGGTCATTTGATTACCTCACTTCCCTGGTTTAACAATGGTACATGCCTATTTAATTTCATTCTCATGTCATTTTTGTTTAGGAATTTGAATAAAGTTTTAAATAAATATGTTTAAATAATTCATTCAAAAAAAATATAAATTCTAAACATACACATACATTCATCATTTAAGTGTGCTAAAATATGTTGCATGTTTAGATACACTTAAGATTAAATCATATGCATGTTACATGTGATGGAAAGGAATGATTTAATATATGTCATATGGTAGTAATTGAATTAAATTAATCTTAAGATGTCTTTCATTTTGAATAGGATTATTTAACTGAACCTAAACTTAGGATAAATTAAATCATATAATAAGCCATTCACTAAAGAGAACTAAATCAAATTAATAAACTTTAGAAAGTGACTAAAGGTAGGGATGAAAGAGGGAAATCCTCTTTTCCTCTCTTTATAACACTAAGTTACTAAGTGTAATCAAATGAAACAACAGAAAACACAAATTAAATTTGTCAAATCAATTAAACTACTTCAAGTGAAATCAACCTTTCATGTTAAATTGAATCCTTCTACACTTAGAAAATACAACATAATGCCTAACAAGACTTACCACACAAGCCTTAATATACACACATTAGAATTAAGTCACCACTTAAGTTAAGTTGGTGTATGATGTGATGTATGTTTTATTTTATGATGTATTATTTTAGATTAGATGTTAGGGTGTTTGCCTGGATGATAGGCCAATATTAGCTAATCATATTTTGTAGGATTATGCTTAATGGATGCTTAAAATAAATGTGAATGCTCTTTTTGATGGTTGCTTATATCCTTATGCATAATCCAAGTTAGGACAAGTGGGCTTAGTTACCTATGTGCAGGGTGCTAAGTCCAAATTATAAATACAATAGCTTGGGATTATATGTATATTTAGCTAACCTCTATTTTGCCAGTATAGTTATATTTATTTTCCCACATAAATGTAGTTTTTGCAATAGGAATTAGGATTAGTGCTATGGGGGATTAGGATGGCCAGTGGCTAGAAGGATTTATCATGGGGTCAGCCAGAACTCTATATAGCATGTATCTGCCAACATTCATTATAATGTAAAGAGGCGATTGCACTTGATTGTCTCTAGGAGTAAGTCTTCATTGTTGAATGTGAGTCTTGAGATATCCTTCGAGTGCCATGCCTCCTCTTTAGTAGCGATCAGTTGAGCTAAGCATACCTTTAGATCAAGTAAGGCCTTGATTAGAGAATCCCTCATCTCTTTGGATAAGACAAGGGCAATGTATATGCTTAACTTAGTTGGATACTTTCTAAGGTAAGGTAGGACATTTTAATGAACTCTAGCTTTGTCATCCACAAGCATATCCATGGGTGGAGCATCCTATGGAGGAGCTATCTACTCACTAAAACCAATGACTTGCTTACCCTTATCCTGAGGTACTACCCTAAGAGGTTGAACTTTGCTACTGTGTAGGTTCACTTCAGTAACTTCTTGGAATGATGAGCTTGTTGAAAGTTCTACCTTCTCATCGGGCATACCTACATCTTCTCCTATGGGATGCCCAGAGTTAGTTAACTTGAAGTCAATCTCAGGCTGGACCCTGATTGAAGAAGGATAGTACTAAATCAAAAGAACGATTTCTACTAAATTTTATTATTTTGTTTACTAGAGCTTTCAATAAAAATAAAATCAAAAGCATAAGACTTAGACAATATATAAGTAGAATCAGTTTTCTTCATTAATTTCATTTTGGGTGGGGGTACATGATAAAAATCAAGTAAAGTAAGCGGAGTAAGGGATTTAGTGCCCTTATAGAATACAATGCTCTATGGTAAAAGAGGAGCTAGTAGAAAGATGGTAGCTAAGCGGTAGTATACTCAAGCGGTGGCTAGCTCTTTGGATAATCCCCAATATCTTTACTGTGATGTTGTCACCCTCCTCGAGTTGTCCTTTACAATTAGCTAACCTTCCTTGGTGTTGCAACAGCTAGCTCTAAAGTGTGTAATGTGTTATCGTGGTTAGCCATTAAAGATCTAAGGATTAAAAAACAAATAAAATAAAAACTAAATAAAAAACAAAACATAAGAAAATAAGCCTAAAAATAAATTAAAAAAATAAAACCTAAACCCTAAACTAACAAAACCAAAACCTAAAATAAACTAAAAATAAACCTAAACTAAAAAAAAAACCTAAAAAAAACTTAAAATACTAAACCTACAAAGGTAAAAAATAAAATGTAATAAAATAAAATAAAAAAATAAAACCTAAACTAAAAATAAAATAAAAATAAAACTAAACAAAAATAAAATAAACCTAAACTTAAACCTAAACCTAAAAAAACTAAAATAAAAACTTAACTAAAATAAATAAACCTAAGATAAATAAACTAAACTAAATAAAAATAGAAAATTAACCTAATAAAAATAAATAAAATAAACTAAAATAAATAAAATAATAAAATAAATCTAAACCTTTACTTAATTTTTTAAAAAAATGCCTAAATACTAACCATACTGACCTAAACTAAAGCCTAACTAAAACCTACAAATAAAATAAAATAAAAAAAATAAACTAAATAAAATAAAACCTAGACTAAACTAACAAAATAAACCTAAGAATAAAATACCTAAAATAAAAACTATATATAAAATAAAAATAAAATAAACCTAAAATAAAATAAAAGAAAATAAATACTAAATAAAAACCTAAACCTAAAAAATAAACCATAAAAGAAAACCAAAATATAAAAAACCAAAACCCTAAACAAACATAAATACAAATTAAACCTAAACCTAATCCTTAAATAAACTAAACCTAAACCTAAACTAAGTAAAATTAGATAAATTAAAAATAAAGCTAAAGATAAACTAAAAAATAAAACCTAAAAATAAACCTAAAACAAAAACCTAAAACCAAAACCTAAAAAAATTAAATAAAAACCTGAACATAAACCTAAAAATAAAAAATAAAACCTAAATCTAAACAATAAAACAAAACAAAAAAATAAACGTAAACATAAACCTAAATCCAAAACCCAAAATCCTAAGCTAACCCTAAACCCTAAACCCTAAACCCTAAGCCCTAAACCATAAAAATCCAAAACCCTAAAGCCTAAACACTAAACCCTAAACACTAAACCCTAAACCTTAAACCCTAAACCTTATCCCTAAAGCCTAAACCCAAAACCCTAAAACTCTAAACCCTAAAATCCTAAACCCTAAACCCTAAACCCTAAACCATAAAAACCTAAAAACTTAAACCTAAACTAAGTAAAACTTAAAAAGAAAATAAATTAAAAAACTTGAACCTAAATAAAATAAAATAAAATAAAATAAAATAACAAATAAAAATGTAAACAAAAACCAAAACCTAAAAATAAAATAAAATAACCTAATAAAAATAAACTTAAATAAAATAAATAATAACCAAAACTAAACTAAACAAATAAAATAAACCTAAGAATAAAAAGCCTAAATAAAATAAAAACTAATCGTAAAATAAAATTAAAATAAACCTAAAAAAATATATAATAAAAACTAAATAAAAACCTAAACATAAAACTAACCCTAAACCTAAAACACTAAACCTAAAACCATAAACCAACAACCCTAAACCCTAAATAATAGAAAACCCTAAACCCTAAACCTTAAGCGAAAACCTGAACCGTAAACCTAAAATTTAAATCCTAAACCATAAACAATAAATCCTAAGCTCTAAACCCTAAACCTACGACCCTATACTTTAAAAAACAATACCTTGGACGGTATCAATTATCAATTATATTGAAATCATTCAATACTTCCTAATAGGTTAATGCTTGAAATTATAAACCATAAACCCTAAACCCTAAACCCTAAAACCCTAAACCCTAAAGCCTAAACACTAAACCCTAAACCCTAAACCCTAAACCCTAACCTTAAACCTTAAACCTTAAAACTTTAATCCCTAAAACCCTAAACCCTAAAAACCTTAAAACTTAAATCTAAAACCCTAAAAACCATAAAACTTAAATCT
This sequence comes from Cymbidium sinense, assembly GCA_021442155.1. Taxonomy (NCBI): domain Eukaryota; kingdom Viridiplantae; phylum Streptophyta; class Magnoliopsida; order Asparagales; family Orchidaceae; genus Cymbidium; species Cymbidium sinense. The sequence goes on along the minus strand of CM038215.1, from coordinate 274,752,607 downwards.
AAACAAAGTAAAACCAATAAATAAATAAACAAATATAAACCTAAATAAAATAAAATAAAATAAAATAAAAACATAAACTAAAACATCAACTTAAACATAAAAATAAAATAAAATAAACTAATAAAAAGAAACAAAAATAAAATAAATAATAACCTAAACTAAACTAAAAAATAAAATAAACCTAATAACAAAAACATAAATAAAATAAAAATAAAATATAAAATAAAAATAAAATAAACTTAAAATATAATAAAATAAAAACTAAATAAAAACCTGAACGTAAAACTAACCATAAACTTACAACACTAAACATACAGCCCTAAACCCTAAACCCTAAAAAACCCTAAACCCTAAACCCTAAACTAAAACCTGAACCCTAAACTTAAAACCTAAACCCTAAACCCTAAACCCTAAACTTTAAACTTGCAACCCTATACTTTAAAAAAAATACATTGGACCATATAATTTATCAATTATATTGAAATCATTCAATACTTCCTAAATAGGTAAGTGCTTCAAATTATAAACCCTAAACCCTAAAATATAAACCCAAAAATCCCTAAACCATAATGCCTAAACACTAAACCCTAAACTCTAAACCCTAACCCTAAACCATAAACACTAAATCCCTAAACCTTATAACCCTAAACTAAACCCTAAACCCTAAACCCTAAAAACCTAAAAAATAAAATAAAAATAAAACTCAACTAAAAAATAAACCTAAACCTAACAAATAAATTAAAATAAAAAATCTAACTAAAGAAAATAAACTTAATATAACTAAACTAAACTATGTAAAAATATAAAATAAACCTAAATAAATAAAATAAAATAAACTAAAATAAATAAACTTAAACCTACTAGTTTACTTAATTTTTTTTAAAAAATGCCTAAAGCCTTAACCATAAATCCTAAACCCTAAACCCTAAACCCTAAACCCTAAAAATAAAACCTAAAATTAAATAAAAAAATAAAACCTAAACCCTAAACTATAAAAAAACCTAAAACTAAAATAAATAAAATAAAATAAACCTAAACATAAAATAAAAGACACTAAACTAAAATAAATAAAACCTAAACCTAAAATAAACTATACCTAAACTCAAACTAAATAAAATAAAATAATCTAAAAATAATGCTAAACCTAAACTAAAAAATAAAACCTAAAATAAAAACCTAAAACCTAAACTTAAAAAAATAAAATAAAAACCTAAACCTAAACCTAAAATTAAAAAAAATAAATCCTAAACCTAAGAAATATAATAAAAATAAAACTCAACCAAAAAATAAACCTAAACCTAAACCTAAACCTAAAAAAAAATTAAAATGAAATTCCTAAACTAAAATAAATAAACCTAAAATAAATAAACTAACGAAAATAAAAAATATACATAAATAAAAAAATATAAAAAATTATACTTAAATAAATAAAAAATAAATTAAATAAACAAAAGAAGAAATGTTAAATCTGAATTTATTCTCTCTTAAAAAAAACCAAAAATCCTAAACCATAAACTAAATCCTGAACCTTAAACCTAAAACCTAAATCCTAAAACCTAAACCATAACCCTAAACCTAAACCCTAAAAACTCTAAACTCTAAACCCTAAACCCTAAACCCTAAACCCTAAAACCATAAACCCTAAACCCTAAATCCTAAATCATAAAAAAAACCCTAAACCATAAACTCTAAACCCCAAAACCTAAACCTTAAACCCTAAACCCTAAATAAAATCTAAACCCTAAACCCTAAATAGCTAAAAACCTAAACCTACTAAATAAAATGTAAAAATAAAATAAATAAAAAATCTAAACCAAAATAAAATAAAAACATAAACTAAAACCTAAACTAAACTAAAAAATTTAAAACCTAAATAAAATAAAAACTAAACCGAAAATAAAATATAATAAAAACTAAATAAAAACTCAAACCTAATTCCTAAACTTAAAAGAAAACCTAAACTTAAAATAAAAATAAAATAAACCAAACCTAAACTAAAATAAATAAAACCTAAACCTAAACTAAATAAATTAAAATAAACTAAAAATAAACATAAAATAAAAATCTAAAACCTAAACCTAAAAAAATAAAATAAAAACCTAAACCTAAACCTAAAAATAAATAATAAAATAGATACCTAAAAAATAAAATAAAATCAAAACTATATTAAAAAAATATACCTAAACCTAAACCTAAACCTAAAAAATAAACTAAAATCAAAAACATAAACTAGAATAAACAAACCTAAAATAAATAAAGTAAACTAAATAAATAAAAAAATAAACATAAATAAAAAAAACTAAATAAAACTAAACCTACGAGTTTACTTAACTTAAAAAAACCCAACCTTAAACCCTAAACCCTAAAACTAACCCTAAACTCTAAACTCTAAACCTATAACCCTAAACCCTAAACCCAAAACCCCCCTAAAAACATAAATCTAAACTAAATAAGACCTAAAAATAAAATAAATAAATATACCTAAACCTAAATAAAATATAATAAATAAAAACCTAAACCTAAATAGAAACCTGAAAATAAAATAAAATTAAAAGTAAAAACTAAACTAAAATAAAATAAATAAAAACCTAAATTGAACTAAAAATAAAATAAACCTAAAAATAAAAAACCTAAATCAAATAAAAACTAAATGTAAAATAAAAATAGAATAAACCTAAAAAAATAAAATAAAAACTAAATAAAAACCTAAACCTAAAAAATAAACCTAAAAATAAATAAAAAATAAAACATAAACCCTAACTAAAAAAAACCTAAACCTAAAATAAACAAAATAAAATAAATCTGTACCTAAAGTAAAATAAACTAGACTAAAAAAATAGAACGTAAACCTAAACCTAAAATAATCTAAACTTAAACCATAAACTAAATGAAATAAAATAAACTAAAAATAAACCTAAACTAAATAATAATACCTAAAAATAAACCTAAACTAAAAACCTAAAACCTAAACCTAAAAAAATAAAATAAAGACCTAAACTTATACCTAGAAATAAAAAAATAAAATATAAACCTAAAAAATTAAAATAAAAATAAACTAAATAAATAAATATAAACCTAAACTTAAAAAGTAACTAAAATAAGAAACATAAACTAAAATAAATAAACAAATAATAAATAAACTAAACTAAATGAAATAAAAAACCAAATAAAGTAAAATAAATAAAAAATAAACTACATAAACCTAAATCTACCGATTTACATAAATAAAAAAAACCCTATACCTTAAACCCTAAATCCTAAACCCTAAACACTAATCCCTAAACCATAAAACTAACCCTAAACCCTAATAAAACCCCAAACCCTAAACCCTAAACACTAAGCAAGTCCTAATTCGTAAACCCTAAACCCTAAACTTCAAAAAAGCTAAACCCTAAACTAAGCAAAATAAAATAAACTAAAGCTAAACCTAAACCTAAACTAAAAAATAAAACCTAAAATAAACTTAAAATATAAACCTAAATTATAAACCTAAAAAATAAGATAAAAGCCTAAACCTAAACCTAAAAATATAAAATAAAATTAAAACCTAAAAGATAAAAAAAATTAAAACTAAACCCTAACCCTAAATGCTAAACCCTAAAACTAACCATAAACCCTAAACTCTAAATCATAAACCTACAACCTTAAACCCTAAACCTAAACCCTAAACCCTAAACACTAAACCCTAAAACCTACAACACCAAAACACTAAACCCTAAACCCCAAACCCTAATCCCTAAACCTTAAACCCTAAAAACCTAAAACCTAAACCTAAACTAAATAAAAACTAAAAGTAAAATAAATAAAAGAACATAAACCTAAATAAAATAAAATAAATAAAATAAAATAAAAACCTAAACATAAACCTAAACCTAAACGTCAACCTAAAAATAAAATAAAATAAAAAATAAAAACTAAACTAAACTAAAAAATAAAATAAACCTAAAAATGAAAAACCTAATTAAAATAAAAACTACACGTTAAATAAAAATAAAATATACCTAAAATAAAAACTAAATAAAACCCCAAACCTAAAAATAAAACCTAAAGATAAATAAAGAATACAACATAAACCCTAAACAAAAAAAAAAAACTTTAACCTAAAATAAACAAAATACAAGAAACTTAAACCAAAATTATAATAAACTAAACTAAAATAAATAGAACCTAAACCTAAACCTAAAGTAAACTAAACCTAAACCCTAACCTAAATAAAATAAATAAACTAAGAATAAACTAACCTAAATAAATAAAACCTAAAAATAAACCTAAAATAAAAACCTAAAACCTAAACATAAAAAAATAAAATAAAAACCTAAAACTACACCTACAAATAAAAAGTAAAACCTAAACCTAAAAATTAAAATAAAAATAAAAGTATACTAAAAAAACATAAACCTATAGCTAAACTTAAAAAATAAACTAAAATAAAAAACCTAACCTAAAAAAATAAAGTAAACTAAATAAAAATAAAAAATAAATCTAAATAAAAATAAAAAATAAAAAAACCAAAATAAATAAAAAATATACTAAATAAACCTAAACTTATGGGTTTACTTAATTGAAAAAAATACCATAAACCGTAAACCCTAAATGCTAAAGCCTAAACCCTAAACCTTAATCCCTTAAAACCCTAAAGCCTAAACTATAAACCCTAAACCCTAAACCCTAAACCCTAAACCCTAAACCTTAAACCCTAAATCATAAAAACCTAAAAACTTACATCTAAACTAAGCAAAACCTAAAAATAACATAAATAAAAAAAACTTTAACCTAAATAAAATAAAATAAAAAATAAAACAAAAATGTAAAGTAAACCTAAACCTAAATCTATAAATAAAATAAAATAAAATAATAAAATAAAACTAAAATAAAATAAATAATAACATAAACTAAATTAAAAAAATAAAATAAACCTAAGAGTAAGTAATCCTAAATAAAATAAAAACTAAACGTAAAATAAAAAAAATAAACCTAAAATAAAATAAAATAAAAACTAAATAAAACCCTGAACCTAAAATTAACCCTAAACCTACAACACTAAATCTACAACCCTAAACCCTAAACCTTAAAAAATCTTACCCTAAACTAAAAACTGAACCCTAAACCTAAAATCGAAATCCTAAACCCTAAACCCTAAATCCTAAACCCTAAACCCTAAACCCTAAACCCTAAACCATAAACCATAAACCCTAAACCCTAAACCTACAATCCTATACTTAAAAAATAAAATACATTGAATGAATTATATTGAAATCATTCAATACTTCCTAAATAGGTAAGTGCTTCAAACCCTAAACCCTAAAAAACCTAAACTCTAAAGCCTAAACACTAAACTTTAAACCCTAAACCCTAACCCAAAACCATAAATACTAAAACCCTAAACCTAAAAACCCTAAACCCAAAACACTAAACCCTAAAAACCTAAAAACTTATACCAAACCTAAGTAAAACCTAAAATTAAAATAAATAAGAAAACTTTAACCTAAAAATAATAAAATATAAAATAAAATAAAAATGTAAATTAAAACCTAAACCTAAATATAAAAATAGAATTAAATAAACTACTAAAAATAAACAAAAATAAAATAAATAATAACCTAAACTAAACAAAAAATAAAATAATCCTAAAAATAAAAAACTTAAATAAAAATAAAATAAAACTAAAATAAAATTAAATAAACCTAAAATAAAATAAAATAAAAACTAAATAAACACCTAAACCTAAAATTAACCCTAAACCTACAACACTAAACCTACAACCCTAAACCTAGAACCCTAAATCCTAAAACTTAAAAAAAATTAAACCCTAAACCCTAAATTAAAACCTGGACTCTAAACATAAAACCTAAACCATAAACCCTAAACCCTAAACTTACAACCCTATACATTGAATTGAATCCAATTCATTAATTTAATTAATACTTAATTAATTTCAAATTATAGACCCTAAACCCTAAACCCTAAACCCAAACCCTAAATCCTAAAAGTTAACATTAAACCCAAACCCTAAAATTAACATTAAACCCTAAACCCTAAACCTGAAAACCTAAACCTTAAACCCTAAAAAACCCTAAACCCTAAACCCTAAGCTAACCCTAAACCCTAAACCTTAAACACTAAAAACCCTAAATTATAAAGCCTAAACATTAAACCCTAAACACTAAACCCTAAACCCTAACTTGAAACCCTAAACCTTAAACCCCAAACCCTAAAACCCAAAACCTTAAACCTTAAATAGTAAAACTTAAACTCAGTACCCTAAAAACCTAAAAACTTAAACCTAAACTAAGTAAAACCTATAAATATAATAAATAAATAATCCTAAACCACCTAAACCTAAATAAAAAAATAAAATAAACAAAAATGAAAACCTAAACTTAAACCTAAAAATAAAATAAAATAAACTAATAAAAATAAAATAAAATAAATGAAATAATAACCTAAACTAAACTAAATAAAATAAAATAAACCTAAGAATAAAAAACCTAAATAAACAAATGTAAAATAAAAAAAAAAAATAAAATAAAACTAAATAAATGTAAAATTAACTCAAACATACAACACTAAACCTATAACCCTAAACCTCTAAACCTTAAAACCCTAAACTAAAACCTAAACCATAAACCCTAAACCCTAAACCCTAAAAAACCCTAAACCCTAAGCTAACCCTAAACCCTAAACCCTAAACCCTAAACTCTAAACCATAAACCCTAAAAACCCTAAACCCTAAATCCTAAACACTAAATCCTAAACCCTAAACCCTAAACTGTAATTCGCAACCCTAAACCCCAAAACTTAAAACCCTAAACCCTAAAACCAAAATTAAGTAAAACCTAAAAATGAAATAAATAAAAATCCTAAACCTAAATAAAATAAATAAATAAAATAAAATTGAAATGAAAACTAAAACCTAAACCTAAACATAAAAATAAAATAAAATGAACTAATAAAAAAATAAATTAATAAAAATATAATAAAATAAAATAATTAATAACCTAAACTAAACTAAATAAAATAAAATAAACCTAAGAATAAAAAACTTAAATAAAATAAAAGCTAAACTTAAAATAAAAATAAAATAAACCTGAAATAAAATAAAATAAAAACTAAATGAAAACCTAAACCTAAAACTAACCCCAAACCTACAACACTAAACCTACAACCCTAAACCTACAACCCTAAACCCTAAACACTAAAAAACCCTAAACTCTAAACCCTAAACTAAAACCTAAACCCTAAACCAAAAACCTAAACCCTAAATCCTAAACCCTAAACCCTATCTCTAAACCTTAAACCCTAAACCCTAAACCCTAAACCCTAAACTTATAACCCTATACCTATAACCCTATACTTTAAAAAAAAACATTGGATGGTATCAATTATCAATTATATTGAAATCATTCAATACTTCCTAAATAGGTAATTTCTTCAAATTATAAACCCTAAACCTTAAACCCTAAACCCTAAACCCTAAAAACCCTAAATCATAAAGCCTAAACACTAAACCCTAAACCCTAAACCCTAACCCTACACTCAAAACACTAAAATCCTATTCCCTAAAACCCTAAAGCCTAAACCCTAAAACCTAAAAAATAAAATAAAAATAAAACTTAACTAAAAAATAAACCTAATCCTAAAAAATAAACTAAAATAAATAAACCTAAAATAACCAAAATAAACTAAATAAAAATAAGAAATTAACCTAAACAAAAATAAAAAATTAAAATAAACTAAAATAAATAAAAAATAAACAAAATAAACTAAATCAACCTAAACCTATCGGTTTACATAATTTAAAAAAAACCATAAACCCAAAACTCTAACCCCTAAATCATAAACCCTAAAACCAACCCTAAATCCTAAACCCTAAACCTAAACTATACTAAAACCTATAACTCAAACTTAATCCCTAAAAACCCTAAACCTACACTACTAGGCCAAACACTAAACACTTAAAAATGAGCCACAAACCCTGAGCTAAACCCCAGATCACAAACCTAAACATCCTAAAAAATAAAATAAAATAAAATTAAATTGAAAATAAACCTAAACTGGACCTAAACATAAAAAGTAAACTAAAATAAAAGCTGAGACTAATTAATAAACTAAACTAAACAAAAAAAAACTTAAATAAAAATAAAATTAAAATAGGATAAAATAAAGAAAAAAAACATAAATCTACTAGTTTACTTAATTTTAAAAGTAAACTAAATAAACCTAAACCTACTAGTTTACTTAATTTTTTTTAAAAAAAACCCTTAGCCCTAAACCCTAAACCCCAAACCTCAAATCCTAAACCCTAAACCCTAAACACAAACACTAACCCTAAATCCTAAACCCTAAACCTACAACCCTAAACCCTAAATCATAAACCCTATAACCAAAAAATCCATAAACCCTAAAAAACTCTAAACCATAAACCCTAAACCTTAAACCATAAAGCCTAAACCCTAAACCCTAAAACCTTAAAAACCTAAAGCCAAAAAATAAAATAAAATAAAAATAAAACTTAACTAAAAAATAAACCTAAACATAAACCTAAACAAAAAATCTATAAAATAAACTAAAATATAAAGAATTAAACAAAAATAAATAAACCTAAAATAAATAAACTAAACTAAACTAAATAAAAGTAAAAAATAAACCTAAATAAAAAAAATAAACTAATATAAATAAAAAATAAACTAAGTAAACTAAATAAACTTAAAACTACCAGTTTACTTAATTTAAAAAAAAATCATAAACCCTAAATCTTAAACACTAAATCCAAAACCCTAAACTCTAAACCCTAAACCCTAAACACTAAACCTTAAACCCTAAAGCCTACACCTACCCTAAAAACTAAACCTAAACAAAATCCTGGCTAAACTAAATAAAATCTAAAAATAAAATAAATAAAAAACTTAAACCTAAATAAAATATAAAAATATAATAAAATAAAAACCAAAACTAAAACCTAAACCTAAACTTAAAAATATAATAAAATATTAAATAAAAATTAAACAAAACTAAAATAAATAAATACCTAAGCTAAACTAAATAAAATAAAATAAACCTAAATATAAATATCCTAAATAAAATAAAAACTAAACGAGCAATAAAAAGAAAATAAACTTAAAATAAAATAAAGTAAAAACTAAACCTAAAAAATAAACCTAAAAAATAAATAAAAAATAAAACTTGTTCCTTAAACTAAAAAAAGCAAAACCTAAACCTAAAATAAATAAAATAAAATAAACCTAATCTGAAATTAAAATAAATAAAACCTAAACTTAAACCTAAAATAAACTTAACTTGAACCCTAAACTAAATAAAATAAAATAAACTAAAAATAAAGGTAAATCTAAACAAACAAATAAAACCTAAAAATTAACCTAAAATAAAAACCTAAAACCAAAACCTAAGAAAATAGAATAAAATCCTAAACTTAAACTTAAAAATAAAAAATAAAACATAAACCTAAAAAAAAACTAAACTAAAAAATAAACATAAACCTAAACATAAACTTAAAAAGTAAATTAAAATAAAAAACCTAAACTAAAAGAAATAAACTTAAAATAAACTAAATAAAATAAAAATAAACATAAATGAAATAAAAGATAAACTAAAATAAATAAAATAAATAAACTAAAAAAAGGCGTAAAACCTAAACCTCAGGTTACCTAATTTTAAAGACCCAAACCTTCAATGGTGAGCTAAACCCAAGATCTTAAACCCTGAAACCCTAAACTCTAAATTAACCTAAACCCAACTACAACCCTAAACCACAACTCTGACTGTAACCAAGCGGGTTGCACTCCAGGCCCTAGGCCAAACCTGACCACTAAACCCTGCACCTACCACCCTAGGCCCTGACCCACGTCACTGAGCCTGGAGCCATAAACTGAGCCACAAATACTAAAACCATAACCTAAAGGCCAGGCGTATAATCTTGGCCCTAAATCCTGGAATCCTACTGAAGCCTAAGTGACAACCCTAGGCCCTGAGCTCTAAAAGCCCTGGCCCTGAGCTAAACTTGGACTTGGACCTGGGCTTAGGCCACCACTGAGCTCACTGCAGAGGCCACTGACACTGAGCCCTGACCTTCCTAAATCATGGGCCCTAGGCCCTGGCTAGGCACTGGACCCCTTGGGCCCTAAACCACTCCATAAATCCTGGGCCACTGGGCCCTGGGCCCCAGACCCTAAACCCTAAACCTGGGCCTAAACCCTAAACTTGACTGACCCTAAAGCAACATAAAAGATCCTAACCCTGGCGGATAATAAAGTACTAAAATAAATAAAGCTTAACATAGATAAATTTGTCCTGGACCTAAACTAAATCAAATAAAATAAACTAAAAATAAACCTAAACTTAAACTAAAATCATAAAATAAACATAAACTTGAACCTAAACCTTAAAAATAAACTAAAATAAAATAAATAAACCTAAAATAAATTAAATAAAAATAATAAATAAACGTAAATATAAATAAAAAATAAAATAAAATAATATACATAAAAATAAACTACAAAAACTAAAGAGAACCTAAACTGCTGGTTTGCTGATCAAAAAAAAAAACAAATGCTAAACCCTAAACCCTAAATCCTAAAACCCTATCCTAAACCCTAAACCTTAAACCCTAAACCTAAACTACCTAAAATATCTCGTAAACCCACCTAAACCACTAAACCTAAAACCTAAAGCTAAACTGAGCCTAACCCACTAAACCCTCAAACCCACAAAACCACAAAATTTAAACCCTAAACCTAAAACCCTAAACCCTAAATCCTAAAATTAACATAAACCCTAAGCTAACAGGCCCAAAACCCAGGCAAAACCTAAGCCCAAAACACTAAACCCTAGACCTAAACCCTAAATCCTAAATCTTACACTAAACCTAGGCCCTGACCAGAAAATTTAAACCTAAAGACATAAAAGCCTAGGCCTGGGTTTGCTTGGTTTTAAAGGACCCCCTGAGCTGAGCCCAATCTTAAACCCTCCTAGGCCCTGGGCTCTAAATTGACCTGAGCCACTCCTGAGCTTGCACCCTGAGCCTGGGCTCTGGGCCTGACCATGGTGCACCACTGAGCTAACCTAGTCCTAGCTGACCACACACCCTAAACCCTGAGCCCTGACCAGTCCTAAACTACCAGAGGCCCTAACCCAAACCCTGGGCCCAAACACACCCTAAAACTAAAGGCGTATAAATCACCCTGATCTCTAAATCCTGTCACTGAGCCATAAGCTGACCATGAGCTACCACTCTCAAACCTAAACTAAAATTGGGAGACTAAACCTAAACCTAACTCACTCTAAAAGCCATAAACCACAAACCACAAAACCTAAATCATAAACCCTAAACCCTAAACTAAAACCTGAACCCTAGACCTAAAACTTAAACCGTAAACCCTAAAAACCATAAACCCTAAACCCTAAACCCTAAACACTAACCTTAAACCCTAAACCCTAAAAACATAAATGGTAAAATCCTAAACCCTAAACCCTAAACCATATTCCTTCGTTCATTTACTATTGAGCAAAGATTAATAAACTTAGTTTACCAATTTATTACTATTCATGGGATTAATTAGTCATTAATTAACTTAAAAGAGTATTCAGAGTTTAATTAGTGAATATTCCTATTTAAGTGAGCAATAAATCTCAAGAAAATTATGAGAGGTAGAGGTCATCCCATTAAATTAACCCACAAAATTTGGGATTAACTGCACACTTAATCTGAATCCTAAAGTAAAACCTGAACCCTAGACCTAAAACCAAAACTCGAAACTAAAACCTGAACCCTAGACCTTAAACCTAAGCCCTAAACCCTAAACCCTAAACCCAACACTCTGAGCCAACCACCCTACCCTAAACTAACCAAAATTCTTACTAACTTGGAACTGGACCTAACTTAAACCACTACCAACCTGACCCTAAACCTTAAACCCCCCCAAAACCTTAAACCTGACCCTACTGTGCCTGGACCTTAAATCATAAATCCTAAACCTAAACCCTGACCTAAATCTAACAAATCTAAACCCTAAATCATACCATAAAACCTGTGCCTCCACTCCCTCCACACCTAAACCCTCTCCAACCTAAAGTAACTAAATAAATTAAAAATAAACCTAAACCCAACCCTAAACCACTGGCAGTGAGCCCCTAAACCCTAAACACTAAACCTAACCCTAAAGTAACTAAATAAATTAAAAAATAAACATAAAGCCTAAAACCTAATAAACCTAAACCTAAACCTAAACCTAAACCCTAAGAATTGATAGATCCTTGGCGGCTAGAACATCACTGTCAACCAGGCTCAGCCTAAATCTGGAGGTGGAGGTGAAGGCGGTAGTTATTGTAGTGGTGGTGGGGGATCTGGAGGTGGTGGTAAGAGTAGTGGTGTTATGGAGGCGGGTGGAGCGATGGTGGTTACAATCGTGGTGGTGACAGAGGGATAGATCTGGGTTATGTTGGTGGATCTTGCTACTCGAGAGGCTGGGGTGGTTCTAATGGGAATTAGAGAAACTGAAGAACACCCGATACGATATGCTGCTTATAGAATTGTGTCTTTATAGTAGAGATGGTTTTGGTTATCTAGGGTTTTTATTTGCTCTATGCATCCTCATTTTTTATCTATGTCCTCACTTGTGTCTTAGAAAACTTGGTGTGTTACTACTTGGTTGATGAACCTTCACCCTAACCCTAAACCCTATAACTTAAACCCCAAACTCTAAACCTAAACCTAAAGTAACTAAATAAATTAAAAAATAAACCTAAACCTAAACCTAAACCATAAACCCTAACCCTAAACCCTAAACCCTAAACCCCAAACCCTAAACCTAACCCTAAAGTAACTAAATAAATTAAAAAATAAATAGAAAGCCTAAAACCTAATAAACCTAAACATAAACCTAAACCCTAAGAATGGATAGAACCTTGATGGTTGGAACATCACTATCAACCAGGCTCAGCCTAGATCTGGAGGTGGAGGAGAAGGAGGTGGATATTACACTAGTTGTGGGGGATCTGGAGGTGGTGGTAAGAGTAGTGGTTTTATGGTGGCAGGAGGAGCGATGGAGGTTACAGCCATGGTGGTGATAGAGGCAGAGATCGGGGGTTATGTTGGTAGATCCCGCTACTCGAGAGGCTGGGGTGGTTCTGATGGGAACTAGAGAAACTGAAGAACACCCAATAGGATCTATTGCTTATGGAATTGTGTCTTTACAGTAGATATGGTTTTGGTTATCTAGGGTTTTTATTTGCTCTATACATCCTCATTTTTTATCTATGTTATCGCTTGTTTCTTAGAAAACTTGGTGTGTTACTACTTGGTTGATGAAATCGAAAAGAAGAAATGTTGAATATGAATTTATTCTCTATTAAAAAAAACTAAAAACTCTAAATCCTAAACTAGAACCTGAAACCTAAACCTAAAACCTAAACCCTAAACCCTAAAAAAAAAACCCTAAACCCTAAAACTAAAAAAAAATAATAAAATAAAAATTCTAATAGTAAAACCTAAACCCTAAAATTTAAACCATAAACCATAAACCCTAAATCTACACCCCTAAACTCTAAACCTTAAAACCCTAAACCTTAAACCCTAAACCCTAAACCCTAAACCCTAAACCCTAAAACCTAAACCCTAAAACCTTAAGCCCTAAACCCTTAACAATAAACCCTAAACACTAAAACTTACAACCCTAAATCACAAACCCTAAATCCTAAACCCTAAACCCTAAAAACCTAAAAACCTAAACTTAAACTAAATAAAACCTAAAAATAAAATAAATAAAAAAACCTAAACCTAAATAAAATAAATAAAAATACCTAAACCTAAATAAAATAAAATAAAATAAAATATAAACCTAAACTAAAACCTAAAACTAAACTTAAACATAAACCTAAACATAAACCTAAAAATAGATGAAAATAAAAAATAAAAACTAAAATAAAATAATTTAAAACTTAAACAAAACTAAAAAAATAAAATAAACCTAAAAAAAAAAAAGCTAAATAAAATAAAAACTAAAATAAAATTAAAACCAAAATAAACTTAAAATAAAATAAAATAAAAACTAAATAAAGACAAAAACCTAAAAAATAGACTTAAAAATAAATAAAAATAAAATAAACAAAATATAAAATAAAATAAAAACTAAATAAAAACCTAAATGAAAAAATTAAACTTATAATAATTAAAAAATAAAACCTAAACAAAAAATAAATAAAATAAAATAAACTTAAACCTAAACTATAATAAACTAAACTAAAATAAATAAAGCCAAAACCTAAACATAAAATAAATTTATCCTAAACCCTAAACTAAATCAAATAAAATAAGCTAAAAATAAACCTAAACTTAAACTAAAAAATAAAAATAAAAATACGCTAAAAAATAAACATAAACTTGAACCTAAACCTTAAAAATAAACTAAAATAAAAAACTTAAAATAAAATAAATAAACCTAAAATAAATTAAATAAAAATAAAAAATAAACATAAATATAAATAAAAAATAAAATAAAATATTATACATAAAAAATAAACTACAAAAACTAAAGAGAACCTAAACCTACTAGTTTACCTAATTAAAAAAAAACCCTAAACCTTAAATGCTAAACCCTAAACCCTAAATCCTAAACCCTATACCCTAAACCCTAAACCTTAAACCCTAAACCCTAAACTAACCCTATACCCTAAACCCTAAACCTTAAACCCTAAACCCTAAACTAACCCTAAACCCTAAACCCTATATCCTAAACTGTAACCCTAACCTAAACCCTAAACCTTAAACCTAAAACCCTAAAAGCTAAACCCTAAACTAACCCTAAACCATAAACCCTAAACCCTAAAAACCCTAAAATTTAAAACCTAAACCCTAAAAACCCTAAAATTTAAACCCTAAACCCAAAACCCTAAACCCTAAATCCTAAAATTAACATAAACCCTAAGCTAACCCAAAATCCAAAACCCAAAACCCTAAGCCCTAAAAACCCTAAACCCTTAAGCCTAAACACTAATCCCTAAACCTTAAATCTTAAACACTAAAACCTAAACCCTAAACCCAAAAAAAAAACTTAAACCTAAATAAATCATAAAAAAACTTGAATTAAAAAAACGTAAACCTAAATAAAATAAAAAATAAAATAAAATAAAAACCTAAACTAAAACCTAAACTGAATCCTAAAAATAAAATAAAATAAAAACCAAAATACATTAAAATAAATTAAAAAAAACTAAACCAAACTAAAAAATAAAATAAACCTAAGTATAAATAACCTAAATAAAATAAAAAGTAAACATAAAATAAAAATAAATTAGACCTGAAATAAAATAAAATAAAAACTAAAAGAAAACCTAAACCTAAAAAATAAACCTAAAAATAAATAAAAAATTAAACCCAAAACTCTAAACTAAAAATAAAAACTTAACCTAAACTAAAAATAACATAAACAAAATAAACCTAAACCTAAACTTAAAATAAACTAAACTTAAACCTGAAAGTAAACTAAATAAAATAAAATAAACTAAAAATAAACCTAAACCTAAATTAAAAAATAAAACCTAAAAATAAACCTAAAATAAAAACCTAAAACCTAAACCTAGAAAAATATAATAAAACCTAAAGCTAAACCTAAAAATAAAAAATAAAACCTAAACCAAAAAAATAAAATTAAAAAAACTCTACTAAAAAATAAACTTAAACCTAAACCTAAAAATAAATTAGAATAAATAAAGCACAAATAAATAAACTAAACTAAATAAAAATAAAAATAAAAACTAAAATGAACTAAAATTAATATAAAATAAAATAAATAACCCTAAACACACCATTTAATTTTTTAAAAAAATAAAAAATTAAGAATAAATAAAACAAAAAAAATCCTAAACCCTAAACTTTAAACCATAACCCTAACCCTAAACCTTAAACCTTAAAACCTAAACACTAAACTCTAAAACCCTAAACTCTAAATGCTAAACTAACCCTAAACCATAAACCCTAAACCCTAAAAACTCTAAACCCTAAACTCTAAACCCTAAACCTTAAACCCTAAACCCTAAAACATAAACTAACAAAAATCCCTAAGCTAACCCTAAACCTTAAAAAGCCTAAAACCTAAAACCTAAACACTAAACCCTAAACCCTAAACATTAAACCTTAAAACCTAAACCTTAAACCCTAAACCAAAAATAAAATCTTAAACCTAAATAAAACCTAAAAAACATAAATAAAAAAAACTTAAACCTAAATAAAATAAAAAAATGAAATAAAATAAAAACCTAAATTAAACCTAAGCCTAAACCTAAAAATAAAATAAAATAAAAATAAAAAACATGAAAATAAAATAAATAAAAACCTAAACTAAATAAGAAAATAAAATAAACCTAAGAATAAATAACCTAAATAAAATAAAAAGTAAACATAAAATAATAATAAAATAAATGTGAAATAAAACTAAATAAAAACTAAATAAAAACCTAAACCTAAAAATAAACCTATAAACAAATAAAAAATAAAACCCAAACACTAACCTAAAAATAAAATCTAAAACTAAAAGAAAAATAAAATAAACAAAATAAACCTAAACTAAAATAAACTAAAATGAAGTAAATAAAACTCAAACCTAAACCTAAAATAAACTAAACTTAAACTTGAACCCAAATTAAATACAATAAAATAAACTAAAAGTAAACCTAAACCTAAAGTAAAAAATAAAGCCTAAAAATAAACCTAAAATAAAATCCTAAAACCTAAACCTATAAAAATAAAATAAAAACCTAAAGCTAAACCTAAAAAAAAAACTAAAGCAAAAAAATAAAATAAAAATAAAACTCAACTAAAAAATAAACCAAAACATAAAAAATAAATTAAATAATAAACCTCAAATAAATAAACTAAACTAAATAAAAATAAAATAAAAAATAAAATAAACTAAAATAAATATAAAATAAACTAAATAAACTTAAACCTACAAGTTTACTTAATTTAATAAAAATAAAAAACATATAAAAACAAATAAACCCTAAAACCTAAACCCTAAACCCTAAATCCTAAACTCTAAACCCTAAAACTTACAACCCTAAACACTAAACCCTAAACACCAAACCCTAAATCCTAAACCGTAAACCCTGAAAACCTAAAAACCTAAACCTAAACTAAATAAAACCTAAAAATCAAATAAATAAAAAACCTAAAGCTGAATAAAATTAAAAAACAAAATAAAATAAAAACCTAAACTATAAACTTAACCTAAACCAAAACCTAAACCTGAACCTAAAAATAAAAATTTAATAAAATAAAAAATAAAAAATAAATTAAAATAAAATAAATAAAACCTAAATTAAACTAAAAAATAAAATAAACCTAAAAATATAAAAACTAAAATAAAATAAAAAACTAAAAGTAAAATAAAAATAAAATAAACTTAAAATAAAATAAAAGAAAAACTAAACAGAAACAAAACCTAAAAAATAATCCTAAAAATAAAAGCTAAAAATAAATAAAGAAATAAAATCTAAAAATAAATAAAAAGTAAAACCTAAAACCTAAACTAAAAAAACCTAAACCTAAAATAAGCAAAATAAAATAGATTTAAACCTAAACTAAAATAAACTAAACTAAAAGAAATAAAACCTAAACCTAAATATAAAATAAACTAAACCTAAACCTTAAACTAAATAAAATAAAATAAACTAAAAATAAACCTAAACTTAAACTAAAAAAATAAAACCTAAAAATAAACCTAAAATAAAAACCTAGAACCTAAACCTAAAAAAATAAAATAAAAACCTAAACCTGAACATAAAAATAAAAAAAATTAAACCTAAACTTAAAAAATAAAATAAAAATAAAACTAAACTAAAAAATAAGCATAAACCTAAACCTAAACCTAAAAAATAAATTAAATAAAAACCTAAACTAAAATAAAAGAACTAAACTAAATAAAATTAAAAATAAATCTAAATAAAAATTTTTTAAAAAAAATTAAACTTTATAAACTAATTAAACCTAAACATATCGGTTTGCTTAATATTTAAAAAAAAGCCTAAAACCCTATACCCTAAACCCTATACCCTCAAAACTCTAAACCCTAAATCCTAAACACTACACCCTAAACCCGAATCCCTAAAAGCATAAACAGTAAAACCCTAAACCCTAAACTCTTAACTCTTAACCTTAAACCCTAACCTTAAATACCAAACCCTAAACCTAAACCTAAAGTAACTAAATAAATTAAAAAAATAAACCTAAACCCTAATACCTAATGAACCTAAACCCTAAGAATGGGTAGAACTATGACGGTAGGAATATCACCGTCAAACAGGCTTAGTCTAGATCTGACAGTGGAGGAGAAGGCAGAGGTGGCGGTTATCATAGTGGTGGTGGAGGATCTGGTGGTGCTGGTGGATATGGAGGTGGTGGTCAGAGCACTGGTGGTTATGGAGGCAGGAGGAGCGATGAAGATTACAACAATGGTGGTGGCGGAGGGAGAGAGTTGGGATACGATGGTGGATCCCACTACTCGAGAGGCCGGGTGGTTCTGATGGGAACTCGAGAAACTGAAGAACGGTGAATCTGATCTGCTACTTATGGAACTATGTATTTATAGTAGAGATGATTTTAGTTATCTAGGGTATTTTATTTGCTCTATGCGTGCTCAATTTTTATATATGTCATCGCTTGTGTCTTAAAAAACTTGGAGTGTTATTTGGTTGATGAAATTGAAAAGAAGAAATGTTAAATCTAAAATTGTTCTCTATTAATATAAAAACTAAAAATATTAAACCCTAAATTAAAACTTGAACCCTATACCTAAAACCTAAACCATAAACCCTAAACCCTAAACCCATAAACCCTAAACCCTAAACCCTAAAACCTAAACCATAAACCTTAAACCCTAAACCCTAAACCCTAGACCCTAAACCCCAAACCCTAAAGCCTAAACCTTAAACCTTCAACTAACCTTAAACCCTAAACCCTAAAAAGTTAAAAACCTAAACCTAAACTAAATAAAATCTAAAAATAAAATAAATAAAAAACCTAAACCAAAATAAAATAACCTAAACCTAAACTTAAAAAAAATAAAAGAAAAAGTAAAAACTAAACTAAAACAAAATACATAAAAACCTGAACTAAACTAAAAAAAATACCTAAAAATAAACTTTAAATAAAATTAAAACCTAAACCTAAACCTAAAAATAAAAAATAAAACCTAAACCTAAAAAATAAAATAAAAATAAAACCAAACTAAAAATATACCTAAACCTAAACCAAGAAAATAAATTAAAATAAAAAAACCTAAATTAAAATAAATAAATTTAAAATAATTAAACTAAACTAAATAAAAATAAAAGTAAACTTTAATAAAAATTAAAAATAAAATAAACTAAATAAACCTAAACCTACAAGTTTTTTTAATAAAAAAGAACCCTAACCCTAAACCCTAAATCTTAAAACTAAACCTAAACCCTACACCGTGAACTTTAAACCTACAACACTAAGCCCTAAATCCTATACCTTAAAACCCTAAACCCTAAACCCTAAAACCTACAACCTTAAACACTAAACCCTAAACCCTAAACCCTAAGCCCTAAAAACCTAAAAAATTATACCTAAACTAAATAAAATCTAAAAATAAAATAAATCATAAAATCCTAAACCTACATAAATAAAATAATAAAATAAAATAAAATTTTAAACTAAAATCTAAACCTAAACCTAAACCTAAACTTGAACGTGAGAAATTAAATAAAATTAAAATTAAAACATAAATTAAATATAATAAATAAAAACCTAAGCTAAACTAAAAAATAAAATAAAGCTAAAAATAAAAACCTAAATAAATAAAAACTAAATGTAAAATAAAAATAAAATAAACCCAAAATAAAATAAAATAAAAACTATATAAAATCCTAAACCTAAAAAATAAATGTAAAAATAAATAGAAAATAAAATTTAAATCCTAAACTTAAAAAAAACTACACCTAAAATAAACAAAATAAAATAAACCTAAACCTAAAATAAAATAAATAAAACTTAAACTTCAACCAAAAGTAAACTAAACCTAAACCCTAAACTAAATAAAATAAAATAAATTAAAAATAAACCTAAACCTAAACTAAAAAATAAAAACTAATAATAAAACTAAAATAAAAACCTAAAGCCTAAACCTAAAAAAAATATAATAAAAACTTTAACCTAAACCTAAAAATAAACCATAAAAACTAAACCTAAAAAATAAAATAAAAATAAAACTAAACTAAAAAATAAGCATAAAGCTAATGTTAAACTTTTAAAAATAAACTAAAATAAAAAACCTAAACTAAAATAAATAAACATAAAATAAATAAACTAATCTAAATAGAAAATAAACCTAAATAAAATTAAAAAAAATGTTATAAACTAAAATAAAAAAAATAAATCAATTAAACCTAGACTCATCGGTTTACTTAATTTAAGAAAAAACCATAAACCCTAAAAAACCTTAAATTCTAATCCCAAAACCTTAAAACCTAAACCCTAACCCGAACCCCGAACCCTAAACCTTAAACTCTAAACCCTAAAAACCCTAAAGCCTAAAGCCTAAACACTAACCCCTAAACCTTAAACCCAAAACCGTAAAACCTAAACTCTAAACCGTAAACCCTAAACACAAAACCACAAAAAAAACCTAAACCTAAAAAAACTTTAAAAAAACATAAAACTAAATAAAATAAAATAAAATAAAATGAAAACCGAAACTTAAACCTAAACCTAATCTTAAAAATATAATAAAAAAATAAATAAAAAAACTAAAATAAAATAAATAAAAATATAAACTAAATTTAAAATTAAAGTAAACCTAAGAATAAAAAACTTAAATAAAATAAAAATGATATGTAAAATAAAAATAAAATAAACTTGAAATATAATAAAATAAAATAAAAACTAAATATAATCATAAACCTAAATAGTAAACCTAAAAATAATTAAAAAATTTAACCCAAACCCTAAACTAAAAGTAAAAGCTTAACCTAAAATAAAAATAAAATTAAAAAAATAAACTTAATCTTAAACCTAAACTAAAATAAACTAAACTGAAATAAATAAATCCTAAAATAAATTAAAGATAAACCTAAACCTAAACAAAATAAAATAAAATAAACTAAAAATAAACCTAAACTTAAATTAAAAAATTAAACCTAAAAATAAACTTAAAACTTTAACCAAAAAAATAAAATAAAAACCTAAAGCTACACCTAAAAATAAAAAAAATAAAACCTAAACCTAATAAATAAAAATAACAATAAAAATAAAACTCAACTAAAAATAAACCTATACCTAAAAAATAAACTAAAATAAATAAACCTCAAATAAATAAACTAAACTAAATAAAAAAAAAATAAAACTAAAAATAAACTATAATAAATAAAAGATAAACTAAATAAACTAAATAAACCTAAACTTACCAGTTTACTAAATTTAACAAAGAATAAATAAAGTAATAATAAAAATAAATAAATAAACCCAAAACCTTAAACACTAAACCCTAAACCCTAAACCTTAAAATTCTAAAACCTAAACCCTAAATCCTAAACCCTAATCCCTAAAACCCTAAACCTTAAACCTTAAACTCTAAACCCTAAAACTTACAACCCTAAACCATAAACCCTAAATCCCAAATCCTAAACCTTAAACCCTAAAGCCTAAAAACCTAAAAACCTAAACTTAAACTAATTAAAACCTTAAAATAAAATAACTAAAAATACCTAAACCAGAATAAAATAAAATAAAAGTAAATAAAATAAAATCCTAAAATGTAAACCTAAAAAAATAAAATAAAAACCTAAACCTAAATCTAAAAATAAAAATATAAAACCTAAGCCTAAAAAATAAAATAAAAATAAAACTAAACAAAAAATAAGCATAAACCTAAACCTAAACCTAAACCTAAAAGATAAATGAAATAAAAAACCTAAACTAAAATAAATAAACTAAACTAAATATAAATAAAAAAATAAAAAAAAATAAAGTAAAATAAATAAAAAATGAACTATATAAACTAAAACCTAAACCTACCGTTTACTTAATTTA
Organism: Cymbidium sinense; assembly: GCA_021442155.1. Taxonomy (NCBI): domain Eukaryota; kingdom Viridiplantae; phylum Streptophyta; class Magnoliopsida; order Asparagales; family Orchidaceae; genus Cymbidium; species Cymbidium sinense. Next base: position 274,730,544 of record CM038215.1, on the reverse strand, counting down.
AAAAAAAACTCTAAACCCTAAATCCTAAACCCTAAACCTTAAAGCCTAAATCCTAAACTCTAAACCATAAACCCTAAACCCTAAAACTAACCCTAAACCCAAAACCCTAAACCGTAAACTAACCCTATACCCCAAAACCCTAAACCCTAAAGCCTAAACACTACACCTTAAACCCTAAACCCTAAACCCTAAACCATAACCCTAAACCCTAATCCCTAAAAGCATAAACCCTAAAACCCTAAACCCTAAATTATTAATTCTAGACTCTAAACCCTAAACCCTAACCCTAAACACCAAACCCTAAACATAAATCTAAAGTAACTAAATAAATTAAAAAGTAAACCTAAACCATAAAACCTAATAAATCTAAACCATATGAATGGGTAGAACCCTGACGGTAGGAACATCACCATCAACCAGGCTCAGTCTAGATCTGGCGGTGGAGGTGAAGGCGAAGGCGGCAATTATCGTAGTGGTGGTGGGGTATCTGGAGGTGCTGGTGGATATGGAGATGGTGGTCTGAGCAATGGTGGTTATGGAGGTAGGAGGAGCGACAAAGATTACAACTGTGGTGGTGGTGAAAGGAGAGATCTGAGATACGATGGTGGATCTTATTACTCTAAAGGGTGGGGTGGGTCTAATGGGAACTTGAGAAACTAAAGAATGACCAATCTGATCTGCTACTTTTAGAACTATGTCTTTATAGTAGAGAAATTTCTAGTTATCTAGGGTTTTTGATTTGCTCTATGCGTGTTCATTTTTTACCTATGTCATCACTTATGACATAGAAAACTTGGTGTGTTATTTGGTTGATGAAATAGAAAAGAAGAAATGTTGAATTTGAAATTATTCTCTATTAAAAAATTCCAGAAACCCTAAACCCTAAACTAAAACCTAAACCGTAGACCTAAATCCTAAACCCTAAAATCCCTAAACCCTAAACCCTAAACCCTAAACCCTAAAACCATAAACTCTAAACCCTAAAACCTAAACCATAAACCCTGAACTCTAAACCCTAAACCCTAAACCCAAAACCCTAAACCCCAAACCCTAAACCATAAACACTAAACCCTCAACTAACCCTAAACCCTAAACCCTAAAAGATAAAATCCTAAACCTAAACTAAATAAAACTTAAAATTAAAATAAACAAAAAAACCTAAACCAAAATAGAATAAAATAAAAACCTAATCTAAAACCTAAACCTAAACCTAAACCTAAAAATGAAATATAAAAAAAATAAAAACTAAACTAAAATAAAATACATAAAACCTAAACTAAATTAAAAATTAAAACCTAAAAATAAACCTAAAATAAAAACCTAGAACCTAAGCCTAAAAAAATAAAATAAAAACCTAAACCTAATCCTAAAAATTAAAAGTAAAACCTAAACCTAAAAAACATAAAATAAAACTAAACCAAAAAATAAACCTAAACCTAAACCTAAAAAATAAACTAAAATAAAAAACCTAAACTAAAATAAATAAACCTCAAAAAATTAAATTAAACTAAATAAAACTAAAATAAGCTTAAATAAAAATAAAAAAATAAAAAAAGTTAAAATAAATAAAAAATAAACTAAATAAACCTAAACCTATGAGTTTACTCAATTAAAAAAAAAACCAACCCTAAACACTAAACCCTAAGCCCTAAACCATAATCCCTAAATCCTAAAACTTGAAACCCTAAACCCTAAACCCTAAACTTAAAAACCTACAACCCTAAACCCTAAATCATAAACCCCAAACCATAATCCCCAAACCCTAAACCCTCAAAACCTAAAAACCTAAACCTAAACTAAATAAAACCTAAAAATAAAATAAATAAAAAAACCTAAACCAAAATAAAATAAAATAAAAACCTAATCAAAAACCTAAACCTAAACCTAAACCTAACATTGAAATAGAAAAAAAATAAAAACTAAACTAAAATAAAATACATAAAAACCTAAACTAAATTAAAAATTAAAACCTAAAAATAAACCTAAAATAAAAACCAAGAACCTAAGCATAAAAAAATAAAAATAAAAACCTAAACCTAATCCTAAAAATAAAAAGTAAAATCTAAACCTAAAAAACGTAAAATAAAACTAAACCAAAAAATAAACCTAAACCTAAACCTAGAAAATAAACTAAAATAAAAAACCTAAACTAAAATAAATGAACCTCAAATAATTAAACTAAACTAAATAAAACTAAAATAAACTTAAACAAAAATAAAAAATAAAAAAATCTAAAAAAAATAAAAAATAAACTAAATAAACCTAAACCTACGAGTTTACTCAATTAAGAAAAAACCCTAACCCTAAACCCTAAACCCTAAGCCCTAAACCTTAAAACCCTAAACCCTAAACCATAAACCCTAAATCCTAAACCTTGAAACCCTAAACCCAAAACCCTAAAATTTAAAACCTATAACCCTAAACCTTAAATCCTAAACCCCAAACCCTAAACCCCAAACCCTAAACCCTAAAACCTTAAAACCTAAACCTAAACTAAATAAAACCTAAAAATAAAATAAATCATAAAACCTAAACCTAAATAAAATAGAATAATATAAAATAAAAACCTAAGCTAAAACCTAAATCTAAACCTAAACGTAAAAAAAAATAAAATAAAATAAGCTAACATAAAATAAAGAAAAGCCTAAACTTAACTAGAAAATAAAATAAACCTTAAAATAAAAAAACAAAACGTAAAATAAAAATAAAAGAAACTTAAAATAAAGTAAAATAAAAACTAAATAAAAACTTAAACCTAAAAAATAAAAAGAAAACATATACCAAAAAAATAAAATAAAAAAAAACTAAACTGAAAAATAAACATAAATCTAAACCTAAACTTAAAAAAGTAAACTAAAATAAAATACCAAAAAAAAAATAAACAAACATAAAATAAATAAACTAAGCTAAATAAAAATAAAAAATTAACCTAAATTAAAATAAAAAATGTAATACACTAAATAAACCTAAACCTACCGATTTACTTAATTAAAAAAAACATAAACCATAAACCCTAAACCTAAAAACCTAAAACTAACCATAAACCCTAAACCCTAAACCTTAAAAAGCCTTAAACCCTAAACCTTAAAAAACCTTAAACCCTAAACCCTAAACCCTAAACCCTAAACCCTAACCTTAGCCCTAAACCCTGAACCCTAAACACTAAACACTAAACCCTAAAGCCTAAAACCCTGAACCCTAAACCCTAAACCCTAAAAACCTAAACCCTAAAGCATAAACCTTAAACCATAAACTAACCCTAAACCCTAAGCTAACCCAAAACCCTAAACCCTCAAAACCCTAAACCCTAAAGCCTTAACACTAAACCCTAAAACCTAAATCCTAAACCTGAACCCTAAACCCTAAACCCTAAAAATTCTAAAACCTAAATAACTAAACCCCAAACCCTAAACACTAAACCCTAAATCATAAAAAGCTAAAAACCTAAACTAAATTAAATAAAAGCTAAAAACAAAATAAATAAAAAAACCTAAACATAAATAAAATAATAAAATAAAATAAAATAAACCTAAACCTAAATAAAAATAATAAAATAAAATAAAATAAAATAAAATAAATAATAAACTAAATAAACCTAAATGTACCTATTTACTTAATTTTAAAAAAAAAAACCCTAAACCCTAAACCCTAAAACTAACCTTAAACCCTAAACCTTAATCTTACAACACTAAACCTACAACCCTAAACTATAAACCTTAAACCCTAAAAAACTCCAAACTAACCCTAAACGTTAAACCCAAAACCCCAAACCCTAAACACTAAACCCTAAACCTTAAACCCTAAATGTTAAACCCAAAACCCAAAACCCAAAACACTAAACCCTAAACCTTAAACCCTAAACTATAAACCATAAACCCTAACCATAACCCTAAACTCTAAATCCTAAAACCCTAAACACTAAACCTTAAACTAACCCTAAACCCTAAAATCCCTAAACCCTAAATTAATCTTAAACCCTAAGTTATCCCTAAATCATAAACCCTCAAAACTCTAAACCATAAAACATAAACACTAAACACTAAACCTTAAACCATAAACCCTAACCCTAAACCATAAACCCTAAAACCCTAAACCACAAACCCTAAACCTTAAAATCCTAAAAACTTAAACCTAAACTAAATAAAACCTAAAATCAAAATAAATAAATAAACCTAAACCTAAACAAATTAAGATAAACAAAATAAAATGAAAGCCTAAACTAAAATCCAAACCAAATCCTAAAAATAAAATAAAATAACAAAATTTAAATACACTAAAATAAAATAAATAAAAATCTAAACAAATTAAGTCAAATAAAATAAAATAATAACCTAAACTAAAACCCAATCCAAAACCTAAAAATAAAATAAAATAATAAAATTAAAATAAAATAAATAAAAATCTAAACTAAACTAAAAAATAAAATAAACCTAAGAATAAAAAACCTAAATAAAATAAAAACTAAAAATAAAATAAACCTAAAATAAAATAAAAAAACTAAATAAAACCTAAACCTAAAAAAATTTGAAAAATAAATAAAAAATAAAAACTAAACCCTAAACTATAAAAATTGAAACCTAAAATAAAAATAGAATAAACAAAATAAAATAAACCTAAACCTAAACTAAAATAAGCTAAACTGAAATAAATAAAAACTAAACCTAAACCTAAATAAACTAAACTTGAACCTAAACCTAAACTAAATAAAATAAAATAAGCTAAAAATAAACCTAAACCTAGAATGAAAAATAAAACCTAAAACTAAACCTAAAATAAAAACCTAAAACCTAAACCTAAAAAATAAAATAAAAACCTAAACCTAAAAATAAAAATAAAAAATAAAAGCTAAACCTAAAAAAATAAAATAAAAATAAAACTCAACTAAAAAATAAACCTAAACCTAAAAAATAAACTAAGATAAAAAACCTAAACTAAAATAAATAAACTAAACTAAAATAAATAAACTAAACTAAATAAATATAAAATAAAGATAAATAAAAATACAAAATAAAATAAATAAAAAATAAACTTAATAAACTAAATAAACTTAAACCTACCGATTTACTTAATTTAAAAAAAATCCTAAACCCTAAATCATAAACCTTAAACCTAAAGTGTAAACCCTAAAACTAGACCTACACCCTAAACCCTAAACCTACAACCCGAAACCTTAAACCCTGAACCCTAAAACATTAAACTCTAAACCCTAAACTCTAAACCCTAAACCCTAAACCCTAAACTCTATAATAAAACCCTAAACCCCTAAACCCTAAAACCCTAAACCTTAAACCCTAAATCATAAACCTTAAACCCTAAACCCTAAACTCTAAACCCCAATACCTACAACCCTAAACCCTAAACCCCAAAAACTAAACCCTAAACTAAACCTAAACCCTAAACCCTAAGAATAGGTAGAAGTTTGACAATAGGAACATCACCATCAACTAGGCTCAGTCTAAATCTACCGGTGGAGGTGAAGGCTGAGGCGGCAGTTATCATATTGGTGGTAGGGGATCTGGAGGTGCTGGTGGATATGGAGGTGGTGGTTAGAGTAGTAGTGGTTATGGAGGCGGGAGGAGCGATGTAGGTTATAGCTGTGGTGGTGGCGAAGGGAGAGATCGGGGATATGATGGCATATCCTGCTACTCGAGAGGCTGGGGTGCTTCAGATGGGAACTGGAGAAACTGAAGAACAACCGATCCGATCTACTACTTACAAAACTGTGTCTTTTTAGCAGAGATGGTTCTACTTATCTAGGGCTTTTGATTTTCTCTATGGGTGTTCATTTTTTATTTAGGTCTTTGCATGTATCATAGAAAACTTAGGCTGCTACTTGGTTGATGAAATAGAAAAGAAAAAATGTTGAATTTGAATTTATTCTCTATTAAAAATTAAAAAAACCTTAACCCCTAAACCATAAACTAAAACTTAAACCCTATACCTAAAACATAAACCCTAAACCCTAAACCTAAACATTAAACCTTAAACCCTAAACTCTAAACCCTAAACCTTAAACCTAACCTTAAACCCTAAACTCTAAACCTAAAACCCTAAACCCTAAACCCTAAACCCTAAAATAATAAACCCTAAACCTTAAGACCTAAACCCTAAAACCCTAAAACCTAATCCTGAAAAGCTACAACCCTAAACCCTAAACCTTACATCCCAAACCCTAAATTATAAACTGTAAACCCTAAACCCTAAACTATCCCTAAACCACTAAACCCTAAACAATCCCTAAACCTTAAACCCTAAACTAACCCTAAACCCTAAACCCTAAGCCTTGGATAAAGAATTCATTAGGAGTAGATCTAAAAATTGACCTAATCCTAACATAGTTATGGTAGCTAAAGAGAATATCTTCAAGAGACTTTCCCTTGACTATTAGAGATTTAAATGCCCTAAACCCTAACCCTAAATCATATTATAATACCATATATTATAATATAATGTAGCATCATGTATTTGAGCCTGTAGTGATGTTTTTTTTTTGATGTTATAAGATATTTTGAAATGTTTTAGTATAATATGGTATTATGCCCTATAGTCTATATTATTATAAATCATAAAAATATTGATTTAATAAATAAGATGATGAAATTTTTTAAATTTGAAGTAGGAATTAGGTTCTAGTGCCAAAGTGCTTTCTCTTGTAGTTTAAAAAGTAAGATTTTATGTTCAAAATTATTATTATATATTGTAACATTGTATTGCATCATATATCATAATATATTATTCTATGCATTTTAAATTCTTTTAGTATTTTACAATCATGTAGTTGAGCCTACACTAGCATTATTTATAAAAATGTTGATTTAGACTTTAAAATGGTAGAATTTGGCCAAATTCATAATTGGTAGATCATGACATCATAATATATTATTTCACTTTAAAATATGTAAGTGATACGACTAAAATATATAGTTTTTTATTCTTCAGACTAATTTTATGATTTTTTATCTTAAGCAATCCCTTGTGATGTGATATGCAATATAATATAATATAATGTAATATGTTATAGTGTATTATAATATAGAATGCCATAACATAGTGTAGCATCATACATTATAGCATACTATTATGTATTACTACTTGTTGTTTAAAATATTTTAGTTTGTTATAGAATGATATAGTAGAGTTTGTACTGATATAATTTATAAAAATACTGATTTATAGGCTGAGATGATGGGATTTGGAAAAATTTAAAGCAAGATTTAGGGAACATCATTGTGGGTGTGTTTTGTTGTGTCATTTAATCAAAAGAATGGAATTTTGCATCCAAAATAAATGTTCATTTTTTGACCAAATTTTATAAATTTTTTGCTTAAAGTGATTCATTTTAAGGTGTAATTTAAGATAATATATTATATGAAAGCATATTAAAATATAATGTACATAACAATATAACTTCACATATATATGAATGTGGTGGTGTGTTACTAAATGTTATTGTACATTTTAGTACTTTTTTACTTTTGTTATAATACATTGGTTCAACACTCACAAAAATATTAATTTGAAGGTTGAGATGGAAGAATTTGGCCAAATGCATGACACACACCAAGAAGCAACACGAAAATTATGCTATTTTGTACCATTTCTAATAGAAAAATAACAATTTTACATCCAAAATGAACATTATTCATATTTTGAGAAAATTTTGTTATTTGTTCCTTTTAAGTGATTCTAATGAGGTGTAATGTTAGAAAATATATTATATTATTATAAATTATAATATAACATCGTATATTATAATATAATATAGTGTGTTAATTCATATTATAATATGTTTAGCATAATATTGTATGGTTAGTTTGAGCTTGCACCATCACAAATCATAAAATTTTGATTACAATGTTAAGATGATGTAATTTGAACAAACACATTGTTAGGCTTTTGGTTGAAGTATTAAAGGTGTGCATAAGAGAAGAAATAAGATTTTATGAGAATTCCATGTCATGGACATGGAGGGAGATCCACTAGGGGATCATACATGCATTGGACATGACATGTCAGGGGTCTTCGTTGAGGGCATATAAGAAGAAAATATGTTGTGGATATGGTTTGAATTTGATTTGATTATATGATTTATGGAAAGAAGATCCACTGGGATAAGAATCTATAATCCATCAAGGATTAAGATCAAATCAACTTTAATTTATTTTATTTTAATTGATGTGGAGTCATATCTACTAGAGATATGGGCTCGAGCCTACTAGGGATCGGGTATATGAACCTTCCACTCAAAAAGTAGGTTTAGGCTATCTGTTGGTGATTAGGATTTGAGTCTGATTTCATAAATTTATTTGGGGATGTATCCACTGGGGATACGAGTTTGGTTGGACTTCTTTGATTTAGACTCTACTAGGTGAGTTGGTTTAAATTTGTTCCACTAGGCAGGTTGGTTTTGAATTTCATTTGTTTGCATGACATGTTTATACATGATTTGGGGCTCCACTAGGGAGAAGGGTGTGATTTAACTCCATTGAGAAAAATTAGATCGGGTTTAATTTAATCTAAGTTAATGTATGGACCCTATTGGTGTGTGATGGACTCACTGAGAAGGGGCTATATTAGCCTTGACCTACCTTAAGTTTACAAATCCAAAGGGAAAGTCTACTGGTTGTGGGGTAGAGCTAGCCAATCTAAGGGGTTGCCTTTCAGTGTGCAACGACTATGCTAAGAAGAAGGTGTAGTAGACTTACATCTTCAAAAGCGAGGAACAACCACTGGGGTGACATATTGGATGCACAACAAATCGAACCTAACCTACGGCGACTACTGAGTGAATGTTGCTAGGGACTTATGTCAACTCAAAAGTAGTCACGATTAATTTTATCATAATTTCATGTGATTTGATATTATTTGTTTGGTTTAGTTTGATTTTTAATTGAGGGCATATCAGCTGGGGATGTGAGCTTGATAAAATTTAATAAATTTAATTTATGGACCATGTTTGTGTGCGATAGACCCACTGAGAAGGGGATATATCAGACTTGTCCTATCTCAAATTTACAAATCTAAAGGGATAGTCTATTGGTTATGGGGTAGAGCTAGCTGACCTAAAGGGTTACCTTTCGATGTGCAGCGGTTGTGCTAGGAAAAAGGTGTAGTAGACTTACATCTTCTAAGGCAGGGAACAATCGATGGGGTGAGCTATTGGTAGCACAAAAAATCAAACCGGACTTAGAGATGACTACTGAGTGAATGCCGATGGGACTTATATCAACTAAAGAGTAGTGAAATGATTCCTATAGGGAGTTTTGCTGACACTACCCTAAAGATATGATACTTGCTTGGGAAAAGGTACCACTAGGGATGTCCTCCTAATCCACAAGTGAATATATATTTTATTTATATGTTTGAGTGGACCCTATTCATGTGCGAGGGACCACACTGAGAAGGGGCTATGTCAGCCTTTACCTATCTCAGATTTAGTGGACCAAGGGAGAATCTGCAAAACCATAGGATGAATTATCCAACCACAGGGGTGGTTACTAGAAAAGGGGAACTGTCCAATCCGATAGTAACCCAAGTAGTGTCTAAATGGGGCCGTAAAGGATGTGATCCAAATATAGTGCCCATAGGGGTGGTGCTACTAGGGGCCTTATCTCGAGCCATGGAAAAGAAAGCCTATTGGTGTACCATGGCCAACTCAAGGAAAAAGCATACCAGACTTACATCTACCATGAGTGGTGTATCCTAAGGTGCAAGAACCAACCAACCTATGTTGTATCCATCAACATGAGTGTTATATCCATCAACATAGTGAGAACCAACCAACCTAAGGTGCCCATCGGTGTACAACTTTCCAATCAGGCGATCGGGATAGTATCGTCGGTGGGTGATTCTCTCGACCAATAGCACTAATTGGGAGCCCCAAGGAAGGACTAGACCCAGACTTGAAGCAGTCAAGAGGGAAGGAGCCACTAGGAGACTTATCCTAAACCTCAAATATATTCGACCTAGTAGGTCATGAAGGCTAATCCAAGAAGAAAGCATAGCAGACACGCATCCTCTTAAGTGAAGCCAACATGAGGTAGCTTATCGGCCACGTAGTAAAGCCTACCAAACTAATAATACGCTCATCGGTGTGTAGTGGCCTGGTAAGGAAGGAAACTGTAGCAGACTTACATCCTCCGAAGCAAGAAGACCACTGGGGTGACACACTAGAAGGGTAGCAAGTCAGCCCAACCAAGAGTAGCCTAAGATAAAAGATATGTGTTTGTTTTATATGTATGTGCCTAGTTTCTATTTGTATTGTGTCGATGAAGGATAGGATGCCACTCGAGTTCCTTACACCTTCCCTAAACATATTATGGCAGATTCGCAAACAAGAATACCTTCAACATGGAAGAGACTAAATTCGAAATGGAATTTTCATTGATGATGATCATTTTTAAACATGATTTATAATATTTTGTTAAGTAGAGATCATTGATTAGAAGCATTGAGTGATGTCCCTTATGGTGTACTTGTGGGAGTTATGGAGCTTGGGCTTTTCTTAACCTCATTTTTAGAATGAGCTCTCAACCCCTCCATCTTAGACATAAGATTCCTCTTAGAATTTAAGGGTTCCTTAGTCTTAAGACACATCTAGTGATTAGTTGGACACTCAATCTAGCCCTAGAGACTTAGAAGCGTTAGCCATATGAACATGTCAGGCCTTAGGGATGTTAGGAAAACTTACCTACCCTTAGCTTGAACCATTATTCACCTTCCTTCCTTCAAGTCAAACTCCAAATCAATCTTATTTGATTTTATCCAAACTCAAATAAACTCCATGTGATTGAAATTCATAATTGAAATCCATGATTGAAACTCATGAATGAAATTCTTAAATCCAAAAATTTCCAAAGTCCTTAAATTTGCCATTAAGGACTTAACCTAAATAATGATCAAACCAATTCAAACTCATAAGATTTTCTCATAATTCATTTATATTCTCATTTATATTTACATATATAAATGAAATATAGATTCAAACCAATCAAACTAAGCTCAAAACTCAAAATCAATTCAAGAAAATTTTCAAAGTCCTTTAAGAACTACCTTAAGGACTAATCCTAAATCATGATCAAATAAATTCAAATTCATGATATTCTTTAAAACTCATTTATATTCTCATTTCTATTCACATATATAAATGAAATATAAATATAAATTAATCAAATCCAATTCAAAAATTCAATCTTCAAACTCCAAAATTTTCTTAAGTCCTTTAAAATTCACTTTAATGGACTTAGCCTAAATCATGATCAAACCACTTCAAATCCTTAAAATTTTCTTATGATCCATTTATATTCTTATTTATATTCACAGATATAAATGAAATATAAATTCAAACAATCAAAACCAATCCCAAAAATCAAACTCAAATCTAACTAAGCCTTTCAAGTCAAAATCTTGAACTTAGTGGAATCAATTTCAAATCAAGCCAAACTCTTGATTTTCCTTCAAGATTTAATAAACCCTACAATCATGAATCCAAATATAAATGCAGACTTCAATCACCAAATCAAAATCTAATTCAAAAATCAAACCCTAAATCCTTTCATATTTTTCCTTTGAATATGAAATTATCAAATGGATACAAACCCATTTGACTTCTAACAACTTGCAAAAAGATTTATATTTCAATCATAAGTCCATATGCAAGTTCAATCAAGCTCAAATAAAGCTTTGAGCAAGCCATTTGACCCACTTATGCTCACTTGATGCAAAGTGACCTAAAGTACCCTTATGAGCCAAATTCTAATCCTAACCAAATTGGATTGAATCAAACTCACCTATACCTCTCGTCATGATCAACAATCATCATGCGATGATCAATCAATCAAATTGGGTCAAACCAAGTCAAACCTAAGGGTTGACCAAGTTAACACTTAACCCAAAATGAAACCTAACATAGCTAAATTCCACCATAAGCCAAATTAATTCAAACCAATGGGTCAAGTTCATTCCAAATCACTTGTTGAACTTGACTAAAGCCTCAATTAGCCAACTAGACCTAACCTAACCAAATTGACCTTAGACCCAACTTGACCTAAAGGGGTCATGTTCAGCTAAATTCAAACTTAATCAAAATTGATTAGAAATAAAGACACTAATCCACTCCATATGACTAACCAAACCTAAACCAACCCATAACTTAGCCCAAATAAGTCAAATGGGTCAAATAAGTCAACTTAACCCATTTGACCTAAATGAAGTCATATGAGTCAAATTCAAAACTAATCCAAATTGAACCAAACCAAAGCCACCAAAACATTTCAAATGGTCAAATGAACACGACCCAACCCTTGGTTTGACCCAATTTGACCAATTGGTCAACTTCACCCAAGTTGACCTATTTTGACCAAAATGAGTCAACACGAGCCAAACCTTATCAAATGAATTCCAAATCATATGAAACTTTGCGAAATCTAGTTTCTCCATATACCCAATATATCTAAATTAAAAAATCAACCAAATGACCATTCTACCCCTAGGCCATATAACAAATTATTGACTAATCTATGGGTAATTTGGTCATACCCTCTTCATATCAACTTGATGCCTTCCTAATAGCTCAAGTGGACCCAATGAAGAGTAGTGCAGCCAACCCAATGTGTTGGGTCAGCCCAAATAAACCCAGGAGAAACCCGACCCCCTTGCTCAATTTGGCCAATTCGAAATTCTCCTTACACTTAATTTGATGAACATGGGAGGTTAGTAATCCACTCAAGACCTCAAACCGACCATGTGCCAACTCTAAACACATCAAAAAACCCCTCCAATGTGGTCAATTGGATCAAAACAACAAGGGAGGTGTCAGCCATTCGACTAGCATAGGAGGAGATATACTCCTCCCAATTCAATTTGAAATGATCATTCCCACATTCGATTGAAGCCTAGTGAGTGTTAGGAAAGATTAGAGGGCCATCCTAAGCTTCCTAAGAGGGATTTGAAAAGTGTATTTCTCACTTTTCTTCTTTGGAAAATAAGGGAGCTCCTTTGAATCTTCAACTTCCTCTTTACTCAAATCCATTCCAATTCCTCTTGCACACTCCCTCAGAGGATCAATTTGAGTGCACCCAAGCTCTCATTTGATTTCCCAAGGCAAGGAGAGGTGGAATTGGATAAAAGTCGCAAGCAAGGTGAAGTGGTGTTGGTCCATCGGGAGATCCACTCAACCCCAAGGCTTGAAACTTTCAACAGGGCTTCATCTTTACTAGACAAAGCTACCTCATCGAGTTTGAGCATCAGTGATCACCTCTGGTGAGGTATGGAATACTTTGACCACTTAGATTAGGGGGTGTTGGTCTTCTGTGAAAGAAATTTTCATGTAATGTGAAATCCATCGTTGGATAGGCTTCTCATTAGCTTTAGATGGTGTGGGTAAAGTCTCAGTCCAATCTGAGCTCAATCGAGCTTGAATCTTCCCTTAGATCATGGATGATCTCGGTTGAGCCTAAGGGAAGAACTCGGGTGACCTTGGTCATCCATCTATGCATTTTGGATGGACAACCATGATTAATCCCACATTTTAGAAATGAATTATCCCTTTTAAAATCAAGGGATGATGCCTGGTTGTTCAATCCTTGATCAAATGGCAGGGATCAAAGGGCATCCCGCCATCGTGCCGCCACCCTGATGTGATGTTAAGTGAACCCCTCACCGCAGGATGCGTGTAAAGTGCACTGACCACTGCCACCGCGTGTTATGCTGTGAGGTAAGGGATTAGTTAGAGGATCTAATTAATTTTAATTAATCTCCTGATCTTCAAAAATTCATATCTCTCTCAATAAAATTTAAAAAAGATGAGGTAAAATTCTATGCAAAGATAATTTAACCTATAATAATTTTAAAATGATTTCAATAGATTTTGAATTATCTTTTTCTCTGATTTTGGGTTTTGATGGAAATTTTATTTTACTAATTACTTCTTAATTAATCCTTTGATTAATTCCAAACTTCTTGGGTATGTTTTAGGGGATGACCTCTACCTCCCTTAATTTTCTTAGGATCTATTTAAGGCTTAATTAAGAGAATTACAAATATGTTTCCAAATTACCCTCCATATCTAATTAAGGATTATTAGGGTTTGGATTAGTGTTTTTAATACATTATTAAGGTTTATTAAAATTAGATCCAGCGGATAGGAGATTTAGGGAATAATTTTGGGGTATTTTCCCTAAGCTATTCCCTAAACCTCCTTTTCTTTCCTTAATCCTCTCTTAATTAAGGGTTAGTTCATTAATTAGCCCTTAATTAATTTCTAAAAATTATAAAACCTTCCAGAACTTAATTAATCTACTTTGGGTAGATGCTTAGGTGTTGAATAGCCTAAGTTCAATTGAGAAAATCAAAACCCAATTCATATGTATGAAGGGGTATTTTTTGAAATTACTTAAGCTAAACCCCTTAGCCTAATTAACCATTAATCATGAGCCAAATTGCATTAGGCCCTTTTCTTTCTAGGTGCATTTCAAGTTTAAATTCCTTGTGAGTTTTTATGTCATTTCATTGGAACATAATTATTTGGTTAATTATACTAAGGTGGTGTAGGTAAGGGTTAATTAGTTTGCTTAATTTATACCTTAACCTAATCAAAACTTAAAATAAATCTAATCATCTAAAAATTAAACAAAAATATCAAACACATATGGGAATGGGTTAGGAACAACAAACTAGACTCACATTTTCAAAATTAAATCAAACTTAAGATAAAAAAAATCACATTGAATTAACTTTGATTTATTTTAAGCCTTCTTATTCCATAAGAATGTCTTTAGGATTTAATTAAAGTGAATATGTTTACATGCTTTCATTGCATTGATTATTTCCCTAACATGTTTAATTTGTATGTCATGTGGTTTCATGCATCCATATTTTTCAAATTCAAATTTAAAAATGAAATTGTTTACTTTATGTCAAATTTGCATGTGTTGGCTAAAGTAGAGATATGTGTGGCTATTATCACTACTAAATTCAAAATATATTCAAAACATATAAATAAATTATGAAATCTGAAAGTGTGCTACTTATATTTTAATTGTAAGCTTGCATGTGAATAAAATGTAAGGATGTGCTTAGCATAGATTTCCTTTCTCTTTTATGTTAGTATAGTTTTGAATAAGAGTTGGTAAGATGTATGGTTCATTTGAAAAGAACCTAACACTTACTTAATTCCATATCCTATTCATTCATATTCTATCACTTAAGAAGGGTTACCTATGCTTGCACACATAAATTGCATAAACAAGATGAATCAATTAATACAACTTTTGCATTCTTTCTTTCCAATTTTTTTACACATGTTTGTATTTAAGGAAATTGGTAAATTAATCTAGACAACCCCGAGGTTGTGAGGATTTAAGTAGCCCTAAGTAGGTCTTGTACCTTATACCTCTAGTCAACAATGGCGCTGTAGTCACTTATGCCTTTCTTACTTTCATGTGTGCATGTGAAGATCGGATAATAAACCCTTTTCTACTTAAAGAAAATCATGCATATTAAACTTCCAAAATTTCTTAAATGGATTACTTAGCATGCATCATAAAGTGTGTTAAATATTTTTATTTGTATGTATAGATATGCTTAGGACTCATTCATATGCATGTTATACATGTTGGGAAAGAAATGAAGTGATGCATGTTTTTTGAATTTGGTTCATTTTATTTAATCTTAAAATGCCTTTCTTTTTGAATAGGTTTGTTTAGAGTTTATATAAACTTAGCATTAATTAAAAAACTTAATCAAAACATTCATTAAACAAAACTAAAATGTGAATCAATTTTAGAAATTACTTTGGTTATGGAAGGAATGAGAATTTCTCTTCTCTTTCCCCTCTTTATAACAGTAATTAATAGTAGGATTCACTTGAACTTGATCAAAACATGAAATAATATCAACCCAAAGCAATTAAGCAACTTAAATGAAATCCTCCTTTATGTTGAACATGTTTTCATACTTAGAAAATTTGAACCTAAAGTCATAACTAAGCATACCATACAAACCTTCAGAGCACACACATTAGCCTAAGTCACCACTTCTAGCTTTAGGTTTGGGCAGTGCATGATTTTATATTTGTTTTCTTTTATGATGTATGAGTTTGACTAGATGTTATGGTGTATACCCGTAGAATGAATGGTAGGGCGATCTTAGTCTAACCATTATTTTCTGCAGGGGATTATGCCTAAGGGACCCTATCATAAATAAAAATATAAATACTTTTACTTGCAGGTGCCTATACCCTCAGCATAATCCAATAAGCCAAGTTGACTTAGTCACCCATGTGTGGGGTGATAAGTTCAATATACATGCTTGGGATTTGTGTGGTTTGTTTTAGCTAATCTCTGTCTTGCAATGTTAGTTATTTTTCCACTTCTCCTTTCCATGTAAATTTGTGCAATTAAATTTTGGAATAATTGTTATGGGGATTAGGATGAGTATTGGTCATAAGATCATATCTTATGCGCCTTGAGAAGCCTTGGAGCATCCACCTTCTAGCCATCCAGAAGAAGGAACCAAAGAAGAAAGAAAAATAAGAAAGAAGAAATAAAGCTTGAAGACCCCCACAATAATGAATTCCTTGCTTAAATGTAATTTAATTCATTTGTAATCCAGGTTATATAAGGGTGGAGCTTAGCTACCCAATTTATTTTTCAAGTTTATACGGTGGTGCCCGACCATAATAGCCTCTTATTCTTTTTATGATTAGCTTTATAAATTAATTGATGATTTGTTTAGCTTGTGCATTAAGTGGCATGGTTTTCCTAATTTATTCCTTTCTTTATGAATGGCCTAGATGTGGATTAGGCTCTATAGGAAAAAATAAATCTTTTACCAAACTTAACAACTCAAAATTTAAAATAAAGAACTCATAACCTCACTTATAACTTAGGTTTAAAATCAAGATAAAAGAATTAGCAACCCCTTAACTGGATGAGTATTTCTTTTATAACATCATGCACAAATCCATCTTGGTTCACTCTTGATTGGAGGGCATCCACCTTTGCCAGAGAAACTTGGCTTGACCTTTAAGAGCCATGGTGGAAAGAAACTTCCTCCCTTCTCATAGATTTTGGCCAATAACATTATTTCTCATGCATTAGACATATGAATCCTATTAGCCTTAGTCAAAATAATTGTACAAAAATGGAAATAAAATGAAATTTGAATTGCATTAGATTTAGGTCATTGAAGCATGTCCCTACATGATCTAGTATCTTTAGGGAGTGAGTTTACAGACTTAGTCTCTTTCTAAATAAATAATAATCTAGCTATCTTGCATAAGTATAAGAGTTGCCTACATGAATTTAAAATTGTAGGAGGAGTTAGTTGGTGGCCACCCCTAGGCGGTTGTAAGTCCAAACAGTCGGGTGGTTTGTCCTCTCTTATGGAGGCAAACTAAATACATATTTTCTCCTTAGATTTAGGTTCTACTTTCAGCCCTCACCAAAGCTCAATTGATTTATGTTCTGAGGTTGCGTCTCCCCTTTGTTAGCCATAAGCTTAAATTCTCACCTCTTAGGCATTTCCATAATATTCTATTATGGAATCATAAGTGTTAAATTTCTAATGAAAAATTCAACTCAAATAAATTAAATAAATTTCAAAAATGTAAAGCCCAACCATGTGATAATTTATGATGTTCGCTAAATCTCTTAGGATCATGGGCATCTCCTACTTATCTTTCTTTTGGCTTCAATAATAACTCCCCCTCTTTGATCAATCCCATTTGATCTTCAAAAAGTTAAACTAATCGATTGGTAGTCCTTTCCTATTGAATTCTTTGAGGACATCGATCATTTACCTTAATCGAGAGTATTCCTAAGGAATCCCATCCCTTAAGATATAATTAACTATGGGGGCTTGACCCTGTAGGGAACTTAACGAACCCAGTTTAAAAAAAACCCTGCTTTACTTTTCCATGTAAGTAGGGGATGAATTTTTGGTACATAAGCAAACCCATCATCCTTAGGAGTCCTTATTCAGGTGATTAGGTCCAATAAAGGGCAGTGACTTCTATCTTTCGAGATAGTACACTATTCCTTGATGATGTACTCGATCACCTGAATAAGCACATTTGTGGATCTACGTGGCATCCTTAAAAGATGAATTTTTATATTCTTTCCTTCTCCTTCTAACAAATAGATCTGAAGGTGACAATTTAGAAAATTTTCACCACCGCTTTATAACCTTATAGGACCCAGTGATTTGGTTGATAACTAGCTGACAATCCAAGAAGATGTCGATGTTTTGGATGCTTAGAGTAATGACTATCTTTATATTGGCTATCAGAGCATCAAATTCGACTTCATTGTTGGTGCAAGGATTTGACATGTGTTATGAGAATCTCAACACATCACAGTCTAGAGTTAAGAGAACTATTCCTATCCTTACCTTTCCTAGAGTAGTAGATTGTAGTTTTTCTCCACTTTGAGGGGAAGCTGCACCATCAAAGTATATCTTCCATCAGTGAATGCTAGTATCCTCTAAGTTCATGATTTATTCATTGCGGAGATAATAACTAAGTAAAGAGTTAGCAAGAATTGTGTGTGTTGCTAAGAAATCTGCTAGCGATTATCCTTTCACCGCATAGAGGGGTATGAAGGTAATGTCAAACTATGAGAGGATCATGGACCATCGTGTCAACCATTCAGATAGTTTGAGTCAAGTTATGAGATACTATAGTGGATTCATCCTAGAGATTAAGTTCACCTTATGAGGAAGCATGCAGTGCTGTAGCTTTTGGGATGTAAAGATTAAAGATAGGTTACGCTTCTCAATGGGTAAATTTGAATTGCATTAGATTTAAGTCATTTGAAGCAATTCCCTACATGATCTAGTCTCTTTAAGGAGTGAGTTTATGGACTTAGTCACTTTCTAAATAAATAACAACCTAGCTATCTTGCATAAGCATAAGATTTGCCTTCATGAATTTAAAATCATAGGAGGAGTTAGTTGACAGCCACCCCTAGGCGGTTGTAAGTCCAAATAGTCGGGTGGTTTCTCCTATCTTATGGAGGCAAACTAAATACCTATTTTCTCCTTACATTTAGGTTGTGCTTTTGACCCTCGCCAAAGCATAGTAGATTTATGTTCTGAGGTTGCTTCTCCCCTTTGTGAGCCATAAGCTTAAATTCTCACCTCTTAGGCATTTCCATAATCTTCTATTATGGAATCATTAGTCCTAAATTTCTAATTAAAAATTCAACTCAAACAAATTAAATCAATTTAAAAAAATGTAAAGACCAACCATAGGATAGTTTTGGATGCTCGCCAGATTTCCTGGGATTGTGGGCACCTCCTACTTATCTTTCTTTTGGCTTCGATAATAACTCCCCCTCTTTGATCAATCCCATTTAATCTTCAAAAAATTAAACTAATTGATTGATAGTCTTTTCCTATTGAAATTTTTGAAGACAACGATCAGTTAACTTAATCGATAGTATTCCTAAGGGATCCAGTCCCTTAGGATATGAAATGAACATAACAAACTCGATTTAGAATAAACCTTACTTTACTTTTTCATGTAAAGTAAGGGAAGAATCTCTGGGACATATGTAGACCCATTGTCCTTAGGAGTCCTTATTGAGGTGATTAGGTCCATTAAAGGGTAGTGACTTCTATCTCCAGAGATAGTACACTATTCCTTGATGACATACTCGATCACCTAAATAAGCACATCTGTGGATCTGCGTGGCATCCCAAAAGAATAAATTTTTATATTCTTGCTCTTCACCCAGAGATGAAATGCGACCATATATAGAAATTTTTCTAAATTAATAAAGAAAAAATTTGGTCAAATGAAAATATAAACCAAATTGATTATAATCAATGGCTCAAGTTCATTCTAAATTGATTGTTGAATTTGACCAAAGACATGATTGGACCCAATTGACCTACTTAGCCCAAATTGACCTAAAGGTTCAAGTTGGCCTAAATCAATACCAAATCCAAATTAATTGCAAAAAAAGCCTATAATCATCTTAACTGGCCAACTAAACCCAAACCAACACCCAACCCAATCCAATTTGGACAATTTGGTCAAATTGGTCAACTTAACCCATTTGACCCAAATGAATTCAAATGAGCCAAAATAAAATCTAAGCCAAACTAAATCAAACCAATTGAAACAAAACATCCCAAATGATCAAATGAAGTTAACCCAACCCTTGGTTTGATCCAATTTGACCAATTGGTCAACCTGACCCAACCTAACCTAATTTGACCTAAATGAGTCAAATTGAGCCAAACCTAACCAAATCAACTCCAATTGACTTGAAATTTGGGCTAAACCACTTTTGGCTCATTTCAAATCTACCCAAATCAAATCCAATGCCAAATAATCATTCTACCCTTAGGTCAAGGGCATCACATGAGACAAATCACCCTTATAAGTGGTCATTTCCATTCCTTGGCCACTTAGTACTCTTCCAATGGTCCACCTAAGAACCTAGCACACTGCCCAACCTAACCCAAGTAGTGGTTAGGTCGGCCATGACCCATGGGAGGTAAAATCACCTCACCATCCCCATTGGAGAATTTGAAACCCATAACACACCCATGATTCCTCCTTGGCAGCCACCTCCACACTTTCAGCCAACCAAGTTGAGTCAACTCACCTCCTCCCTACCACCCATGACTCCTTGAGATGGTTGGGACCACTAGAAACTTCGATCCAAATGTGATCAAAATGAAGGGCAGTATAGACCCCCTCATTTCGACTCAAAGACACACAAAAATCATTCCTTTGAGCCCCAAGTACCCAAGAGGAGCCGCTAGAGCCATTCCCTAAGCTCTCAAGCTCATTCCTCAATTGAAAAATGCCATTCTTTCCATCTCAAAATAGGACACTCCCATTTCTGACCTAACTTCCCCATTTCTCCATCAAACTCAAATTAACTTTGCATGCACCTTCCATAGGACTCGTCGAGGAAGAACGAATCATCTCCTAAGCTTCCTGAGCAACGGAGGTGGGACTTCGATCAAAGTTGAGCTCCAAATCATCAATTTATGGCCTTCAAGTGAACATCGAGGAGTGGATCCAATTGCTGCTCAACAGGGCTTCATGCCCATTAGATGAAGCTTCTTCAACCGTCCGAGCTACCGATCTTGAGCCTTGGCAAGGTATGATTCTAAAATTGATCTTTAGGCAAAAATGGGTTGAAGCTTTTTGAACAAAACTTACATCTCTTGTGATCTTGACCATTGGATCCCCTCCGATCAATGTTGTGAAGGCGTGGGATCCTTTTAGAGATTATTTGAGCTTGAGTAAGCTCGACTCAAGTGAGCAATGGCGGATGGACTTCATTCTCTCTCACTCGCATGATGTTAGATCATGCACCATCTGTTCCACATGGTCAGAATGGACGGTCATGATTAGATCTGCTAGACTGATAATATTTAATCCTATTAAGCTATGGGATTAATCAAAGTCATCAGATCTTAGATCGAATATCGAGATGAAAGTGCACCCGCCCGCAGCTCGAGTGGATAAGTTTTAAGTAGCCAATCCTCCAGTGCCATGTGGAAAGCGTGCTGCATCAGCGCTCCACATGGCGCCAATAGGAATAAGCTTTAATTAGGCTTAAATAATCATTTTTAATGTCTTAAACTTCTAAAAATCATAAACAATCATAGATAAATAAAAAAATGCAAATAAATACTCATTTTAATGGTATTTCGTAGGAGAATTAATTAAAAATGATCTTAACTAATTTTGAAT
This sequence comes from Cymbidium sinense, assembly GCA_021442155.1. Lineage (NCBI taxonomy): Eukaryota > Viridiplantae > Streptophyta > Magnoliopsida > Asparagales > Orchidaceae > Cymbidium > Cymbidium sinense. Next base: position 274,708,826 of record CM038215.1, on the reverse strand, counting down.
AGTAATTAAGGTTTAGTTACAAAACTTATTAGCTTAATTACTCCTTAATTACTTAAGCAATTAATTTTAAACTTTATGGGTTAATTTAATGGGATGACCTCTAGCTCCCATGATTTTCTTGGGATTTGTTGCTCACTTAATTAGGAAAATTAACTAATTAAACTTTAATAACTCTTTTAAGTTAATTAATGATTAATTAATCCCCGAATAGTTACAAATTGGTTAATTAAGTTTATTAATCATTGTTCAATATTAAGTGAACTAAGGAATAGGGTTGGGACTCCTCTCCCTAAGTTCATTTCACCCTTTTTAAAAATGAAATTAATTAATATTTAACTAATTAAGTAAATCACTTAATCAAATTAAAATCATAATCACATCAAAACCCAATTAATTAAATCATGGGGTAGATCATTATGTGTTTAATAACCTAAAGGGCTTTAATAAAATTATGGTTAGTTCACATGTGTGGGAAAACCATAAGAGTAATTAATTAAGTCCCATAATCTAATTAACTATTAATCATGAGCCAGTTGCATTAGGCCCCTTTTATTTCTTAGGATCATTGCAAGTTTATTTTCCCTGTATATCATGTTAGCTCATAATTATTTAGTTAATTACTTTAAGGTGACATAGTTAAGGGTAATTAATTCATCTAATTAAGGCTTCAACTTAATTAACACATAAAATAAACTTAATTACATTTCCTTAAATTAAATCAAATCACCAATGTGGAAATGGGTTTAAAACAATAAGTGATGATTTCTCTTCACCTCTTTAAATAAAATCATATCCAAAACTTAATTAATAAAGAAACTTTAGTTTACTTTAAATAATCTTATTTGATTTGATTGTTCTTAAGAGCTAGTTTGGTTGAATGAACCACATTTATATTTGAATGCCCTCTTTCCAATCATTTCAAATTTTGTATGTCATTTGAATTCATGCATCCATCTTTTCAAAATAAAATAAAATAAAATGGATTTCCTTTATGTAAGCTTGCATGCGTTGATTTAATTTAATATATGTGTGGCTATTATCAATATTAAATCCAAATGTATTTTTAATAACTTCAATAATAATATGTGTTATGATGGTAGTTATAAATACATAAGAAATGCCTTATAGCTTAAGTGTATGAATATTGATTTTTCTTTCCTCTATTTATGTGTTGATTTATATAAGATTGAATGGTAATGGGTAACATCCCGGGAACACGAGGCTTTAGCTATCCCCAAGGAGGTCATTTGATTACCACACTTCTCTAGTTTAACAATGGCATATACCCATTTGATTTCATTCTTATGTATTTCAACATTAGAATTTGGATAGAGCTTTAATTCATATATATAAATGATTCAATCAAACAAAATATACAATCTTTGCATGTTTTTATTTCCCTCATTTATGCATATATCCATGTGTGTCCAAGAAAAGCAAGTATACAGTCTAGGAATCCTAAGAATATGAGGCTTTAGTTAGCCCCAAGGAGGTCATTTGATTACCTCACTCCCCTAGTTTAAAAATGACACATACTTGCCTATATCTTTGTACATGTATATGTATATGTGATTAGTGAATGAAAATCCCATTTAACATTAAAATTGCATGCTTTCATAATTGACTAAGTGGTTGAATTAATTAGACATATGATTAGAAGCTTACTTCCTATGTTCATGTATATGAATTTACATATGTTTGAATGCAAATGGGTATATAGTCTAGACATCCTGAGAATACAAGGATTTAGTTAGCTCCAAGGAGGTCATTTGATTACCTCACTTCCCTAGTTTAATAACGACACATGCCTATTTAATTTCATTCTTATGTTCTTTTTTTATAAGAATTTGGCTAAAGTTTTAAATTAATATGTTTAAATAATTCAATCTGATAAAATATAAATTCTAAACATACACATACATTCATCATTTAAGTGTGCTAAAATATGTTACATGTATAGATACACTTAGGATTAAATCATATGAATGTTATGTGTGATGGAAAGGAATGATTTAATATATGTCATGTGGTAGTAATTCAATTAAACTAATCTTAAGATGCCTTTCATTTTGAATAGGCTTATTTAAGGTGAACCTAAACTTAGGATTAATTAAATCATTTAATAAGCCATTCACTAAAGAGAACTAAATCATATTAATATACTTTAGAAAGTGACTTAAGGTATGGATGAAAGAGGGAAATCCTCTTTTCCTCTCTTTATAACACTTATTTGCTAAGTGTAATCAAATGAAACAAAAGAAAATACAAATTAAAATTCTCAAATCAATTAAACTATTTCAAGTGAAATCAACCTTTCATGTTAAATTGAATCCTTCTTCACTTAGAAAATACAACACTAATGCCTAACAAGACTTACCACAAAAGCCTTAATACACACATTAGAATTAAGTCACCACTTCTAGCTCTAAGTTAAGATAGTGTATGATGTGATGTATATTTTCTTTTATGGTATATTATTTTAGATTGGATGTTAGGGTGTATGCTTCATAAATTGGATTATAGGCCAATATTTTACTAATCATGTTTTCTGTAGGGGATTATGCTTAAGGGATGCTAAAAAATAAATGTGAATGCTCTTTTTAAAGGTTCGTTAAATCTTTGAGCATAATCCTAGTTAGGATAGGTGGGATTAGTTACCCATGTGTAGGGTGCTAAGTCCAAATTATAAATACAACTGCTTCGGATTATATGAATATTTAGCTAACCTCTATTTTTCATGTGTGGTTAGATTTACTTCTCCCTCATAAATGTAATTTTTGTAATAGGAATTAGGATTACTGCTATGGGGGATTAGGATGAGCAGTGACCAGAAGGCTTGCTCCTATGGTGCCATGTGATGCCTTTGAAGCAAGCACCATCCAAATCATAAATGGACATATGAAGAAAGAAGACCCCCATTGCATTTAATTCAATTATAATTATTCTTTCTTATTCCAGGTTTTATAAGGGTAGAGCTCGACAACCTATCTTTTTTCTCTTCGGGTTGCATGGCGGCAACCGACTGCATAGGCCTTTTATTCTTTTACGATAGTTTATATAATTGGTTGATGTTATTTACATTGTGCATTAGGACAACATGCTTTTCACAGTTTCTTAAATGATTGATGCATTAATGTATGGCTTGGATTCGATTAGGCTCTTAGGATAAAAAGAACTTTTCTACCCAACTAATCACTCATAACTAAATTTTAAACAACTCATAACCTCATCTTAAAGCCTAAGACATAAATATGATAATTAAAAGATTTAACAACCCCTAAGTTGTATGGTTGTATGTTTCACATCATGCATGCATATTCATTCTCTCTTGAACATAAAGGATCTCCATCCTTGCATGATAAAGGAATGCTTAACCTGTGAGGGCATCCCTTGTGGTGGAGAACACCTTCTTCTAGTTGATTTGACCCATAACCTATTTCATCATGTATTTAGGAATAAGAAATCCTAAAGCCTCTGTCAAAATGATGTCTCTAAAATGAAATAAAATTTGAAAAGATAAACCCAAAAATAAAACATAAAAATAAATAAAAAATAAAAACTATACCCTAAACTCACAAAAACCTAAACCTAAAATAAAAGTAAATTAACAAAATAAAATAAAGCTAAACCTAATGCAAAATAAACTAAACTAAAATAAATAAAACAAAAAATAAACTAAACCTAAACCCTAAACCAAATAAAATAAAACCTAAAAATAAACCTAAAATAAAAACCTAAAACCTGAACCTAATAAATAAAATAAAAACCTAAACCTAAACCTAAAAAAAAATGTAAACCTAAAAAATAAAATAAAAATAAAACTCAGCTACAAAATAAACCTAAAAAAAAAAACTAAAATAAATAAACCTGAAATTAATAAACTAAACTAAATAAAAATACAGAATAAACCACAATAAAAATAAAAAATAAAATAAACTAAAAGAAATAAATAAAAAATAAATAAACTTAAACCTACCGATATACTTAATTTTTTTGAAAAAAATCTAAGCCCTATATCCTAAACCCTAAACCCTAAACCATAAACCCTAAACCTACAACCCTAAACCCTAAACCTAAACCCTATAACCTTGAACCCTAAATCATAAATCCTAAACCCTAAACCCTAAACCCTAAGCCTACAACTTATAACCTTAAACCCTAAACCCTAAAAAGCCCTAAACCCTAAACCTGAAATCCTAAACCCTAAAGCCTATAAACTAAACCCTCAACCCTAACCCTAAACACTGAACCCTAAAACCATAAACCCTAAAGCCCGAAACCTTAAACCCTAAACCCTAAACTCTAAACCCTAAACCCCAAAAACTTAAAAATCTAAGCCTAAACTAAATAAATCTTAAAATTATAAAAAATAAAAAAATTAAATCTAAATAAAACCAGAAAATAAAATTAAATAAAAACCTAAACTTAAACCTAAAATAAAATAAAATAAACTAATAAAAATAAACTAAAATAAAATAATTAATAACCTAAACTAAACAAAAAATAAATAAACTTAAGATTAAAAAACCAAAATAAAATAAAACTAAACATAAAATAAAAATAAAATAAGCCTAAAATAAACCTAAAATAAAATAAAATAAAAAATAAAATAAAAACCTAAACCTAAAAAATAAACCTAAAAATACATAAAAAATTAAACCTAAACCGTAAACTAAAAAAAATCTAAATTGAAAATGAAAATATAATAAATAAAATAGAGTCAACGAAAACCTAAACCAAAATAAACTAAATTTAAATAAATAAAACCTAAGCTTAAACCTAAAATAAACTAAACCTAAACCTAAAACTAAACTAAATAAAATAAAATAAATGAAAAATAAACCCAAACCTAAATTAAAAATAAAACGTAAAAATAAACCAAAAATAAAAACCTATAACCTAAACTTAAAAAAATTAAAATAAAAACCTAAACCTAAACCTAAACCTAACATAAAAAAATAAAACCTAAACCTAAAAAATAAAATAAAAATAAACTCAACTAGAAAATAAACTTAAACCTAAACCAAAAAAATAAACTAAAATAAAAAAAAATCTAAACAAAAATAAATAAGCCTAAAAAAGATAAACTAAACTAAACAAAAATAAAAAATAAACATAAATAAAAACAAAGAATAAAGTAAACTAAAATAAATAAAAAATAAACTAAATAAACCAAAACTTACTAGTTTACTTAATTTTAAAAAAAAAATTAAACCCTGAGCTAACCCTAAACCCTAAACCCAAAAAATAAACTAAAAAACCCTAAACCTACCATTTTACTTAATTTAAACATAAAACTAAACTAAAGCCTGAACCCTCAACCTTAAACCCTAGAACTAGCCCCAAACCCCAAACTAAAAATCCTAAAACCTAAAACCCTAAACACCAAACCTAAAACTTGAAACCCTAAACCCAAAAACCAAAACCCTAAACACTAAACCATAAACTCTAAATGATAAACCCTAAATCCTAAACCCTAAAAACCCTAAACCTTAAAGCCGAAACACTAAACCCTAAACCCTAAACCCTAAACCCTAAGCCCTAAACCCTAGACCGTAAATCGTAACCCTAAACCCTAAAACCATAAACCTTAAAACCCTAAACCCTAAACCATAAACGCTAATCCCTAAATAAAAAAAAACCTAAAAACCTAAACTTAAAAAATAAATAAAAATAAAACTCAACTAAAAAACAAACCTAAGCCTAAACCTAATCCTAAAAAATAAACTAAAATAGAAATCCTTAACTATAATAAATAAACTTAAAATAAATAAACTAAACTAAATAAAAATAAAAAATCAACCTAAATAAAAGTAAAAAATTAAATAAACTAAAATAAATAAAACATAAACTAAGTAAACTAAATAAATCTAAACTTACTGGTTTACTTAATTTAAGAAAAAAACCCTAAACACTAAATCCTAAATCTTAAACCCTGAACCTACAACACTATACCTACAACCCTAAACCATAAACCCTAAACCCTAAAAAACCCTAAACCCTAAACCTTAAACTCTAGACCCTAAACCCCTAACCCTAACCCCTGAACCCTAACCCTAAACCCTAAACTCTAAAAGCATAAACCCTAAAACCTTAAACCCTAATCCCTAAACCCTAAACCCTAAACCCCAAACACTAAACCCTAAACCCTAAATTTTAAACCCTAACCCTAAATTATATACCCCAAACCCTAAACCTAAACATAAAGTAACTAAATAAATTAAAAAATAAACCTAAACCCTAAAACCTAATAAACCTAAACCTAAACCTAAATGCTAAAAATGGGCAAAACCTTGATGGCAGGAACATCACCGTCAACCAGGCTCAGTCTAGATCTGGTGGTGGAGACAAAGGTGGAGGCTACGATTATCATAGTGGAGGTGGGGGATCTGGAGGTGCATGTGGATATGGAGGTGGTGGTTAGAGCAGTGGCGGTTCAGGAGACGAGGGGAGCGACAGAGGTTCGAGTCATGGTTGTGGTGAAGGGAGAGATCGCGGATATGATGGCAGATTCCGCTACTCGAGTGGCCAAGGTGGTTCTGATGGGAACTAGACAAACTGAAGAACATTCAAACTGATATGCTATTTCTAAACTATGTCTTTATAGTCGACATGGTTCTCGTTGTCTAGGGTTTTTGATTTGCTCTATGCATGCTCATTTTTTTTATCTATGTGTCCCTAGTCTCTTAGAAAACTTGGTGTGTTACTTGGTTAATGAAATCAAAAATAAGAAATATTGAATATGAATTTATTCTCTGTTAAAAAAAGCAAAATCCATAAAACCTAAACTAAAACCTAAACCTTAAACCGTAAAAACCCTAAACCCTAAACCCTAAATCCCAAACCATAAAACCCTAAACACTAAACCTACAACCCTAAACCCTCAAAAACCCTAAACCCTAAACCTTAAACCTTAAACCCTAAACCTAAACCTAAAATCTTAAATCCTAACCCTAACCTAAACTAAACTAAACCCTAAACCTAAACTAAACAAAACTAAACTCAAGTTTTAACCTAAACCCTAAACTAAACTGTTAACCCTAAACCTAATCTTAAACCCAAACCTAAACCTAAACCTAATCCCTAAAGCCTAAATGCTAAACTCTAAAGCCTAAACCCTAAAACCTAACCCTAAACCCTAAACCCTGAAACCCTAAACCCAAAACCCTAAACCCTAAACCATAAACCCGAAAAACATAAAAACTTAAACCTAAACTAAAAAAACCTAAAAATAATATAAAATCAAAACATAAACTAAAACCTAAGCCTAAACCTAAAAATAAGATAAAATAATCTAATAAAAATAAACTAAAATAAAATAAATAATAACCTAACCTAAACTAGAAAATAAAATAAACTTAAGATTAAAAACTAAATAAAATAAAAATTAAACTTAAAATAACAATAAAATAAACCTAAAATAAACCTAAAATAAACCTAAAATAAAATAAAATAAAAACTAAATAAAAACCTAAACTAAAAAAATAAACCTAAAAACAAAACCTAAAAATATATAAAAAATAAAACCAAAACCCTAAAAAAATACCTAAATAAAAAATAAAAATAAAATAAACAAAACAAAATAAACCTAAACCTAAAATAAAATAAACTAAACTAAAATGAATAAAACCTACCTAAATAAATATAAAAAAATAAAATAAACTAAAGTAAATAAAAAATAAACTAAATAAATTAAATAAACCAAAACCTTGGAGTTTACTTAATTAAAAAAAAAAGAACCTTAACCCTAAACCTTAAACCCTAAAACTAACCATAAAATTTAAACCTTGAACCCTAAACCCTGAACCCTAAACCCTAAGCCCAACTCCTTAGAACCATAAATCGTAAACCCTAAACCCTAAACCTATAACCTTAAAACCTACAACCCTAAACCCCAAACCCCAAACCCAAAACCCTAAACAATAAACCCTAAAAACCTGAAAACCTCAACCTAAATTAAACAAGAAACAAAAAAATAAAATAAATAAAAAACCTAAACATAAATAAATTAAAAAATAAAATAAAATAAAAACTTAAACTAAAACCTAAACCCAAACCTAAACCTAAACCTAAACCTAAACCTAAATGTAAAAATAAGTTAAAATAAAAGAATAAATACTAAACTAAAATAAAATAAATAAAAACCTAAACTAAACTAAAAAATAAAATAAACTTAAAAATAAGAAACCTAAATAAACTAAAAATAAAATAAACCTAAAATAAAATAAAATAAAAACTAAATAAAAACTTAAACCTAAAAAATAAACCTAAAAATAAAACCTAAAAATAAATAAAAAATAAAACCTAAACCCTAAACTAAAAAAAAAAACTTAACGTAAAATAAACAAAATAAAATAAACCTAAGCCTAAACTAAAATAAACTAAACTAAAATAAATAAAACCTAAACCTAAGCCAAGATTAAACCAAACCGAAGCCCTAAACTAAATAAAATAAACTAAACTAAAAATAAAGCTAAACCTAAACTAAAAAATTAAACTTAAAAATAATCCTAAAATAAAAATCGAAAACGTAAAACAAAAAAAATTAAATAAAAACTTCAGCCTAAACCTAAACATAAAAAAATAAAACCTAAATATAAATAATAAAATAAAAATAAAACTCAACTAATAAATAAGCATAAACTTAAACCTAAAAAATAAACTAAAATATATAGAGCTAAACTAAATAAAATTCAAAAATAAACATAAATAAAAAAATAAAATAAATTAAAATAAATAAAAAATAAACTAAATAAACTAGATAAACCTAAACCTATGAGTTTACTTAATTTTTTTAACAAAAACCTTAAACCCTCAACCCTAAACCCTAAATCCTAAACCCTAAACCTTAAACCCTAAACCCTAAAATTAACCCTAAACCCTAAACTCTAAACCTACAACCATATAAACCCTAAACCCTAAACCCTAAAAAACCACAAACCCTAAACCCTAAACCCCAAACGCAAAACGTAAACCCCAAACCCTAAAACTTACAACCCTAAACCCTAAACCCCAAACCTTAAGCCCTAAACCCTAAACCCTAAATCCTAAACCCTAAAAACTTAAAAACCTAAACCTAAACTAAATAAGATTGAAAAATAAAATAAATAAAGAAAACCTAAACCTAAATAAAATAATAACCTAAACTAAAACTTAAACCTAAACCTAAATGTAAAAATAAAATAAAATAAAAAATAAAAAATTAAGCTAAATTTAAATAAAATAAAAACCTAAACTAAACTAAAAAAATAAAATAAACCTAAAAATAAAAGACCTAAATAAAAAAAAACAAAATGTAAAATAAAAATAAAATTAGCTTAAATAAAATAAAATAAAAACTAAATAAAACCTAAAATTAAAAAGCAAACCTAAAAATAAATAAAAAATAAAACCGAAACCCTAAACAAAAAAGAACCTTAATCTAAAATAAACAAAATAAAATTAACTTAAACTTAAACTAAAATAAATTGGAATAAAATAAATAAAACCCAAACCTAAACCAAAAATAAACTAAACCTAAACCCTAAACTAAATAAAATAAAATAAACTAAAAAATAAACCTAAACCTAAACTAAAATATTAAGCCTATAAATAAACCTAAAATAAAAACTTCAACCTAAACAAAAAATTTAGAAAATATAACCTAAACCTTTAAAAAAAAACTAAACCAAAAATTAAACATAAACCTAAACATAAAAAATAAACTAAAGTAAAAAACCTAAACTAAAATAAATAAACTTAAAATAAATAAACAAAACTAAATAAAAATAAACAATATACATAAATAAAAAATATAAAATAAACTAAAATAAATAAAAAGCAAACTAAATAAACCTAAACCTGTTGATTTACTTAATCTTTTTAAAAAAAGAGCTTAAACCCTAAACCCTAAATATTAAACCCTAAACCCTAAACCCGAAACCCAAAACTAGAAAAACCCCAAATCTTAAACCCTAAACCCTAAACCCTAAACCCTAAACTATAAACCCTAAACCCTAAACCCTAAACCCTAAACCCTAAACCATAAAAACCTAAAAACCTAAACCTAAACTAAATATAACAGAAAAATAAAATAAATAAAAAAACTTTAACCTAAATAAAACCTAAACCTTAACTTAAATGCAAAAATAAAATAAAATAAAAATATAAACTAAAATAAGTTAAATAAAAACCTAAACTAAACTAAACAAATAAAATAAACCTAAAAAAAATAAGATAAAAATTAAATAAAAATCTAATCCAAAAAAATAAATCTAAAAATAAAACATAAAAATAAACAAAAAATAAAGCCTAAACCCTAAACTAAAAAAAACCAAACCTAAAGTAAACAAAATAGAGTAAACTAAACTTAAACAAAAATAAACTAACTGAAAATAAATAAAACCTAAACCTAAACCTAAAATAAATTGAATCTAAATCTTAAACTAAATAGGATAAAATAAACTAAAAATAAACCTAAACCTAACTTAAAAATAAAACCTAAAAATAAACCTAAAATAAAAACCTAAAAACCTAACCCTAAAAAAATAAAATAAAAACCTAAACATAAGCCTAAAATGGAAAAATAAAACCTAGGAAAAAAAAAATAAAATTAAAATCATACTAAACTAAAAAATAAGCATAAACTTAAACCTAAAAAATAAACTAAAATAAATAAAACTAAATTAAAATAAATAAATAATATACCTAAATAAGAAATAAATAAATAAACTAAAATAAATAAAAAATAAACTAAAAATAAAAACCTAAACTAAACATAAACGTAAAAAAAAATACTAAACTAAAATAAAATAAGTAAAAACCTAAGCTAAACTAAAAAAATAAAATTATCCTAAAAATAAAAAACCCATTCAAAATAAAAACTAAATGTCAAAATAAAAAAATAAACTTAAAATAAAATAAAATAAAAATTTAACAAAAACCTAAACTTAAAAAATAAACCTAAAAATAAATTAAAAAAAAACTAAACCCTAAACTCAAAAAAAAAACCTAAACCTAAAATAAAATAAAATAAACCTAAACCTAAACTAAAATGAACTAAACTAAAAATAATAATACTTAACCTTAAACCTAAAATAAACTAAACCTAAACCTAAACCTAAACATAAAAAATAAAACCTAAACATAAAAAATAAACAAAAATAAAACTACAGTAAAACCCTAAACGTGAACCTAAAAAATAAAATAAACTAAAAAACCAAAGCTAAAACAAATAAACCTTAAATAGTTAGGCTAAACTAAATAAAAATTAAAAATAAACCTAAATAAAAATAAAAAATAAAATAAACTAAAATAAATTAAAAAAAACTACATAAACCTAAACCTAACAATTTACTTAAGTTAAAAAAAACCCCTAAACCATAAATCCTAAACCATAAAATTAATACCTAAACCTAAACCTAAACCTAAACCCTAAATAAAAAAATAAACTAAAAATAATCTTAAACTTAAGAAAATAAAATAAAAGCCAAAACCTAAACTTAAAAAATAAAAAAATAAAACTACACTAAAAAATAAGCATAAACCTAAACCTAAACCTCAAAAATAAACTAAAATAAAAAACCAAAACTAAAATAAATAAAACTTAAATAATTAAACCAAACTAAATAAAAATTAAAAATAAACCTAAATAAAAATAAAAAATAAAATAAACTAAAATAAATAAAAAATAAAATAAATAAACCTAAACCTATCGATTTACTTAAATTAAAATAAAACCACTAAACCCTAAACCCTAAACCCTAAATCTTAAACCCTAAACCTTAAACCCTAAAACTAACTGTAAACCCTCAGCCCCAAACCTACAACCCTAAACCCTAAACCCTAAACCCTATACCAGAAACCCTAAAACACCGTAAACCCTAAACCCTAAATCCATAACCCAAAACACTAAACCCTAAACCATAAACTCTAAACCCTAAACCTTAATCCTAACCCTAAACCCTAAACCCTAATTCCTAAACCTAAACCCTAAAACCCTACACCCTACACACTAAACTAACCATAAACACTAAACCCTAAAAATCCTAAACTTGAAAAACTAAACCCTAAACCTTAACCTAACCCTAAACCCTATGCTAACCCTAAACCCAATACCCTAAACCCTAAATCCTAAACCCTAAACCCTAAGCCCTAAAAACCTAAAAACCTAAATTAAATAAAACTTGATAATAAAATAAATAAATAACACTAAACCTAAATAAAATAAAATAAAGACCTAAACTAAAACCTAAACCTAAACCTAAACCTAAAAAATAAAATAAAATAAAAAATAATAATAAACTAAAATAAAATAAATAAAAACATAAACTAAACTAAAAAAATAAAATAAACCTAATAATAAAAACCTAAATAAAATAATAACTAAACATAAAATAAAAATAAAATAAATCTTAAATTAAATAAAATAAAAACTAAATAAAAACCTAAACCTAAAAAATAAACCTAAAATAAATAAGAAATAAACCTAATCCCTAAACTAAAATAAATAACTAAACCTATAATAAAATAAACAAAATAAAATAAACCTAAACCTAAACTAAAATAAACTAAACTAAAATAAATAAAAGCTAAACCTAAACCTAAAATAAATTAAACCTAACCTAAACCTAAATAAAATAAAATAAAATAAAAAATATATATACCTAAACCTAAACTAAGAAATAAAACCTAAAAGTAAACCTAGAATAAAAACATAAAACCTAAACCTAACAAAGTTAAATAAAAACCTAAGCCAAAACCTAAAAATAAAAAATAAAACCTAAACCTAAAAGATAAAATAAAAATTAAACTAAACTAAAAAGTTTGCATAAACCTAAACCTAAACCTAAAAAATAAACTAAAATAAAAAACCTAAACTAAAATAAATAAACCTAAAATAAATAAACTAAACTAAATAAAAATAAAGAGTAAACTAAAATAAAAGTAAAAAATAAAATAAACTAAAATAAACATAAAATAAATTAAATAAAAAATCAAATAACCTAAAATAAAAAAATAAACTAAATAAGTTAAATAAACCTAAACTTATGAGTTTACTTTATTAAAAATAAAAACCCTAAACACTGAACGCTGAACCATAAAACTAACCCTAAACACTAAACCCTAAACCTACAATCCTAAAACCTAAATCTTAAACTTACCCCAAACCCCATGCCCTAAATCCTAAACTATCCCTAAACCCAAAACCCTAAACCCTAAAAATCTTAAACCCTATAGCCTAAAGCCTATAGCCTAAACTAACCCTAAATGCTAAACCCTAAATGCTAAACCGTAAACCTTCGAAACCCTAAATCCTAAATCCTAAATCCTGAACACTAAATCCTACATCCTAAACCCTAAACCTTAACCCTAAACCCTAAAACTTAAAACCCTAAACCCTAAAACCCTAAACCCTAAACCCTAACCCTTAACCCTAAACCCTAAATGCATAAACTCCAAAACCCTAAACCCTAATCCCCAAACCCCAAACCAAAACCTAAATCTAAATTAACTAAAAAAATTAAAAAATAAACTTAAACCCTAAAATCTACTAAACTTAAACCCTAAGAATGGGCAGAGCCTTGATTGCATGAACATCACCATCAATCTCACCTGATCTGGAGGAGGGTGGCTGCTATCAAAGAGTGGTGGGGAATCTAGAGGTGTTGTTGATTATGGAGGTGGTGGTCGGAGCAGTGTTGTTTATGGAAGCGGGAGGAGCAACAGAGGTTACAACGTGGTGGCTAAGGAGAGATCGATATGATGGTGGATCCCGCTACTGAGAGGTCGAGGTGGTTCTAATCAAGAAATTGAAGAACCATGATCCGATCTACTGCAACTTTGTGTTTATAAGATTCTAGTTTTCAGGCTTTTGAATTGCTCTATGTGTTTCATTTTTATCCATTTCATCGCTGTGTTAGAAAACTTGTTACTTGGTTGATGAAATCGAACAAATGAAATTTTGAATATGAATTTTTTCTCTATTAAAAAAATACCAAAAACCTTAAAACCTAAACTAAAACCTAAACCCTAGACCTAAAACTTAAACCCTAAACCCTAAACCCTAAAAGCCCTAAACTATAAACCCTAAACCCTAACCCCTAAACCCTAAAAAACTTAAACCGAAAAATGAAAAGCCTAAACCCTAAAACCCTAAACCCTAAACCCTAAACCCTAAAACCTAAACCATAAACCCAAAAGCATAAACCTTAAACCCTAAACCCTAAACCCTAAACCCCAAACCCTAAACCCTCAACTAATCCTAAACCTTAAACCCTAAACCTTATACCCTAAAAAGCTAAAAGCCTAAACTTAAACTAAATAAAACATAAAAATAAAATAAATAAAAAACCTTAAATTAAAATAAAATAAAAACCTAAACTAAAACCTAAACATAAACCTAAACTAAACCTAAAAAAAATAAAAAAAATAAAAACTATAGTAAAATAAAATAAATAAAAAACCTAAAGTAAACTAAAAAATAAAAAAAACTTAATAAAATAAAAACTAAAACTAAAATAAAAAATAAAATAAACCAAAAAAATATAAAAATAAAACTAAATAAAAATGATACTTAAAAAATAAACATAAAATAAAACCTAAAAAATAAATAAAAATAAACCTAAACCCTAACAAAACCTAAACCAAAAAATAAAATAAATAAACCTAAACCTAAACAAAAATAAATAAAACCCAACTTAAACCTAGGCTAAACTAAATCTAAACCTAAACCTAAACCCTAAATAAAATAAAATAAACTAAAGAAAAACCTAAACCTAAACTAAAATATAAAGCCTAAATAAATCTATGTAACAAAAAACCTAAAACCTAAACCTAAAAAAATAAAATCTAAACATAAACCTAAAAGTAAAAAAAAAAACTTAGACCTAAAAAATAAAGCAAAAAAAAAAACTAAACTAAAAAATAAACCCAAACCAAAATTTAAATATATAAAATAAAAAAAAATAAAACTTAAACTAAAATAAATAAACCTAAAATAAATAAACTAAACTAAATATAAATTAAAATTAAAATAATGTAAAATAAATAAATAGTAAACTAAATAAATTAAATAAACCTAAACCTACGAGTTTACTTAATTTACAAAAAAACTAACAAAAAGAAACTCTAACCCTAGACCCTAAACCCTGAACCCTAAACCTAAAACCCTAAACCCTAAACACTAAACCTTAAAACCCTAAACCCTAAACCCTAAACACTAAACCCTAAACCGTAAACCCTAAACCCTAAAACCTACAAACCTACAAACCTAAACCCTAACCCAAAACTCCAAATCCTAAATCCTATATCCTAAACCCTAAAAACTTAAAATCATAAACCTAAACTAAATAAAACCTAAAAATAAAATAAGTAAAAAACCTAAACCTACGTAAAATAAAAGAATAAAATAAAATAAAAACCTAAATCTTTACCTAAAAGATAAACTAAAATAAAATAAGAAATAAAAAATAAACTAAAATAAAATAAACAAAAACATAAACTAAATCAAAAAATAAAATAAACCTAAAATAAAACCTAAATAAAATAAAAAACTAAAAATAAAATAAAATAAACAAAAAAATAAAAATAAGAACTAAATAATAACCTAAACCTTAAAAAATAAACCTAAAATAAAAAAAAAATAAACCTAAACCCTAAAAAAAAAAAAATACTAAAATAAATAAAATAAAATAAGCCTACCCCTAAACTAAAACAAACTAAACTAAAATAAATAAAACTTAAACCTAAACCTAAAATAAATTAAACCTAAACCTTAAACTAAATAAGATAAAATAAACCAGAAAAACCTAAACCTAAACTAAGAAAAAAAATTAAAATTAAACCTAAAATAAAAACCTAAAACCAATACCTAAAAAAATAAAATAAAAACCTAAACCTAAACCTAAATATATAAAAATAAAACATAAACTTAAAAAATAAAATAAAAATAAAATGAAACTAAAAATAAGCATAAACATAAACCTAAACCTAAAAAACCAACTAAAACAAAAAACCTAAACACTAAAAAAAACTAAATTAAATAAAAAAAATAAACCTAAAAACATAAAAAATAAAATAAATTAAAATAATTAAAAATAAATAAACCTAAACCTACCTGTTTACTTAATTTGAAAAAAAAAACCTTAAACCCAAAACGATAAAAACTAAACACTAAACCGTACACCCTAAACCTAAACCCTAAACCCTAAACCCTAACCCTAAACCCTAAACCCTAAACCATAAAACCCTAAACCCTAAATCCTAAACTAACTCTAAACCTAAACCCTAAAAACCATCAACCCTAAAGCCTAAAGCCTAAACCCTAAATTAACCCTAAACCCTAAGCTAACCCTAAACCCTAAGTCCTAAACCCTCAAAACCCTAAATCTTGAAGCCTAAAAACTAAACTATAAACCCTAAACCCTTAACCCTAATCCTAAACCCTAAACCCTAAAACCCTAAACCCTAAAACCATAAACCCTAAACCCCATGACTTAAAACCTAAAAACTTAAACCTAAACTAAAAAAAACCTAATAATAAAATTAAAAAAAAACTTAAATCTCGATAAACTAAATAAAATATGATATAATAAAAACCGAAACTAAAAGCTAAACCTAAACCTAAAAATAAAATAAAAGAAAAAATAAAAATAAACTAAAATAAAATAAAAAAACTTGAACTAAAATAAAAATATAAAATAAACCTAAGAATAAAAACTTAAATAAAATATAAACTAAACATTAATTAAAATTAAAAAATTAAAATAAAATAAAGTTAAACCTAAACTAAAATAAACTAAGCTAAAATAAATAAAACCTAAACATAAACTAAAAATAAACTTACACCAAAACTAAAAAATTATACCTAAAATAAAAATCTAAAACTAAACCTAAAATAAAAAACCTAAACCTAAACCTAAAAAAATATAATAAAACCATAAACCTAAACCTTAAAGTAAAGAAAAATTAAAACATGAACATAAAAAATAAAATAAAAATAAAACTCAACTAAAATATAAACCTAAACCTAAACCTAAACCTAAAAAATAAACTAAAATTAAAAACCAAAAATAAAATAAATAAACCTAAAATAAATAAACTAAACTAAATAAAATTAAAAATAGACCGAAATAAAAATAAAAAATAAAATAAACTAAAATATATAAATAAAACTAAATAAACTAAATAAACTAAACCTGGCGGTTTACTTAATTTTAAAAAAATTGTAAACCTTAAATCCTAAGCCCTAAACCCTAAACCCTAAACCCTAAATCCTAAACCTTAAATCCTAAACACTAAACTCTAAAACTTACCCTAAACCCTAAACTAACCCTACAACCCTAAACCCTTAACCCTAAACCCTAAACCTTAATGCTTACCTTGAACCCTAAACCCTAAACCCTAAATCCAAAAAACCTTAAACCCTAAAGGCTAAACCCTAAACTAACCCTAAAATCTAAGCTAACCGTAAACCCTAAACCCTCAAAACCTTAAACCCTAAAGCCTAAACACTAAATCCAAAACCCTAAACCCTAACCCTAAACCCTAAACCCTAAATGCTAAAACCATAAATCCTAAACCCTAAATCCTAAACACTAGACACCTAAAACCTAAACCTATTCTAAATAAAACCTAATAATAAAATAAATAAAACCTACATCTAAATAATTAAAATAAAATAAAATAAAATGAAAACCTAAACTAAAACCTAAACCTAAACATAAAAATAAAATAAAAGAACATAAAAATAAAATAAATAAAAAGCTAAACTAAAAAAAAGATAAAATAAACCTATGAATAAAAAACCAAAATAAAATAAGAACTAAATGTAAAATAAAAATAAAATAAACCTAAAATAAAATAAAATAAAAACTAAATAAAAGCCTAAACCTATAAATTAAACATAAGAATAAAATCTAAAAATAAATAAAAAAATAAAACCTAAACCCTAAACTAAAAAAAACCTAAACCTAAAATAAAAATAAAATAAAAAAATAAAACAAACCTAAACCTAAAATAAAATAAACTAAACTAAAATAAATAAAATCTAAACCTAAACCTAAACCAAAACCTACACTAAATAAAATAAAATAAATTAAAAATAAACCTACACCTAAACAAAAAAATAAAACCTAAAAACAAACCTAAAATAATAACCTAAAACCTAAACAAAAAAATAAAATAAAATAAAAACCAAAACCAAAACCTAAAAATAAAAAATAAAACCAAAACCTTGAAAATAAAATAAAAATAAAACTCAACTAAAAAATAAACCTAAACCTAAAATAAACTATAAAACCTAAATTAAAATAAATAAACTAAATTAAATAATCTAAATAAAATAATAAAATAAATAAATAAAATAATAAATAAACTAACTAATTAACCTAAACCTACCCTAACTAAACCTAAACCTAAACCTAAATCTAAACCCTAAACTAAACCTAAACCTAAACCCTAAACCCTAAACCCTAAACTCTAAACCTAAACCCTAAATCCTAAACCCTAAACCTAAACTAAACCCTAAACTAAACCCCTAAACCCTAAACCTAAACTCAAACCTAAAACCTAAACTAAACTAAACCCTAAACTAAAACCCTAAACTAACCCTAAACACTAAACCATAAACCCTAAACCCTAAACCCTAAACCCTAAAACCTACAACACTAAGCCCTAAATCCTAAATCCTAAACTAACCCTAAACCCTAAACCCTAAACTAACCGTAAACCCTAAACCCTAAACTACCCCTAAACCCTAAGAATGGGTTGAACCTTGATGACAGGAACATCATTGTAAAATAGGCTCAATCTAGATCTGGCGGTGGAGGTGAAGGCGGAGGTTGTGGTTATCGTAGTGGTGGTGGGGGATCTAGAGGTGTTGGTGGATATGGAGGCGGTGGTAAGAGCAGTGGTGGTTATGGAGGCGAGAGGAGCGTCGGAGGCTACAGCCGTGGTAGTGGTGGAGGGAGCGATCGAGGAAATGATTGCAAATCCAACTACTCGAGAGGTGGGGGTGGTTCTAATAGGAACTGGAGAAATTAAAAAATGTTCAATCTGATCTACTGCTTATGGAACTCTATCTTTAAAGTAGAGATAGTTCAACTTATCTAGGGTTTTTAATTTTCTCTATGGGTGCTCATTTTTATCTATAACATCTCATCTATCTTAGAAAATTTTGGGTGCTACTTGGTTGATGAAAACAAAAAGAAGAAATGTTGAATCTAAATTTGTTCTCTCTTAACAAAATAAAACAAAAACCCTAAACCCTAAACCCTAATCCCTAAACTAAAACTTAAACCCTAAACCCTAAACCTTAAACCCTAAACCTTGAACCCTAATCCCTAAACCCTAAACCCTAAACTTATCCTAAACCCTAAACCCTCAACTCTAAACCCTAAAAAGCTAAAAACCTAAACCTAAACTAAATAAAACCTAAAAATAAAATGAATAAAAAAATCTAAACCAAAATAAAATAAAATAATAAAATTAAATAAAAACATAAACTAAAACCTAAATGAAAACCTAAACCTAAACCTAAACCTCATCTTAAAAAGAAAATAAAATAAAAAATAAAACTAAACTAAAATAAAATAAATAAAATCTAAACTAAACTAAAAAATAGAAAACCTAAATAAAATAAAAACTAAACCTAAAATAAAAATAAAATAAACCTAAAATAAAATAAAATATAAACTAAATAAAAACTTAAAACTAGAAAATAAACCTAAAAATAAATAATAAATAAAACATAAACCCTAAACTAAAAAAAATAAAACCTAAAATAAAAATAAAATAAACCTAAAGCTAAACTAAAATAAACTAAACTAAAATAAGTAAAACCTTAACCTAAAACCAAACCTAAACTAAATAAAATAAAATAAATTAAAACTAAACCTTAACCTAAACTAAAAAATAAATGACTAGAATCAATCAATCCTACCAAAAAAAATTGCAGAAAGTTTCAAGCTATGGAAGGAAGAATGAATTTTCTCCAAAGTAGGATGACATAAAGCAAACTTACCCACCAACGTAAATTCAAATGGCTTTGCAAGCTTTTCCACAACCAGATCAGAACACATTATTGTGGGCATGCCCCGAAAGGAAGTCAAAATAAGGTTGAGAGACTCAACAGATCACTTAGCCTTACTAGCAAGAACAACCTTGAATGAATTCAAAGCTAGGGATGGATTTATGCAAGAAACTCCCATAGAGTCAAAATCCATAGCGGGAGCATCCATATTAATCGGATTTCCCCACAGGGAGCAGAAATTATATCCATAATCAATAGAGGTGCATCGTGCGAGTAGCTAAATGCCATCAAACCTGCCTAATTGGAAGCAACAACCAAATTTTCCATAAAAAAACCACAAAGGGGATGACCTCCGTAATGGAAATGAAATTCGCTAGAGCTCCAAAATAGCGAAGGAGAGAAAAGATGCTCAAACGATTAGGTTTTTGCTAAAAGATTGAGTATCTTGCTCCCTAAAATTATCTCCCCTAATCAAATTGGTTTTGTTAAAGGGAGATCCATTACTGATAATGTTCTATTAGCCCAAGAGATGATTCATGATTTGAATGCCAAGGTTCGAGATGGTAGCTTGCTTTTTAAGCTTGACATTTCAAAAGCCTATGATAATATTGGTTTGGTTTTCCTTTATAAAATTTTGGCTTTATTTGAGTTTTCAAATCAAGTTATTACTTTAATTAAGAATGGGATTGAGAATTCTTGGTTTTATATCCTTTTTAATGGTGAAGTGAATGGATTTTTCTCTTCTTCTCATGGGTCAAGGGAAGGTGACCTTTTTTCTCCTGCTCTTTTCATTATTATTATGGAATATATCTCTAGATGTCTTGAGCATATGTTTAGTGTAATGCCTCACATGTTCTATAGAACCATTGGTGGGTTTTCCATTTCTCATCTTAATTTTGTTGATGATTTCATTATATTTTACAATGCCTTGACTCATTACATTAAAAAATTATGTAAGTTCTTAAATCACTTTAGTAGGAGAGTGGCTTGAATATTAATTATGTAAAAAGTTATTTTAGTACTAGTCTTCTATCTCCTTATCTAAGATCAATGTTATCAGGAATATTACGGGATTCTTTCATCAAAATCTCCATGTCAAATACTTAGGGACTCCCTTATATAGAGGCATGAAAAGATCTTTTTTATTTGATGAAGTTATTCAAAAAATTAATAAGAAAATCTCATCTTGGGAATTTCATTTACTTTCTTTTGGTGCTAGATTTATCTTGATCAAAAGTACCCTTTGCTCTTTGCATATGTATCTCTTGTCTAATATTTCCCATACTCGTTATATTATTTAAAAGATTAATAGACTTTGTAAAAAAAAATTTTGGGGGTCTAATACATCTACCAAAAGATTACATTGGGCAAGCTGGCATAACGGTTGTGGTACCAATAATGAAGGTGGCTTGGGTTTCAAAACCTTAGAGGATTCTATTTATTATTTTTTTTATAAAATGTGGTGGAACTTTAGAAATAAAGATAGCTATTAGTCAAAGTTTATGCATGCTAAATATTGTTAGGGAAAACACCCCCTCATTTGTGCTTTCAAATCTGGGGATTCTCCTGCCTAGAGAAAGATTTCTAGTATCAAATGGAGTGCTAAAAATTTAATTTCTTGGTGTATCAATTCTGGTTTCTCTTTTTCTTGGCAAAGCAATTGGCTTGGTTAGGGCACTATTGATTCCCTTCTTAATACTCATTCTACTATGGTGCTTAAGGTTCATCAGTTACTTATTAATAATAATTAGGATGTGGCTCAATTGAATAACCTTGTCCCTAATGTGATCATTGAAAAATTTCTCAAAATTTGCCTCACCCTAATGAACCTGACAAAATTATATTCAAAATCTCTTCTTCTTGAGATTTTGTTTCTAAGGATGTTTGGCAATTTATCGGACTTAAATATCAAGATTCCTTCAGTTTTTACCAAAATCTAGAATAATAGTGTCCCCAATTCATTTTCGGTCTTAACTTGGCACATTCTTAAGCATTATATCCCTATGGATGCTACTCTTTTAAAAAAAGGATTCCACCTCCCCTCTAAATGTCACTATTGTTATCACATTGAAAGTGTGGATCATGTTTTTGTGAATGGCCTATTACTGCTAGATTGTGGAACAAGTATGATAATGTTTTTAATACCTTCCATTTTAATGGCTCACTTTCTATTAAGCAACTTCTTGAAGCATGTTTCTCTCATACTTCTAAGGGTCATGTTAAAATTGACTTAGCTATTACTATTCTTTGGAATATTTGGATGGATAGAAATGATTCAAAGCACTGTGGTATTTTTATGAATTATAATTGTATCATTACTATATCCAAATATAAAATTTTTTCTTTTTTTAAAGCCAATCTTCTTACTTACTCCAATTTTAAAGGATACCGGTCTGTGGCCTTAAAATTTGGGATTAATCTTTTTACTTGTAATGCTTCTTCCAACCAGAAAATTATCCATTGGATTAAGCCTAATCATAATTGCATCAAGGTTAATACTGATGGCTTGATCTCTAATGGTTGTTATGGTTGTGGTGGGATTTTGAGAGATCATGGTGGCAAGGTAATTTCTGCTTTTGTTGCCCCATTATCCCTGTTCTATTTTATTTGATGAACTTAAAGGCATTCATCACACCATTTTCATTTATTTATAAAGAGGTTTTCCTAAGATCTGGGTTGAAGTTAATGCTCTCCTTCTTTTAGATTTACTTAAGTCTGACTTCCATGGAAATGCTGAAGTGTTTTATTGCTTAATCATACTAAGAGTATTCTTGCTAATCTAGATTTTCAAATTTCTCATATCTATAGAGATAGCAATTCTTGTGCTAACTTTCTTGCCAACTTGGGGGCCAAGTCTTCCAATTTGGAAATGTTTTCTAATGAAGATCTTCCTTTTTTATTAAGGTGTCTTATTAATCTAGATAAAACTGGGTTGCCTAATCTTAGAATCTTTTAGCTCTTCCTTCCTTCTTTGTGGTTTTGGATTACTTTGTGTGGATGGTTTTTCTTGGTTTTGCATATTTCCTCTATTGGTTTGGATTTGCATTTTCTCTTCTCCTAAACCTAATTTTATTCTCTTGTATGAATTGTTCCTATTTTTTTGGATTGGTTGGGGTTATTTTTCATTCCTTTGGTTTTCTACTATAGTTTTTTTATTTCTGGTTTGTTTTATCTCCATTCCTAGTGGAAGTCAAGTTTGCAGCAGGTGGAGGATATTTTCTTGTCTTCTTGTTGTTATGGTTCTCTCTTCCTATTTGTTCCTTATTATGGTGGAATTAGGTTATTTTGGTGATGGCAGGGTTTTCTCCCTGGCTTTATTATTCTCCTGTGTGTTTTTTGGCTGTGATTATTTAATGGTTGGGTGTTTCTACAGCCTAATTTGTTTGGTTTGGGTTTACTAGTTGGCAGGTTGCTGGTGAAATCTGGATGTGGATATTATCTCTTCCTGGGTTATCTTATTCTTTTTGGAATTATCATCTACCTTTGGTTCTGGTTCTCATTTTTGGTGGTTATTTTATTGAGTTTTTCTAGGGTGGTTGCTTTGTGGTTGGATGGCCCATCACCTACTTATTTCTTACTATTTAGGGTGGTTCTTCCAGTGCTTTACTGCCCTTTCTCATGAGTTGATCCCTTCCCCGCTTCTATTTGGGATTCTTGGGTGGGGATTGCTCATCTGATAGTGGTTTTTGGTAGACGATGGCTACCGCCTCGCTATGATGGGCTTGGTGGACTTGAGGGCTGTTTACTGCTTTATTGTAGCTTGGAAAACTATTTTTTTGTGGCTCTATACCCTTTGTTTCTGATTTTGTTGGTTTTGAGGATGGATGTCTCTGGTTTGTTGTATCCTTTGGTTATGAGTTGGTCCTCCACCTGTATTATTGAGATTTTGGTTGTGGGTTTTGTTCTAAAGTGGTCGGCTAATGACTCTTGGTTAGCTATTATTAGGCCTTGGGTGATGGTGGTTGTGCTGGGTCATTGTTGTACTACTATTTTTGTCAGTTGGCTTATTTTTGTACTACTGGGCTTCTTATTATTCTATTATTGGCTGCTGTCTCTAGCTTTCTAGATTGGAGTTTCCTTTCCTTTGATTGGGATTGGTGGCTACTATCTATATTTATCTCCCTAAGTATCTTCGATGTTAGTGACTTGATGACTGTTGTTGGACTTTATACTAATTGTTCTGGGATTGATGATTTGGATCTTCTGCTGTTGAGGTGGTTTGCTTTGAGGCTTTCTTGGCTAGCTGTTTGAATTGGTTGTTCTGGCTGGCTAGAGTCTTATTTTGGAAAAATTTTCTTGCTCCTTTGGGGACTGTGCTAGTAAATTGCTGCTTATTTTCCCGTGAATCTCTTCTTCTAGTTTCCACCTTGGCAGCCTTGTTGCCACTCCTCTTGCTATTAGGCTTATTGTTAGATTGGGTTTTATTACTATTGGCTCTTTGCCCATCCTTTTGATGGAAGATCCTAACACTTATGTGTTTTCTTTTGCCTTTGGTTTATCTCTATTTAGTGTTATTTCTCATATTATGAGGTTTTCTCCTATTAATTTTGTTATCCATTCTTGGTGGTGGCTTTAGTGGTGCTCCTTTGGGTTTACTGCTATCCTGGTGGATTACCTCTGTATCAATCATATTGAGTTTGATATCTCTGTTTGCTGTGTGTTTGTATGCTATTTTTGCTTTTTAGAGGATTTTACAGGCTAACACGATGATTGCCCTTGGATAAGGTGCTACAAGAGGTATGTTGGCAATAATGGCTTCGATGTTTTCCACTCTTTCTTCTTTTGGTTGGTAGAGCTATATGTAATTTTAACCCTTCACCTGAAGTTTGGATGCTTACATATAGTGTTGCTCCTTGAAATGATTGTAACTGAGCCTGAGCCTTTTCTATATCTTATTCCTTTTATCTGCTCTCACTCTTTATGCTTGATTAATTACTTGATTAATTGTACTCATCCTTTTAAAAGCATTTTGCAGATCTCTTTTACAGGTTTGGAGACTACTCATGATGGATCATGCTGGTTTTAAAAGGATCAGATTGAGTTTGCTGCTACTTACATGGATTTTCATTTGTTGATTACTATTTTTGTTTTCCTTTTCTTGCTTTCCTCAACTATTATAATAGTTAGGGGGCTTATCTATTTAGGATCTTTTGTAGCTATTTGAGCATTAGCTTAGAGATTTGCCCCCTCTAAGGACTTTCTACCTTTTCTTTGTGGTAATAAAATTTCCCTTATTTTCCTAAAAAAAACCCCTAAACCCTAAACCCTAAGAATGGGAAGAACCTTGACGGTAGGAACATCACCGTCAACTAGGCTCAGTCTAGATCTGGTGGTGGAGATGAAGGTGAAGGTGGCAGTTATCGCAGTGGTGGTGGGGGATCTGGAGGTGCTAGTGGAATGGAGGTGGTTCTCAAAGAAGTGGTGGTTATGGAAGCGGGAGGAACGATGGAGGTTACAGCCATGGTGGTAGTAGATGGAGAGATTTGGGATATGATGGTGTATCTCGCTACTCGAGAGGTTGGGGTGGTTCTGATGGGAACTAGAGAAACTGAAGAATGGCTGATCTGATATGTTGCTTATGGAACTGTGTCTTTACAGTAGAGACAGTTCAACTTATCTAGGGTTTTTGATTTGCTCTATGGGTTCTCATTTTTTATCTATGTCATTGCTTGTGTCATAGAAAACTTAGGGTGCTACTTGGTTAATGAAATCGAATAGAAGAAATATTGATTTTGAATTTATTCTATCTTGAAAAAAAAAACTAAAACCCTAAACCCTAAACCCTAAAATAAAACTTAAACCTTAAACCTAAAACCTAAATCCTAAAGCCAAAAACCCTAAACCCAAACCCTAAACACTCAACCCTAAACCCTAAACTAGCCATAAACCCTAAACCCTAAAAAGCTAAAAACTTAAACCTAAATAAAATAAAACCTAAAATAAAATAAATAAAAAAACATAAAACAAAATAAATAAAATAAAAAAAAAACATAAACTAAAACCTAAACCTAAACCTAAACCTCAACTAAAAAAATAAAATAAAAAATAAAAACTAAACTAAAATGAAATAAATAAAAACCTAAACTAAACTAAAAAAAATAAAAAACCTAAATAAAATAAAAGCTAAACTTAAAATAAAAATAAAATAAACCTAAAATAAAATATAATAAAAACTAAATATTAACCTAAACCTAGAAAATAAACCTAAAAATAAATAATAAATAAAACCTAAACCCGATACTAAAGAAAAAACCTAGACCTAGAATAAAAATAAAATAAACCTAAACCTAAACTAAAATAAATAAAACCTACAATTAAACCAAAACTAAATAAAATAAAATAAACTAAAACTAAACCTAAACATTAACTAAAAATAAAACCTATAAATAAACTTAAAATAAAAACCTAAAACCTAAACCTAAAAAAAATAAAATAAAAACCTTAACCTAAACCTAAAAATAAAAAATAAAACCTAAACCAAAAAAACAAAAATAAAACTCAACTAAAAATAAACATAAACCTAAAAATTAAACTAAAATAAAATGCCTAAACTAAAATAAATAAACCTGAAATAAATAAACTAAACTAAATAAAAATAAAAAATAAACCTAAACAAAATAAAAAATAAAATAAACTCAAATAAATAAAAAATAAACTAAATAAACTAAATAAACCAAAGCTTCGAGTTTACTTAATTTTTTAAAAAACCATAAACCCTAAATCCTAAACCCTAAACCCTAAACCCTAAAACTAACCCTAAACTAACCCTAAAACCCTAAACCCTAAATGGTAAACCTAAACCCTAAAAACCTAAAACAAACCATAAACACTAAAATTACAACCCTAAATCATAAACCCTCAAACCTAACCCAAACCTAAACCCTAAACTAACCTAAACCCTAAACTAACCTTAAACCCAAACCAACCCTAAACCCAACCTAAACCCTAAACTAACCCTAAACCCTAGAATGAAATGGCAGATGGTAGGAACATCAGCAACTAGGCTGGTGGAGGCGGTGGTGGAGAAGAAGGCAGTGGTGGTGGGGAGATCTGGAGGTGTTAGTGGATATGGAGGTGGTGGTCAGAGCAGTGGTGGTTATGTAGACGGGAGGAGCTATGAAGGTCGCAGTTGTTGGGGTGGTCGAGGGAGAGATCGAGGATATGATGGTAGATCCCGCTACTCGAGAGGCGAGGGTGGTTCAGATGGGAACTAGCGAGACTGAAGAATGGCTAATCCGATATACTACTTATGGAACTATGTCTTTACATTAGAGATGGTTCTACTTACCTAGGGTTTTTGATTTGCTCTATGGGTGCTCATTTTTTATCTATGTTGTTGCTTGTGTCTTAGAAAACTTGGGGTGCTACTTGATTGATAAAATTGAAAAGAAGAATGTTGAATGTGAATTTTTCTCTATTAAAAAAACCTTTAAATCCTAAACCCTAAATCCTAAACTAAAACTTAAACCCTAAACCTAAAACCTAAACCCTAAACCCTAAATCCTAAACCCTAAAAACCCTAAACCTTAAACACTAAACCCTAAACCCTAAACCCTAAACCCTAAATCCTAAACCCTAAACCCTAAACCCAAAATAATAAACCCTAAACTCAAAAACATAAACCTGAAACCCCAAACCCTAAACCCTAAACCCTAAACTCTAAACTCTAAACTATCCCTAAACCTTAAACCTTAAACCATAAACTATCCCTAAACCCTTACCCTAAATCCTAAACTCTAAACCTTGAATAAAGATGTCATTAGGAGTAAATATAATGAATGACCTAATTCTAACATAGTTATGGTAGCTAAAGAAAATGTCTTCAAGAGACATTCCCTTAACTATTAGAGATTTGAATACCCTAAACCTTAACCCTAAATCAAATTATATTACCATTTATTATAGTATAATGTAGCATCATATATTTGAGCATGTAGTGAAGTGCTTTGGATGTTATAAAATGTTTTGAAATGTTTTAGTCTATTATGGTATTGTGCCTTATAGTCTATATTAATATAAATCATAAAAATATTCATTTAATAAATCAGATGATAAAATTTGTTAAATTTGAAGTGGGATTTAGGTTGTAGTACCAATGGTGTGCTACGCCACATGTAGTCTAAAAAGTAAAATTTTTTGTTCAAAATAAATATTATATGTTGTAGCATAGTATAGCATCATATATCGTAATATATTATTCTATGTATTTTAAATTATTTTAGTATTTTACAATCATACAGTTAAGCTTACACTAGCATTATTTATAAAAATGTTGATTTGGACTTTAAAATGGTAGAATTTGGCCAAATTTAAAATAGGTAGAGCATGGCATCATAATATATTATTTAAATTTAAAATATGTAATGACTAAAAAATATATAGTTTTTTTATTTTTTTAAACTAATTTTATGATTTTTTATCTTAAGCAATCCCTTGTGATGTGATATGCAATATAATATAATATAATATAATATGTTATAGTGTATTATAATATAGGATACCATAACATAGTGTAACATCATGCTTTATAGCGTACTATTATGTACTACAAGTTGTTGTTTAGCATATTTTAATTTGTTATAGTATGATGTAGTAGAGTTTGTACTAGTATAATTCATAAAAATATTGATTTATAGGCTGAGATGATGGGATTTGGCCCTATTTAATGTAAGCATTAGGGAACATCATTAGGGGTGTGCTATGGTGTGTCATTTTATTAAAATAATGGAATTTTGCATCTAAAATAAATGTTCATTTTCAACCAAATTTTAAAAATTTTTTGCTTAAGGTGATTCATTTTAATGTGTAATGTAAGATAATATATTATATGAAAGCATATTTAAATATAATGTACATAACAATATAACTTCACATATATATGAATGTGGTGGTGTGTTACTAAATGTTATTGTACATTATAGTAGGTTTTACTTTTGTTATAATACATTAGGTCAAAACTCACAAAAATGTTAATTTGAAGGTTGAGATGGAATAATTTGGCCAAATTCATGGCACACACTAAGAAGCAACACCAAAATTAAGCTATTTTGTACCATTTATAATAGAAAATTAATAATTTTACATCCAAAATGAACATTATTCATATTTTGAGAAAATTTTGTTATTTGTTCATTTTGAGTGATTCTGATGAGGTGTAATGTTAGACAATATTTTATATTATAGAAAATAGTAATATACATCATATATTATAATATAATATAGTGTGTTAATTCAAAATATAATATGTTAAGCATGATATTGTATAGTTAGTTTGAGCTTGCACCATCACATATCATAAAATATTGATTACAATGTTAAGATGATGTAATTTGAATGAATATATAGTTAGGCTTTTGGTTGAAATATTAAAGGTGTGCATAAGAGAAGAAATAAGATTTGATGAGAATTCCATGTCAAGGACATGGAGGGAGAACCGCTAGGGGATCACACATGCATTGGACATGACATGTGAGGGGTCTATGCTAAGGGCATAGAAGAAGAAAATCTGCTAGGGATAAGGTTCGAATTTGATTTGATTATATGATTTGTGGAAAGAAGATCCGTTGGGGGTAAGAATTTATAATCCACCGAGTATTAAGATTGAATTGAATTTAATTTGATTTGTTTTAATTGATGTGAAGGCATATTTATGAGAGATATGGGCTCTAGTTTGCTGGGGATCATGTATATGAACCTTCCACCAGGGAAGTAAGTTCAGGCTATCCGTTGGGGATTAGAATTTGAGTTTGATTTCATAGATTTTTTTGGAGATGTATTTGCTAGGAATAAGAGTTTGGTTGGATTTCTTTGATTTAGACTCTACTGGGGGAGTTGGTTTAATTTTGCTCTATTGGGGTGATTGGTTTTGAATTTGATTTATTTGCTTGACTTGTTTATATATGATTTGGGGCTTCACTAATAAGAAAGGTGTGATTTAACTCCACAGGGGAAAATTAGATTGGGTTTAATTTAATCTGAATTAATGTAAGGACCCTATCAGTGTGCGATGGACCCACTAAGAAGTGGCTACATCAGCCTTGACCTAACTCAGGTTTACAAATCCAAAGGGATAGTCTACCGGCTATGGGGTAGAGCTAGCCAACCTAAGGGGTTTTCTTTCGGTGTGCAACAGCTGTGCTAGGAAGAAGACATAGTAGACTTACATCTTTCAAAGAAGAAATAAAGGCTAGGGTGACCTGTTGGATGCACAACAAATCGAACTTGATGTAGGGAGACTACTGAGTGAATGCCATTGGGGACTTATGTCAACTCAAAAGTAGTCAGGATTAATTTTATCTTAATTTCATGTGATTTGATTTGGTTTGTTTGGTTTAGTTTGATTTCAAATTAAGGGCATATCTATTGGGGATGTGAGCTTGATCAAATTTGATAGATTTAATTTTTGGACCATGTCGGTGTGCGATGGACCCACTGAGATGGGGCTATATCAAACTTGTCCTATCTCAAATTTACAAATCTAAAGGGATAGTCTACTAGTCATGGGGTAGAGTTAGCAAACCTATGGGGTTGCCTATCGGTGTGCAATGGCTGTGCTAGGAAGAAGGCATAACAGATTTACATATTATAAAGTAGGGAGCAACCGCTGGGGTGACCTGTCGATAGCACAAGAAATCGAACCTGGCATAGTGTCGACTACTAAGTGAATGCCGCTAGGAAATTATATCAACTCAAGAGTAGTTAAGTGATTCCAATAGGGAGTTTTACTGATATTGCCCATAAGATAGGATGCTTGCTTGGGAAAACATATCGCTAGGATTGTCCTCATAATCCACAAGTGAATATATATTTTTTTATATGTTTGCATGGACCCTATTGGTGTGCGAGGGACCACACTAAGAAGGATCTTTGTAGGCCTTAACCTATCTCAGATTTATTAGACCAAGGGAGAATCTACACATCCATGGGATGGATTCTCCAACCACAAGGGTGGTTACTAGGAAAGGGAAACAATCCAATCTGATAATAACCCGGGTAGTGTCTAAATGGGTTCACAGAGGACGTGATCCAAATATAGTGCCCACAGGGGAGGTGCTGCTAAGGGCGTTATAATGAGCCCTAAAAAAGAAATCCTATAGGTGTATGGTGGCCAACTAAAGGAGAAAGCATAGCAGACTTACATCTACCATGAGTAGTGTATGCTAAGGTATGAGAACTAACCAACCTAAGGTGTATCTGTCAGCATAGTGGTGTATCCATCAGCATAGTAAGAACGAACCAACCTAAGGTGCCCGTCGGTATGCAATGATCAATCTGGAAGGAAAGCATGTAAGCTTACAACTTTCTAAGTGGAATTGATCATCAGGATAGTCTATCATTGGCGGAATAGATGCTATCTGACCTAGAGCAACTATTAAGTGGGTAGCCTCGAGGAAGGACTGGACCCATACTTGAAGTAGTCAGGAGGGAAGGAACACCTAGGGGACTTATCCTAAATTTTAAATATACTCGACATAGTCAGTGCATAAAGGCTAATACAAGAAGAAAGCATAGCAGACTCACATCCTCTTAAATGAAGCCAACATAAGGTAGCTTACTGGCCATGCATTAAGGCCTACCAAACTAACAAAGTGCTCGTCAGTGTGTAGTGGAGAAGTAAGAAAGGAAAGTGTATGAAACTTACATTTTTTGAAGCAAGAAGACCATTGGGGTGACACACTAGCAGGGTAGCATGTCAGCCTGACCTAGAGTAGCTACTGAGTGAGTGTCGCTGGGGGAATTATCTCAACTCAGAGTTGCCCGAGATAAAAGATATGTGTTTATTTTATATGTTTGTTTGTAGTTTGTGTTTGTGTTGTGCTGATGAAGGATAGGATGCCACTCGGGTTCCTTACACCTACCTTAAACATATAGTGACAGATTCACAAATAAAACTACTTTTGACATGGAAGAGATTAAATTTAAAATAGAATTTTCATTGATGATTATTATTTTCAAACATGATTTATAATATTTTTTTAAGTAGAGCCTATTGTTTGAAAGCATTGGGCGCTCTCCTATGGAAAAAGGGCATTCCTTAGTGGGTTCAAACTTGCCTCCCATCTTACGACGGGCAACAACCGGTCTCCTTAGAACTAAAATAAACTCATTTTGAAAAGCTCTAGGATGGACCAACTTGTTGTGAGCTTGAATCATTTTAGCTTTGTACAACTTGAGGTTTTGTAAGCTCACAGGTGTCTCTCCTCCAAACCATCAACCTCTTCTAACAGCAACATGGTGTTTTCCTCTGTTGTAATCTTGCTACCCATAGCTATCCTTAGTGATGTGAGTTTGACTTCTAATGGCAAAATAACTTTGGACCTATACACTAAGGAGAAAGGAGTAGATTGAGTTGGAGTCCTATATGTGGTGTAGTAGGTCCACAAGGCTTCAACTAACTGCTCATGCCACTGTAGCTTGTTGTTGTCGAGTGTCATCTTTAGTATTTTGATGAGAGTTTTGTTGAAGGCTTCTGCTAAGCCATTTTCCCTCGAGTTGTTGATGGTAGAATATCTTCAATCTATGTTGTGTCTCTAGGAAAAGTTGTTAATCTCGGTGCTCTTGAATGTAGAACCATTATCAAATATAATTTGTTAAGGCACTCCGAACCTATATATGATATGGTTCCTAAAAAATTAGAGCTCATACTAAGTTGTGGCCTCTTTGAGTAGAATCACCTTCACCCATTTGGAAAAGTAGTCAGTAAAAGTTAAGATGAATCGATGACCCTTGCAAGAAGGAGAATCAATCAGACCCACTATGTTAGTACCCCAACACTCGAATGCCATGAGGGCAATGTAGGATGTAGAATGTTGGGTGGTTGGTGTAGGACCACACCATGTATTTGACATTAGTGGCATTGCCTAGTTGTATCCATGCAATATTTGATCATTGATGGCCAGTAGTATCCTAGTTTCTTGATCTTAGCTTTCATCTTCAGATCAGATTGGTTGGCTCCAATAATCCTAAGTGTACCTCGGTCATGATCTTATGGGAATCATGCTTGTCTAAACAACATAACCACATATCATCGAAAGGCAGCTGGTATAGTACACCATCTACAAGAATATAGGAAAGTGCTCTCTACTTCATCTGATGGGCTTAGGACCTCTCTTGAGGTAGTTTTCCTTTATTTAAGTAATCAATGAATGGTTGCCTCCAATCTTACTCCTTATCTTTCTTGGTAATGGAAACTTCTCCTTCAAGAGAGTACTTTTTGATGAGTTCAATATCAAAAAAGAAATGAAGCTTATTTATTTTGGACCTTTATTGATATGGACTCATCCTTCAAATATGCCAACACTTTGGAAAGGTTGGATAAAGCATATGTTATGATGTTCTCTCCTTGAGGAATCTTATAAATAGTAACCTCTATGATTTGGGCCAACAACTCCTTGGTGTACTTGTGGTAGTGATGGAGCTTGAGCTTTATAACCGTATAGAACCGAATGATTTGGTTGATGACTAGATGAGAATCCTTGAAGATGTTGATGTTACGGATGCTTGAGTGTAACTCTAGACCACCAATTAGAAACCACATCTAGATTTATTATTGGTAAGGATGAATGACGAGAATCTCATCATCATGGTGAGTTGACTTCTTAGATTTCATCACGAAGTGATTGTATTCCATATCACTTGGCTTGTCCTTTCCTTTCGCATGGAGTGGTAGGTAATGTCAAACTGTGAGAGGATCATGGGCCATCATGCCAACTGTCTGGCTAGCATCGAATGTGTCATGAGAAACTATAGTGGATTGATCCTAGAGATTAAGTTCACCTTATGAGGAAGCATGTATTATTGTAGCTTTTGGAATGCATAGATTTAAACAAGTCAATACTTCTCAATAGGTGGATAATTAACCTTAGTAGGGATTAAACAATGGTTGAGGTAGTAGAGTGCATTTTTCTTC
Source organism: Cymbidium sinense (assembly GCA_021442155.1). Classification (NCBI taxonomy): domain Eukaryota; kingdom Viridiplantae; phylum Streptophyta; class Magnoliopsida; order Asparagales; family Orchidaceae; genus Cymbidium; species Cymbidium sinense. The sequence goes on along the minus strand of CM038215.1, from coordinate 274,674,906 downwards.
CCTTCATCATTAGCTTGGCCAACAAAGCACCAAGGGAGTCATTTAACATAGCAGTGTAAAGCATGAATGACTTGCTCAGGATAAGGGATGCTAGAACCGGCGGTGTCATCAGGTAATGCTTGATGTCTTCAAAGGAATGCTCACACTTGTCATCCCACTTAAACTTGGCATTCATTTTGACAAGTGTTGAGAATGGATGACATTTTCCCAATAGGTTGGATATAAAGCGTCTTAGATACGCCAATGACCCTGGAATGATTTGAGTTGAGTTAAACTTTTAGGGGGGGGGCATTTCTAATATCGCCTTGATTTTCTCTGAATCGATTTTGATTCCCTAGTGTTAAAGAACAAACCCAAAGAATTTCCTTGAAGCTACTTCGAATGCACATTTCAGGGGGTTCCTTTTGAGGTTAAATTGTCTTAACTATTTGAAAACTATTCTCAAGTCAAAGAGATGGTCTTCCTTTTCTCTACTTTTGACCATGAAAACATTGACATAGAACTCGACTTGATGATGATGAGTTCATCGAAGATTTGAATCATAACCCACTGCTTTGTAGCATCAACAGTTTTAAGGCTGAAAGGCTTGACCATATAACAATAGATTTTGATCGGGGTTCTAAAAGTAGTGTTTCTTTCATCTTCAAGGGTCATATTTATTTAGTTAAATCTAGATGAGCCATCCATGAAAGAGAAGATTAGATGAGATGAAGTAATGCCCACCATCAACTCTGGGATTGGTAGTGAAAATTCATCTTTTGGACATGCCTTATTTAAATCCCTAGAATTGACGCATATGTGAATTTGGCCATTCTTTTTTTTTAATTGGGATGACACTGGCTAACCAGGTAGGGTATTTTTCTTTCTAGATGAAGCCAGCATCGATTATTTTCTTGACTTCATAAATAACTTATTATTCTATATCTAATCACATGCATCTAGGAGCTTGCTTGATAGGGCTGGTTGTAGGCTCTATTGCTTGATTATGGACCGCTATATTAGAAGCCAATCTAGGCATATCTTCATAACTCCATGCAAAGTAGTCTTTAAACTCAATCTATAGCCTAACTAAGTCATTGGTTTCAATTTCATTCAACAAAGAACTGATGTATGTCAGGCGTGGATCTTCTTCAGTTCCTAAGTTGACTTCCTTAAGCTCGTTGATGGTTGACTTGATCTCTTCTTCAAACTCTGGTAGTGCATCTTTGACTTCAAAATCATCTGAAGTTTTTAAGCAAAACTCCTCAAATAAGTTAATGTGATATGAGAAGAACCTATCTGATTCCAAATGATTGGTGATGACTAAGCAGTAATCGTCATCATCGATTGGACCCATTATATCGAATCCTAGTCCCGGTCTTGATTGAGAGCTTTTTCATTTGTTCTTCCATATTCCTTTGAGGTAGTCTGATCTGTGCTTTGACTAAGTATGTGGGATTAACCCTTTTTTGTTAAATTATGAACACGAGGCAAGTACTAATCAATAGGTAATTCAATTAATTCTTTATATGAATCATCCTCAGATTCTACATCAACTTCTTGACTTGAGGATGATGCTCCCAGAAAGAACCTCTGAGTCTTCACACCTGTGGATGACTGAGGGGCTTCCTTAACTATTAAATCCTCAAATTTTTGAGAGGAAAGTGGAGTTACAGCTAAGGTTCCCAATTGATGTCTAAATGTTTAATATATAGACTTAGATACACTTATGCTTTGCTTTAGAGCCCAGTCTTCATCACTATCTAGCTCAAGTATCACCTCTAAGGGAATCTACTACTGAGAAGAGCTGGCTAGTGTGTTAACCTTATAAGATGAATCCTATGAACTAGATTCTAAGTTTATATGGATAGCAGGTGTACTCCTAGTAGCTGAGATAAATCTTCTATTGGGTGGCCAATAAGGAGGTTTTCCACCCACAGGGCCTCACGGCCTCTTTCTCTACCGGCGGTCGTCGTCCTACCCTTATGTTCGAATTGAGTAACAAACTATGGGTGGAATCTAATGTGAGACTCCACTTTCTCCTCCAATTCTATTTCAGCTCCCTTTTATTATCTTTTTCATTTTCTCTTTCCTTTTCTTTCTCTTTTTCTCTTTCTTTTTCCTTTTCTTTTTCTTTTTCTTTTAATTTTAAACTTTGGCCAAGTTTGCGAGAATAGACTTGTTGATTTTGAGGGAGGTAGTAAGAATCATCATATATCGACCTTTGACTATTGGCTTGAGATCTCCTTTGACACAATAGACGATTCCACCTCTCACCAACTTCATACACTAAAGTAGAGAGGATGAAACTATGTTGTTTTCATGTATCTATGGTCTCCCAAGAAAATGTTCAAAGAAGTATCCAAGTCTGTAATATGAAACTTGGCTTCAGTCTTCTAATCATCTATCTCCAAGAGCAACACTATATAGCCTAAGGCCTGTTGACTGCACTTTTGGAGTGTGGATTCAATCTTCCTATCTTAAACTTAGGAGTCATCTAGACACTAAGACTTCTGTAGTCATAAAACACTTCTAACAATTAGGTAAATACTTAACCTAAGCCTAAAGACTTAGAAGGGTTAACCATTGGATTAGGTTATTCCTTAGGGATTAGGATAATCCACCAACCTTACAACCCAAATCCAATACATGTTCACCTTCTCAAACCAAACCTCAAGTTCAATTGAAGCAACAAATCTAAATCCAATTCCAAAATTAAAATTCCAAAACCAAATGATTGAAGCCCATGAACAAATCCAAACTTGAAAACCTTCTTTAGCCATATGACCTAACCCATAGACTTAGCCAAATCTTAATCCAAATCAATCCAAAATCAATTGATTTTCTCATAATCAATTTATATTTTCAATAATATTCCTAAATATAAATCAAATATACATTCAAATGATCAAAACTAAATCAAACTAAATCAAATTAAATCAAAACTCTTCCTAAGTCATATGACCTATGCCATGGACTTAGCTAAATCTTAATCCAAATCAAGTCAAACTCAATTGATTTTCTCATAAATCAATCATATTTTCAATCATCTTCATAAATTTAAATGAAATATACATTTAAATCATCAAAACTAAATCAAACCAAATCAAAATCCAAACCTAAGCCACATGACTCAACTCCTTGGACTTAGCCAAATTCCTTCATTGTAAAACCCAAATTTAATTGATTTTCTCATGAATCAATCATACCTTCAATCATATTCAAAAATATAAATGAAATCTACAATCATCAAGCCAACCCAAAATCAACCCAAGTCAAACCCAACTTAACCCTTTTGACTTGAAATGTTCAAATGAACCAAAATCCATTTGAACCCAAGCCAATTGAAATTAAATTTATATATAAGTCACAAATCCATATATAAACTGAACTAAATCAAACTCAACCCAAAATCAAGCCAACTAAACCCAATTGTTCCACTTGACCCAAATTGGCCAATTTGACCTACTTGAGCCAAGTTTTAATCCTACCCAAATTGGGTTGAACAAAGTACATCAAAACCTCCCATCATGATTATTGATCACCTTAGGTTGATCAATTATCACAAATTGGGTCAAACCAAGTCAACTTGGTCATTTTACCAAGTCAACCCCTTAACCCATATGAACCCAAACTAGCCAAATTATAACCTAAGCCAAATCCCTTGAAACCAATGATTCATATAAAATCAAAATCAATATTTTAATATGACTTTACAATCAATTAAGTCAAACCAAACCCAATTGGCCTTCTTCACCCAAGTTGACCCAAATTGACCTAAAAGATCAAATTAGGTCAAATCAAAATATAAACCAAATTGCTTGCAACCAACGGCTCAAGTTCATTCCAAATTGATTGTTGAACTTGACCAAAGCCATGATTGGATCCAATCGACCTACTTAGCTGAAATTGACCTAAGGGATCAAGTTGGCCTAAATCAAAATGAAATCCAAATTAATTGAAACCAAGACCTACAATCATCATCAATTGGTCAACAAATCCCAAACCAACACCCAACCCAAACCAATTTGACCAATTTGCTCAAATTGGTCAACTTAACCCATTTGACCCAAATGAATTCAAATGAGCCCAAATAAAATCTAAATCAAACTTAACAAAACCAATTGAACCAAAACATCCCAAATGATCATATGAACTTGACCCAACCCTTGGTTTGACCCAATTTGACCAATAGGTTAACTTGAGCGTAAATTTGACCTAAATGGGTCAAATTGAGCCAAACCTAACCAAATCAACTCCAATTGACTTGAAATTTGGGCTAACCCACTTTTGGCTCATTTCAAATCTACCCAAATCAAATCCAATGCAGCTACACTCAATAAAGGATAACCAACCCAAGAGTATACCATAAACCCAACCAAAGAACCTAACCAAAAGCACCTAAATGAACCATCAAACACAGCCAACACATCGACCCAACCAATCAACCAAGCCAACCAAAATAGCCAACTAGCTTAGTCAGCCAACAAAACTAACCAGTAGACAAAGCCAATACATAGCCCAAAAAAAGGGAAAGAACAATAGTAGACAAATCCACAACCCACTTGGAGATCTCCAAAATAACCAATAAATAAAAATGGTAGTCACCTAGCCATACAAAGGCCAAGGAGGACCACCTAACCACAAGCAGCAAAATTATAATGAAAGAAACAAGGCCAGAGGAAAATAAAATCCATTCAAAATCCCAAAGAGCAGATAATCGCCATAAATAAGAAAGTAGGAAGATAACAACCACATAACAGCTACCTCCAATCCATTAGACAGAGGGAAAAACCAACCAGCAGAAGCCTCCAAGCCAGACCAAGAAATGAGAACATCAACCACCAAAAAAACCAAAAACTAAGCCAAGCCAAAAGCGGCCAACAACAGCCATGAAAAATATAACCACCCAAAACAACTAGGCACATGGATTAAGCAATTAGAAGCAACCAACAAAACCAACTATAGCATCTAAAAATCCAACTCGAACAAGGCCATAGCTAGCCAAAACTAGAGGCAAACCTAACTTCCATTAACAAAAGGGGTAGGCCAAAAATTAGCACTGCCACAACCCAATAGGAGACCCTAAAAAAATGACTAGGTGTGTGATAGTGCCATAGACTAAAAACCACTGGTCTTAGAGGTTTAGGTTTTTATTTTATTTTATTTTATTTTAGTTAGGTTTAGGTATTTTTATTTATTTTATTTTTAGGTTTTATTTAGTTTAGGTTTAGGTTTTGAGTTCTTTAGGGTTTAGGGTTTGTTTATGGTTTAGGGTTTGGCGTTTAGTGTTTAGGGTTTTTTTATTTTTTTAATTAGGGAATGTTAGAATTTTATTACCTTAAAAATAAGGTATACAATGCCCTTAAAGGGGGTAAAGCTAAAAGTTCTACTACTCATAGGGCTACAAGTAACCTAAATAGCTAAACCCCCATCAAGTACAATGGAAAAAAAATTAACGAGCAAATACAAAAACCTAAAAGAAAATGAGAAAAGACACTAAATAAGACTAATATAACATAATAAAGCAATAAAAAGGCTTGTTAGCAAAAGCTCATGATCCCTTTGAGAACTCAAGATAAGCAAGATCCACATCAATAGTACTTGAGTTGACTGAGTAAAGATGATTCCACCTGTGAAGTTCCAACCTGCAAAAGAATTCTATAAAACACTACAAAGGCAATGGTCATAGCTCAAGGGAAAAAGATAAAGTAAACAATTTAGAAAGAGCTGAGAAAGAGAAGGTTCAGGCTCGTGTAAGATCATCTCATGGGGAAACAATACATATGAGCATCCAACCTTCATGAGAATCATATGCACGCTACCAACCAGAGAGAACATATGAGGAAACATCAAGGCCATCATAGCCACCATACCTAATATAAACAACCATCCAAGGAAAAATAGTCCATAGTGATCCAATTCTTGCACCAAACAAACACAAAAAATAGCAAGCTAGTAGCCATCTAGCAGCCAACCCACCAACCAAAACCCACAATAAACCAACCACTTAAAGCCAATATCCCAGAAGTTACAATAGGATCAGTGGCCGAAGCTAAAATAAACCAAGCAGTAGCTCCACCGAAGCCACCACCAATAGGAAGAGAAACACAAATAAAGGGCGGTCAGCATAAATAGGGCAAACAACACAATCGAGAAAAATAGTCATAGCATAGAGAGGAAAGCCATAGAAATCCAAATTCAAGGGCAAAACCTCCACCCAAATAGCAAAATTGTAGGAGATAAGTAGCACTAGAGAGAGGAAATCCATAGCATAGAAAGGCCAAGAGGGCATCCAGAGATTACCATCAAAACCACCACCAAGGCAGCCAAAAGAATAGCAAATCCACCACCACCAACCAAGAGGCAAATATCATGAAACAAGGAGAGCCAAATAAACCAAAGGGAGTAAATGCCAATAGCCAACATAAATCCCAAAACACCAAGACATGACGCAAGCATCCAAGGCTAGATAACAACCACAAAAAGCCCCTGAAGCAGCTAACCACGAACAATAAGTCCTAAATAGGACCATAAAAACCACAGGAGCTCATATCCTCCATAAACAAAATAGATAATAAAACAACCCAGGAGAGCAGCCAACAAGTTGAGTAGCCGGAGAAATCAGTTCAACAAAAAAATTTACATGCAAACCGAGAACAAAAATAAAGGAAAAGCAGCTGCACTCAATAGAGGATAACCAACCCAGGAGTATACCATAAACCCAACGAAAGAACCTAACCAAAAGCACCTAAATGAACCATCAAACACAACCAACACATCGACCCAACCAATCGCCAACCAAAATAGACAATTAGACCAACAAACTAACCACTAGACAAAGCCAATACATAGCCCAAAAAAAGGGAAAGAACAATAGTAGACAAATCCACAACCCACTTGGAGATCTCCAAAATAACCAATAAATAAAAATGGTAGTCACCTAGCTAGACAAAGGCCAAGGAGGACCACCTAACCACAAGCAACAAAATTGTAATGAAAGAAACAAGGCCAGAGGAAAATAAAATCCATTCAAACTCCCAAAGAGCAGACAGTCGCCATAAATAAGAAAGTAGGAAGATAACAACCACATAACAGGTACCTCCAATCCATTAGACAGAGGGAAAAACCAACCAGCAGAAGCCTCCAAGCCAAACCAAGAAATGAGAACATCAACCTCCAAAAAAACCCAAATCTAAGCCAAGCCAAAAGAGGCCAACAACAGCCATGAAAAATATAACCACCCAAAAAAACTAGGCAGATGGATGAAGCAAATAGAAGCAACCAACAAAACCAACTATAGCATCTAAAAATCCAATTTGAATAAGACCATAGCTAGCCAGAACTAGAGGCAAACCTAACTTCCATTAATAAAAGGGGTAGGCCAAAAATCGGCACTACCACAACCCAATAGGAGACCCTAAAAAAATGACTAGCTGTGTGATAGTGCCATAGACTGAAAACCACTGGTCTTAGACGTTTAGATTTTTATTTTAGTTTATTTAGGTTTAGGTATTTTTATTTATTTTATTTTTAGGTTTAATTTAGTTTAGGTTTAAGTTTTGAGCTCTTTAGGGTTTAGGGTTTGGCATTTAGTGTTTAGGGTTTTTTGTTTTTTTATTTAGGGCATGTTAGAATTTTATTACCTTAAAAATAAGGTATACAATGCCCTTAAAGGGGGTAAAGCTCAAAGTTTTACTACTCATAGAGCTCTAAGTAACCTAAATAGCTAAACCCCCATCAAGTACAATGGAAAAAAAAATTAACGAGCAAATACAACAACTTAAAAGAAAATGAGAAAAGACACTAAATAAGACTAATATAACATAATAAAGCAATAAAAGGCTTGTTAGCAGCAGCTCATGATCCCTTTGAGAACTCAAGATAAGCAAGATCCACATCAACAGTACTTGAGTTGACTGAGTAAAGATGATTTCATCTGTGAAGTTCCAACCTGCAAAAGAATTCTATAAAACACTACAAAGGCAATGGTCATAGCAGAAGGGAAAAAGATAAAGTAAACAATTTAGAAAGAGCTGAGAAAGAGAAGGTTCAGGCTCGTGTAAGATCATCTCATAGGGAAACAATACATATGAGCATCCAACCTTCATGAGAATCATATGCACGCTACCAACAAGAGAGAACATATGAGGAAAAATTAAGGCCATCATAGCCACCATACCTAATATAAATAACCATCCAAGGTAAAATAGTCCATAGTGATCCAATTCTTGCACCAAACAAACACAAAAAATAGCAAGCTAGTAGCCAGCCAGCAGCCAACACACCAACCAAAACCCACAATTTACCAACCACTTAAAGCCAATATCCTAGAAGTTACAATAGGATCAGTGGCCGAGCTAAAATAAACCAAGCAGTAGCTCCACCGAAGCCACCACCAATAGGAAGAGAAACACAAATAAAGGATAGACAGCATAAATAGGGCAAACAACACAATCGAGAAAAATAGTCATAGCATAGAGAGGAAAGCCATAGCAATCCAAATTCAAGGGCAAAACCTCCACCCAAATAGCAAAATTGTAGGAGATAAGCAGCACTAGAGAAAGGAAATCCATATCTTAGAAAGGCCAAGAGGGCATCCAGAGATTACCATCAAAACCACCACCAAGGCAGCCAAAAGGATAGCAAATCCACCACCACCAACCAAGAGGCAAATATCATGAAACAAGGAGAGCCAAATAAACCAAAGGGAGTAAATACCAATAGCCAACATAAATCCCAAAACACCAAGACATGACGCAAGCATCCAAGGCTAGACAACAACCACAAAAAAACCCTTAAGCATCCAACCACGAACAATAAGTCCTAAAATAGGACCAAATAAACCACAAGAGCTCATATCCTCCATAATCGAAATAGATAATAAAACAACCCAGGAGAGCAGCCAACAAGTTGAGTAGCCGGAGAAATCAGTGCAACAAAAAAATTTACATGCAAACTGAGAACAGAAAATAAAGGAAAAGCAGCTGCACTCAATAGAGGATAACCAACCCAGGAGTATACCATAAACCCAACCAAAGAACCTAACCAAAAGCACCTAAATGAACCATCAAACACAACCAACACATCGACCCAACCAATCAACCAAGCCAACCAAAATAGCCAACCAGCTTAGTCAGCCAACAAAACTAACCACTAGACAAAGCCAATACATAGCCCAAAAAAAGGGAAAGAACAATAGTAGACAAATCCACAACCCACTTGGAGATATCCAAAATAACCAATAAATAAAAATGGTAGTCACCTAGCCAGACAAAGGCCAAGGAGGACCACCTAACCACAAGCAGCAAAATTTTAATGAAAGAAACAAGGCCAGAGGAAAATAAAATCCATTCCAAATCCCAAAGAGCAGGCAGTCGCCATAAATAAGAAAGTAGGAAGATAACAACCACATAACAGCTACCTCCAATCCATTAGACAGAGAGAAAAACCAACCAGCAGAAGCCTCCAAGCCAAACCAAGAAATGAGAACATCAACCACCAAAAAATCCCAAAACTAAGCCAAGCCAAAAGAGGCCAACAACAGCCATGAAAAATATAACCACCCAAAACAACTAGGCAGATGGATGAAGCAAATAGAAGCAACCAACAAAACCAACTATATCATCTAAAAATCCAATTCGAATAAGGCCATAGCTAGCCAAAACTAGAGGCAAACCTAACTTCCATTAATAAAAGGGGTAGGCCAAAAATCGGCACTGTGACAACCCAATAGGAGACCCTAAAAAAATGACTTGTTGTGTGATAGTGCCATAGACTGAAAACCACTGGTCTTTGTGGATTGGGAAATCAATTAAAAATCACTATGACCCAAAAAAGGGTCAGTTAAGTATAGAATAGGGTTAAGAGGAATGGGGGTTTAAGTAAAGAAATAAACTCAGGAAAAAAACACTTCTTGGTGAGGGAAGTATAAAATAAACAACCAAAAAATAGCTGAATAAAACCACCATAAAAAAATGATCAAATAAATAGCAAAAGGCTAAAATTTGAGGTAAGGAAGTCTAGTGTTATCCAGATTGACCATACCACGTAGATGCTTAGGTAAGTTATGGTTATCAAATAAAGTGAGCTCATTTAATTCCCCTCCCAAATTAGCCAAGAAATTGGCACAAGCAATACCTTCACAAAGAATGTGAAAACTTTTGTTGCAAACTAGAGAAAGAAGCTTTTTAGTGTGATTAAGAAGATAAAATAAGTCAGCGTTCCCCATTTTATTATTATTGAGCATATCAAGTAATAGAAGAGCATCAACTTCTATCCAAATATTAAAGAGGCCTTTGCTTAAACAAATATCAATAGCTTTGTTAACAACCATGAGCTCAACATAAATAATAGAACAAGCTTTGAGGGTGTAAGCAAAAGCATAAATGATAGTACCTTTAGAATCTCTAAGAATTCCACCACAACCATATTTGTTTGGGGAAACAAAACCATCAGTATTGATCTCAATAAAATATTATGTAGGCTTTATCCAATGTATAATCCTAACACTCTTGTAGGAAGGATCATCATGCAAAGTGATATGTAATGTTTTAGCCACAAATTTATAAGCTCTAAAGTGAAGATTACTAATTAAATTTGCATTAAACAAAGAATGAATTTTTTCTTTAGTTCTGGCAAGGATCCTTTTATGGTTAATAGGGATACCACGATATTTAGAATCATTTCTATCCATCCAAATGAACCAAATAATTGTAATAGCAAGTAAAACTTTGATATAACCTTTCACAATTTTGTAGAAACAAACTTCACAAAGTTGATATAATGAAAGAGAGCCATTAAAATAGTTAGTGTTAAATAAATCATCATACCATATCCAAAGTTTGGAAGCAATAGCACCATTAATAAAAACATGATGAACATTTTCAATATGAAAGAAACAATAGTACTTAGAAGGTAAATAAAACACTTTAAGCCAGAGCAAGGAATCAACATGTATGAAGTTATTCAAAATCCTCCAAGCTAAAATAGAATAAGAAATAGGAATGATATTGTTCCAAAGTTTAATGAAAACATTAGAGGTGTTTTGTTTATTCTAATTAAATTCCAAACCTCTTTAAGAACAAAATCACCATTGTAAGAGAGATTCAACAAAATTTGATCCAGTTTATTAGAAAAGATAGCGATGTTGCAAAACTTGTCAAAAAAAAGAAATAAGAATGCAGTTCTCAAGTTTGTTTTCATTCTAATTGTTATTAAGCTAAAAAGAGTTAACTTTGATAGTAGCAGTAGGGTGTGTAGATAAAAGGGACTCAATTGAGCCATTGATAAGCCAATTGTCTTGCCAAAAGAAAGAAGAACCCGAATGAATACCCCAAGATATTAAGGATTCAATAATCCATCAAATGGACCAAAGCCTTTTCCAAATCGGAGAGTCACTAACTTTATAAGCACATGTAAGAGGGTGTTTACCTTGGAAATATTATTCCATCATAAAATTTTCCTAATCATTCTTTCTAAAATTCCACAAGAACTTATGAGAATATCCAGTGATAGCATCACGAATAGGTTTGCAACCATGACCACCTTAACCCAATGGACCACAACATTTATGCCAGGAAGTCCAATGCATTCTTTTAATAGAATTATTGGACCACCAAAAAATTTTATTAAGCAAGCGATCAATTATGATAAGAGTAGAATTAGTTGGAATAATAGTTTGATTCAAATAAAGAGGCATTGAATTGAGAGTGCTTTTAAGAATAGTGAGTCTGCCACGAAAGGAAAGTAAATGGAATTCCCAAACAAAAAATTTATTTAAAATTTTTTGAATTAACTCATCAAAAATGTGGGATCATTTTGGACCTTCAAAAAGAGGAGCATTCAGGTACTTAAAAGGTAAGTGTTAATGTTTAAAATTAGTGATATGTGGGATTTGATTAATTTTATTATTGGAGATATCTAAAGAAGTTATAAAATAACTTTTGTTATCACTGATAGAAAGCCCACTTTCTCTACCAAATTTATATAAAAAAATCATGAGGTTCTTGATATGATGAAGAGAAGCATTGCAAAAAAATAATAATAAAATCATCAGCAAAGCTTTAGTGGAAAATAGGAAGACCACCAAGAGTTATGTAGTACATACTAGGATTTTTTAAGACTAACTCATTGATGCTCTTAGATAAGTAGTCAAAAATAAATATAAATAAAGCAGGAGATAAAGGATGCCCTTGCCTTAAGCCATGGGAAGAAGGAAAGAAGCCCAAAGCTTCCCCATTATGCAAAATAGAGAACCAGGCATTATAAATACAATTTTTAATAAGGAAAATAAATTTAGCAGAAAACTCAAAAAAAAATTTATAATATGGAAAAGGAAATCCCAATAGATATTATCAAAAGCTCTAGAAATATCTAATTTGAAACGAATGTTTCCACCTCTAGTCTTAGCATCTAAATCATGAATTAATTCCTGGGAAAGTAAAATGTTATCAAAAATAGATCTACTTCTAATAAAATCAATTTGGTTGAGAGCGATAATCTTATGAAGTAAAGGCTAAGCCTATTGGCAAGAATTTTGGAAATTAGCTTATTGAAGAAGGCGCAAAGAATAATAGGTCTAAAATCACTCCAATAGTTTGGGTTATCTTTCTTAGGTATGAGAACAATAGAAGTGCTAGAAAAATATCTAGGAAAAGGATTACCTTTAAAAAATCAACCACAGTCTCAATCAGATCATTTTTAATAATAATCCAACATTTTTGGAAAATTTGGGTAGCCTCTGGACCATCAATAGAATCTATGTTCATGCTATTAAGATCTTTAAAAATTTCATCTTCATTAGGCACAATAGTAAAAAAATTATTGTCATCATTAGTAATAATAGAAGAAAGTAAGTGTGATTTAGAAATAGCTTCATAAGAGCAACTCTCATTAAGCATATTTATGAAGTAATTAATGATTGAATCCTTAATACCATTATTCTCTATAATCCATTCTCCATTTTCATCTTTAATTTTTTGAATATTATTTAAGGCTCTATTTTTATTAACTAAAGCATGGAAATAGCTAGAATTACTGTCTCCATCCGCAATGTGTTTACTAGCAGATTTTTGCCACTAATAAGTCTCTTCCATATTTTGAAAATTAAAAAGCTTATCTTTCGCTTCAGTCAATTCTTTAATCTTAGAAGGATCATACATAACAAAGACTTCAAGATCACAAATTAATTTTTCCATATCTTTGATATTAACAGCAACGATTTAAAAATAATGCTTGTTCCACAAACCCTGATTTTGTTTAAGTCTTTCAAGCTTAAACCAACATCCGTTCATCCCCATAATAGAATTATAAAGATGTAAAGGAGCTTTCCAATTGTTAGCCACAACATTAAAAAAATCAATATGTTGAATCCACATGTTCTGAAATCTAAAAGGAGAGAAATTTTTTAATCTATTAGAATTATCTTTAATAAAAACCAAAAGAGGAGCCTGATTAGACAAGGTTTGGCTTAAATAATTGACAGAAGTAATAGGCCATTGAGTAATCCAATGAGTATTAAAAATAATTCAGTCTAACTTTGCCAAAGTCTAAAGTTTTGCCAAGTATAATTAGAACCCTGCATCATTTAATAAAGTTTTGCCAATCCCTCTAACATTCTAAACTAAAAAATTAAACATAAAGAAAAGAAAAGCTGGGGGTGGGGGTAAAAGTTAATTGAGAGAAGGGAGGGAGATCGCAACAGCTCTAGTCTTTCTTTGCAATTTAGGAGGAAATTTTTAAATTTTTTTTCTTTTACAAATAGAAAGTTTGGAAGCCAATTTCTTTGCCTTAGAAACATCATTCGAAAAGGATTTAGCAACATTAGTCACAGATTAGGAGAAATCTCTTGATGAGAAGTGAATTCTCCTTCTTCCAAGAAACTATAATTTATTAAAGAAAAATAAGCTTCGAGAATAGCAAGGGAGGGAGCATAAACTGATTTATTAAGAAGGCAAATGGGAACACCAAGCCCTTCCTCATCATTAGCCAAATTATTAGATAAAAGAAAATCTTTTTGAGAAGTTAAATCATCCTGAATTTGGAATATGGAATCAGGTTTATCAACCTGATTATCATGAGGTATTAAAGCCATATTCTCCATTGAATTAGAATGATGCATAATATTAAATTCCTCATTTATGTTCTCCATTAAAGCTTCATTTTCATATATCAAAGCTAACAAAGATGCAGGGATCGAATCAGAAGAAACATAATCCTCATTGAAAAGTTAAGAAAAGCTATTATTGTTCACATTAGAAGCCTTCAATTGCTTAGAAGAAGTAAAAGGTAAATTAGTCTTATAAAGAACATTCAAAGAATACATTTTTTTAAATTTAACAATGGTCGGCCTAGGGTTAGGAATAAAAGTTTTCTTAACAGGGATTTTTTTAGGTGAGGATGAAGAATGAAACAATCAGAATTATCGTGCCCATGGATTTTACATTGAGAATAAAAGATAGGAAAATTTTTAAATCTAATTTTTTGCATATAACCGTAATTTTTAAATCCCAACCAGATTTCTTTGGGGTGTTTCTTGGTATTGTCCAATTCAATAAGGATTCTTGTAATTGTTGCTTGATCAATTTATAATGGCTAACCAAATAAGGCACCCACAACAAAAAGGAATTCATGGTTAATGAAATGAATAGGCATATTGGGGAGAGAAATCCAAACCAGAATAATTAGGGATTTTTCCTTAATATCAAATAATGGAGTCCTTTTTAGCAACCTCATTTGGGAATTGAAAATAAAATAAGAACGACGAGAAAAAACATGAGAGTAATCCAAATCATTCATAAACTGAATTAAAATGTGGCGAGGATCAATTAAATGAATCATAAAAGTGCCCAAAAGTTTCAAACTATGAAAGAAAGAGCGAATGTTTTCCAGATTAGGCCTATGAAGAGTAAACTTTCCAACCAAAGTTAATTCAAAAGGCTTAGCAAGCTTTTTCATAATTAGATCAGAGCACATAACCGTAGGCATGCCTTGAAAAGAAGTTAAATAAAGTTCCAGAGACTCACCTAAACATCCATCCTTACGAGTGAGAACATCTTTGAATGATTTTGAAGTAGCCGAAGAAAGGGTAGATGATGCCCTTACAGGATCCATAGGATCTTTTGATTTTTCCCAAGGAATCATCAGAGAAGATGTCAAGTCATGATGTCACTGCAAGGAAGAGATTAAATCGACTAGTGCTTGTTGATTCGAGAAGGAATCCCATGAGAATTGTTTAAATCAATCTGCAAACAACATCTAGAAAGAAAAAAATGAGAGGGGGAAAGGAAAATTGCCAGAACACGAGGAGAGGGCTCGAGCAGCGGGATTTTTTCACTTTAATTTTATAATATTATTAAGGTTTAGGGTTTATGGTTTAGGGTTTAGGGTTTAGGTTTTAGAGTTTAGGGTTTATGGTTTAGGGTTTAGGGTTATGGTGTTTATTTTTTGAGGTGGCACACCATGCAGATCTTATGGGGTATTTACTGAAGTGATCGAGTACTACATTAAGGTATGATGCACTATCTTAACAAATAGAAATCATCACCCTATAATAGTCCTAATCACATAATAAGGACTCCTAAGGCATGATGAGTCTTCGAATGTACCAGAGATCTTTCCTCTACTTTACAGGGAAAAGTAAAGAAGGGTTTATAATAAGCCAAGTTCATTAAGTTTCCTATGGAGGCAAGCCTCCATAGTTAATTACATTATAAGGAATGGGAATTTCTTAGGAATACTCTTGATTAAAGTAGAAATTTAGGTCTCCAAAGATTTCAAGGCTAGACTATCAAAAGATTATTTATATTGAAAAATTAAATGGGATTGTTCAAGGAGAAGACTTATTATTGAAGCCAAAGAGAATGAGTAGAAAATGCTCATGATACAAGGAAGCCTAGTGAGCATTTCAATTTATGTTATGGTTGAGATTTATATGTTGAAGTTGAAAAGATTAATTTTATTGAAGTTGACATTTTATTAGAAAGCTAGGACTTATAATCCAACAACATAAAATTATGGAAATGCCTAAGAGGCGAGAATTTATGCTAGCAGCCTAAAGGAAATAGCTACCTCGAATCCTAAATCTAGAGAGCTTTGGCTTATGGGTATATGGTTTACTTCCACTAGAGAAGATAAACCACCCGACTGCTGGGCTGACAATCTCCTGGAGTCATTGCCAGCTATGTCCCCTTATGCTTTAAATTCATGTAGGCAAGTCTTTTGAGTTGCAAGATAGCTACTATAGTTATTATTTAGAAAGAGACTAGAGTCCTTAAATCCACTCCCTAAGATACTAGAGGATGAGTGGTATGACTAATGACTTAATCTACAAATGCAAAATCTTTCAAATTTTATTTTAATTTTGACACTTCATTTTGACAAAGGCTTTAGGATTTTGATGCTTATATGCATGATGAAAATAGGTTATGGGCCAAATTAGCTAGAAGAAGGTGTTCTCCAACATAAGGGATGCCCTCATAGGTCAAGCATTCCCTTATCGTGCAAGGATGGAGATCTTTCATGTTCAAGAGAGAAAGAATATGCATGCATGTTATGAGACATTAAACCATTCAACTAAGGGATTACTAAATATTTTAATTATCTTATTTAGAACCTAGGCTTTATTGTGAGGTTATGAGTTATTTTAAATATTAATTGTTAGTTATTATTTGGGGTAGAGAAATTAATTTTATCCTAGGAGCCTAATCGCATCCAAGCCACACATTAAAGCATCAAACATATAAGAAACTAAGAAAGGCATGTTGTTTTTAATATGCAATATAAATACAACATCAAACAATTTTATAGACTACCATAAAAGAATATAAGGCTGGTGCGGTCGGGTTCCATCGTACACCCCGAAAAGAGAAAATGAGTAGCCGAGCTATACCCATATACAACCTAGTACATAAAATAATAATTACAATTATAAATAATAAATGTTATGGGGGTCTTCAAGTATTCATTATTCATGTCTCCTTCATTTCTTCATATCATTGCTTCTTTTGATGTGGTAGGCTTTAAGGCATCACATGGCACCCCAAGACTAAGCCTTCTAGCCAATGCTCATCGTAAACACCCATAACACTAATATTCATTCCTAATGAAAAATTATATTAAAAATGGAAAAAGTAAATCTAACTACACCTGCAAAATAAGTGTTAGCTAAACACACATAAAACAAAAGTAGTTACCTCTATTATTTGAACTTAGCACCCAGCCCATGGGTAACCAAGCCCAGCTGCCCTAACTTGGATTATGCTTAGGGGCTTAAGCAACCTACAAAGAGAGCATTTATATTTATTTTTAACCGGCCCCTTAAGCACAATCCATTGCAAAAAATAATGTTAGACTATCAATGACCTAACGTCCAACCTACGATCCACATTCCTAACATCCAGCCTAAAAATATTACATCATAAAATAAAACACAACATCAACCATATAATCAACACATCGACCTAACCTAATTCTAAGGTCAATGACCTAGTATTTTGGTGTGTGAAAAAAGGGTTTGTGTGACAAGATAGTACTAGGCTTCTTTAGTTTAAGTTTCATTTGGAGTTTGCATTTGTTTAAATCTTTCCTTTAGCTGGTTTCAATTTATATGATTAATGATTTATTTTCCATTTTTATATCATTTTATTTGGTTAAAGTCATATTTAGATTTTCAAGATTGAAGAGTAGAATGAATTCCATTTTTGGATGGAACTCACCATATTCTACATCCTAACTCCTAAAGAGTCTAACTAAGGTCCTTAAGTTTCTTAATTAGCCCATTTGAATTTATGTGATTGATTTTATTTGAATAATGTTTATTTGATTTAAATTAGATTTTTAAAATTTGAGTTTACATAATCTTCATTTATTTTCATTGATTAATTTTAGATTAGATATTTTGATTTAATTAAATTTTGATAACTCAATATCCTAAATATCTAATGAAGTTTAAGTTTATTTAATTTCATATATTCTGATTGATTAATTTTGGATTAGATGTTTTGATTTAATTAAATTTGGATAATTCAATATCTTTAATATCTAATGCTTTTCTTTTTTTGGTTTTAATTTCATATGATTATTGTCATTTCAATGTTTGTTTAAATTCATTGATTTTTATAATTATTTTTAATTTTGATTTAGATTGGTGAATGTATTTTAATTTACTTATGATTTATTTGAAGTTTAATGTGTTCTTTCATTTGAATTCTAATTAAGGGTTTAACTTATTAAATTTAGCCATCTAATTTATATAAATGATCATCTCTTTAGCTTAATGATTATTCTCTTATCTTAGTTTAATAGGTTTGTTTATTTGGATTTTATTTTTGTTTAACTTATTTTGGTATTGATTGAAATTTGGAGTAATTGGATATGATTTAATAAACTTTGAGTTTATATTTAATTTTATGTTTATTTGATTTGATTATGATATTTAGAATATGAATTATACAAGTTTGCTCATATTTTTTTCTTGACTTTAATTGTTTATGTCCCAAGGGATGTGAGTTTATATATATATATATATATATATATATATTTTAAAATGTGATTTGAATTAGTTAAGAATTCCTCCAAAATTTTATATGAATAACTAATCAAATAAAGCTTAGCCAATTGTAATAGTTGAGTTAATTATAATTAAGGATATGTCACATTACTAAATTTTCTTTTTGATTTTAGAATCAACATATAACAATAAGAGATTACATTGATTTTATAATTGACTTTCATAAATTATGTTCAAACAACTTTTTATATTTGATTATAATATTTATAATACTATTGGTTTAGTTAATTTTTTTCTCTTTTTATACTAAGTTTTACTTAGATTTTATGATAATTTAATTTGCACTTTTTTTTTGTTTGATCACTTATTATTTCTTTTTTATTTTTTTGCAATTCTAAAGATTGATTAACTCCTTTTTTAGATTCGATTGAATTTAATAATAAATAAAATAAGGTAGATTACTCATTATCATTCAATCAAAAATCAAATGGCCCATGAGTTAAACATGGCTTGATAGATGGAATCAAATCACTGTGCCATTTGACCTAATCAAAACTATTCATTTCAAACACATAAAATAAATAGTTTTGCTTTTGTTTCTAAACTCTCACCAAAAGGATTAAAAAGTAAAGTGCACGGGTTCTAAAGGTTAGATCCTAATGACGCTCGCATTTAACCCATCAAACATAAGATTCCTATGGCTTTCTAAGCATTTAAGAATTATACCTCACTAGAGCTAATGTCTGCTGGCTTTCGAGGAATAGGTGGATTCATTTAGAAGAAACGAAGCCCTATTGAGATGCTTGTTGGGTTAGATCAATACTTCAAATAGCATTCCTTTTCTTTGCTCATATGGTTCACTTTTAATGCTTCCTCACTGATTGAAGATATTGTTCATTGAATTCGTCAATTTAAAAAAAATTATTGTGACATGAGGGAGCTTCACCAGATGTTTCTAGGAATGCCTCCTCACCAAGTATCCCATAAGCTCACTCACGGACGCTACTTACCAGAGCTTCATCATTCTCATGGACAAAAAAGTTTGAAGCAAGCTGGAGGAAATATCTCCTTTACATGCTCTTGGGTTGTGTAGAGAAGAGTAGTTCAAATGCAGGCCAATGGAAGGAAACCTGGATGGAGAATTAGAGGTAGTGGAATGCAGGGTAGAAGAAGGAAAGGAGGTTCAACATATATGGAGATTAAAGTTGCTGTAGTATTTTTGTAAGGAAATATGGAGAAAATCAAGTGTTGGCTACCTAGTAGAGGAAGAGGGCGAGAGGAGAGAGGCTCGATGCTATAGCATGATACTATTGAACTGAAAATGAGAGCGGTGAGAAGAATGCCTATAGCCAGAAAGAGTTTAAAGAGGACTAGATTTTGCATTGAGTTGGAGCGATGAATAATCTCGCAGGTTATAGTGTCTCTTGACCTATGGGCTTGGGGATGAAGCTTTCTTATGGATAAGAGTGTCAGGCATGAGTCTTTAGCTTGGTCTGCTCACACAAGTAAAAGAAAGGGAGGTGTGTGGCTAGCCTTTGAATCGATTAAAGGGGTGGAAGTACCAAACTGGTAAGAGGATGAGACGCTGCTCGCATGCGACTGATACGGAGAGTGAAGACGGATGAACAAAGGGACTCCAATCCCATGCAGAAAGCCTTTGATCTGATGGAATGAGATGCATGGATGGCTTTGACTTCTCTTACATGAAGGAAGATGCGATAGAGGTAGGGCTTCTCTTAAAAAAATGGCAAGGATGAGAGGCTCTGTGCACAAGGGAGAAAAAACTCCACTTTCTCTCTTGTTCCCGTCCAGTTCGTGGGGATGAAAATGGAGGAGGAGATTGTATTCGATAGTAGAAACTGGAAAATAGTCTCGGCCTGTGATTACTATTTTATATTTGTATTTTTTTGTCAGGGATGGGAGGCTTTGTATGGATAGAGAGGGAGAGAAGAGAGAGAGAGAGCAATTTTTCATTTGAATAGAAAAAAACAAAATTTATTTGAGATTCACGTGAAATAAAAAAGAGACTTGATGCTTTTGCTATCTTTATTAAAAGAGTGATGCCCAAATTTATTATTATTTTATTTTAATTTTTAACGAGATAAATGTGGCATGAGAATGATAACATACATGCTTTTGATAAATATATATATATATATTCTCTTGGTGCCATGTGACTAAGGATGGAATTTTTTTTATTGTTTTTTTAGACTTATTCTTTTTTTATTTATAAATCTTCATAATTTTTAATAATTTTTAAATTATAGTTTTAATTTAATTGAAGTTTATAAATTATATAAACTATAATTAATTATTATTAAAATTGTATATTTATTATTTATTTAGTATTTAATTATTTTGATTTAATTTTAACCAAATTTATATTTGATGTTCAAATTTAATTATATTTCTATTTTAATTATACAATGACAATTTTGATAGTGTTTTTTTGTTATATGATTGATTTTGTAATTTTTATAGCTTGATTAGCTTGCTAATTATATTTTGTTTCAGTTAGGCTTCATTGATTTAAATGAACAATTTGGCTCAATTATCATGTGTTTAGGTTACACTCATGTTCGATTAAGTGTTTAAGATGATTTGGAGTAATTGATCTCACTTGATTTGATGTAGATTTAGATTTAAGCCCATTTTGACCAAAATTGGGCTTAATACATTGGACTTATTTGAGTTAAATGATCAAATTTATTAAATTAAACCCAATGGTTGGCTAAATTTTATCTAATTATAAATTTAAAATAATTTTGGATGTTTGATTTGAATTAATATTCAATTTAATTTGAATTTTGATTTAATTGGATAATTTGGGTCTACTTGGGTTAGGTGGCCAAATCAACCCATTTGGATCTTCATTAAATTTATATTTGTTTAGTTTTAGACTAAAACATGTTCATTTGATGATTTTGAGTCTTTGGAGTGGCTCAATTTGATCAAATTTTAATTTGTTGACTTTTGTCTTAGTGAGCAATGTCAACTCTAGGTCAAATGACTTATTTGATATTTTATGTCCCATCTTTATTTATTTTTTTAGTTTGTTTATGTTTATGCATTGATTTCATGTTTTTGATTCAATTTAATTTAGTTTAATTTTGATTTAATTTGATTTTATTTGGACTTAGGTGATTTGGAGCTTACTTGAATATTTTGGTTCAAATGGGTTAGGTTAGGTTTGACCATGGCTTGATTGATTTAATTATAGATTTAGGTATGGCTTGAAGTGATGATTGAAGGATTGATTAATTTATGAGAAAATCAATTGAGTTTGGTTTGATTTGGATGAGATTTGGTTAAGTCGATGAAATTAGCTTAAGGGTTTTGATTTAGATTTTATTTGATTTGGATTTTGGTTTGGATCATGATTTAAAGTTGAGTTTGAGTTTGAATTTGATAAATTGATTGAAGGTTTGAATTTATCTTTGAGAAAATTAATTGAATTTGGATTGATTTGTATTTGGCTAAGGCTAAGTCCATAATATAAATCATAAGGCTTAAGAAGGATTTTGATTTTGGATTCGATCACAGGCTTCAGTCATTTGATTTGGATTTGAATTTGGATTTTGATATTTGAATTCAATTTGGGGTTTGGTTTGAGAAGGTGAACATAAGTCAGATTTAGGCTATAGAGTGGATGAGTCTCCTTAATCCCTAAGGCATAACATAATCCTATGGTTAACCCTCTAAGTCTTTAGGCTTAGGTTAAGTGTTCACCTAATTTCTAGAAGTGTTTTATGACTAAGGATGTCTTAGTGTCTAGAAGACTCAGAGGCCTAAGAAGAAGAGGTTGAGAACTCACTCCAAAAGTGAGGTCAATGAAAGGACCCACAATAGGTGTGGTGTAACTAACAAGGCACACCGCACGTATTGGCGTTGACCGAGATGATCAACAACATCCAAAGGATTGCAAATACTAATGAAAATGATCTATGTCTAAATCCAAAAGGTAGATAAAATCACATTATTAGTGCAATGCAACTCAACTTATGCCAATGGTATAAAAGAACAAAGGATATTTGGTTGGAATTTCATGTTAAGGATGTGAAGGAGATCCGCTAAGGGATCACACATGCATTGGGCATGACATGTGAGAGGTTTATGTTGAGGGCATAAAAGGAGAAATCCACCAAGGATTGAGTATATGAACCTTCCACTAGGGAAGTATGTTCAAGCTATCTGCTGGGGATATGAATTTGAGTTTGATTGTGAATATGATTAGTTTTGGTGTGTCTCCACTGAGGATAAGAATCTATAATCCACTGGGGATCAAGATCAAATTAATTTTAATTTATTTTATTTTAATTGATGGGGTATATGCTAGGGATATGGATTTGAATCTGCTAGGGATTGAGAATGTGAACCTTCCACTAGGGAAGCAGGTTTGGTCTATCCACTGGGGATAAGGGTTTGATTGGATTTCTTATGGCTCTACTGGGGAGAATGATTTTTATTTGAGGGTTCATCTGTTGGGACATAAGCCTGGTTTAATTTGTTAGATTTTGATTTTGATTTAGGCTCTACTAGGGAGACTATATGATTTGCACCTCACTGGGGTGAAGCTTGGTTTGTTTGATATGTTTAATTTGACTCCATTAGGAAGGTTGGTTTTGAATTTGGTTTATTATGGACCTTATCTGTGTGCAATGGACCCACTGAGAAGGAACAATAGAAGCCTTGGCCTATTTTAGATTTACAAATCCAATGGGGTAGTCCAATGGTGTGGCTATCGACCTAAGTGTTTCCTTCGATGTGTAATGGTATTTGTAAGAAAGCAGCGACTTATGTCTTCAAAGTAGGGATCGTTGGGGTGATCTGTTGATGGCACAACAAATCAAACCTGACCTAAGGTGACTACTGACAGAGTGCCATTGGGGATCTTATCTCAACTAAAGAGTAGTCTTGATGATTAATTTGATTTATGTTGGTTTGATTTGAATTAATTTAATTTGGTGTGTTATGTTGTGGACCTTGTTGGTGTGCGATGGACCCACTGAGAAGGTGCTATGTCAGCCTTGCCCTATCTCATATTTACAAGTCTAAAGGGGTAGTCTACCTGCCATAGGATAGGACTATCCAACCTAACGGTAACCTTTCAGTGTCCAAGGGTTGTACTAAAGAAGAAAGTGTATCAGACTTACATCTTCCAAAGTGGGGATCAATCGCTAGGGTGACTTATTGATGGTGCAACAAATCAAACCTAACCTAAGGTGACTATTGAGTGAATGCTGCTGAAGACTTATGTTAACTCAAGAGTAGTCAAGATTAATTTGATTTTATGGATCCCATCGGTGAGACCGCAGAAGGGCTAAGTGCCTTGGCCTATCTCGGATTTATCTATCCAAAGGGTAGTCTATGGCCAGGGTAAGACTATCTAACCCAAGGTGAAAGCAGTAAGACATTAATGAAGAAAGCCTAGTAGACTTATCTTCAAGTAGGGACCAGCCACTGGGTGACCTATTGATGTAACATCAAACCCAACCTAGCTGCCAATCAAATAACGATCCTCTGAAAGAATGTGTAAATCACATCTTCCAAAGCAAGGATGATCTAGGGTAACTCAATTGGCAAAATATATTGAACCTGACCTAAAGGTGACTACTAAGAGAGTATCATGGGGGACTTATCTCAACTCAAGAGTCATTAGGTGATTCCTATAGAGAGTTTTCCTGACACTTCTCTTGTTGACTTCATTTTTGGAGGGAGTCCTCAACTTTTTCATCATAGATCTAGGACTCTTGTAGACACTAAGAGCTCCTTAGTTTTAAGACACTTCTAGTGATTAGTCAACACTTAACCCAAGCCTGAGACTTGAAGGGTTAGCCATAAATTTATGCCTTAGGGACTTAGGAAGACTTACCTACCATATAGCCTAAACCCAATCTATGCTTTCCTCCTCAAACCAAACCTTAAATCCACCTCAAATAACAAATCTAAATCCAAATTCCAAAGCAAATGATTAAAACTCATAATCAAATCCAAAAATCAAAGCCCTTCCTAAGCCCATTGATTTCATCTTATGGACTTAATGTTAACCAAATTCAATTGATTTTCTCCAAGATCAATTCAATCCTCTTTAATATTTATCAAATAAATCCAAATTCCAAACCAAATGATTAGAACCCATGATCAAATCAAAACCAAAATCCCTCTCAATGCCTTAAAATTCCATAAACCTAGTTAAATCTCCTCCAATTTAACTTTGATTGATCTCTTTATGAATCATTTATATCTTCATTTATACTCACAAACATAAATGAGATATGAACTCAAATAGCTAAAACAAATCAACCAAATCAAACCAAGCCAAATCCTCTCAAGCCCTATGGACCTATTCCCATAAGTTAGCCAAATCTCATACAAATCAACCCAAAATCTATTAGTTTTTTTTATAAACCTATTACTCCATCATTTATACTTATAATTTAAATGAAACCCACCTTCCAATGACCAAAAATAAATCAAACTACCAATTCCCTACTTAAGCCCTTTTCCAACATCTTTAAGTTAATTTGTTTCAAACTACTCCAAACTCAAATTATTTTCTCATGAATCATTTATATCTTCTTTCATAATCATAAATATAAATGAAATATAAATTCAAATAGCCAAAACCAAATCCAAAATCAAGTCAAAAATCCAATTTATACCCTTTAAGCCAATTTCTTGGACTTAACCAAATCATATCCAAATCAAAGCAAAACTAATGGATTTTCTCTTGAATCTATCATTCCTTCAATCATCTATCCAAATATAAATGAAAACTACAATCATCAAGAAATAAAATCAACCAAGTCAAATCCAACCTAGCCCATTTGACTTGAAATATTCAAATGAACCAAAACTCATTTGAACCCAAACCAATTGCAATTTAATTTATATGTCAATCTCAAATCCATATAAACACTTAAATCAAACTCAACTCAAAATCAAGCCAACTAAATCCAATTAGCTCACTTGACCCAAAGTGGCCAATTTGGCCTACATGAACCAAAATCCAATTCAATTCAAGGGTGGTTGGGTCTTCCATGACTTATGGGGAGGTGAAATCATCTCCCCATTCCTATTGGAACACTTGGAAAGCCATAGGACACCCACCACTCCCATGACAGCCACTCTCACACCCTTCTCCACTCAAGTGAAGCCAGCTAAGGTGATTCCCTACCCAAATTGAGCTCCCCATGATAGCCATTTGATCAAAATAGCCAACTAGAGCTAGCCATCTGATCTAAGGAATGAGGGGTTATACCATCCTCATTCTCACTCAAATCCAGAGAAACACTCGATTCAAACCTTGCAGCCAGAGACGCAGACACCAGAGTAATTTCCAAGGTTTCCCAAGGTCCCCAACTCTTCCTCTATCATTTTTATGAAAAATGGAAATAGGGGATCCCAAATCCAATTTCCATTTTCTCAAACCTCCATCAAAGTGCAATTAACTTTGCTCACACCATCCTTGGAGTTGGACAAGCAAGAATGAATCATCTCTTAAGCTTCTCAATGACCGAAAGGTGGAGCTCGATCAAAGCTAACCACTTCCATCCCGTGCCTTGGCCTTCCAAGAAATCCACTCAAATAGAAGCTCGTGCCACCCAATAGGGCATCATTTCTACTAAACAAAGCTTCCTCAATCTTTGGAATTTCTGGTCCTAAGCTCCAGTGAGGTATGCCATTGAAACTGACCCTTAGCTTAAAATGGTTTGGAGCTTTTTGAAGAGAAGTTGCATGTCATGAGATTTCCCCCTTTAGATATCTTCATTTTTTTTCCCTGATGGTGTGGAATCGATTTGATCTCCATTCGAGCTTGAGTAAGCTCAGATCGATCAATGAATGATGGATGGTCTCCGTCTCTCACCGCTCGGGAGGAGACAAATCATGGATCGTCTATTTCGCATGATCGGAAAGGATGATCCTAATCAAATCATGCTAGATCAACTAAATTAATCCTACTTAATTACGAGTTTGATCATGGTCATCCTAATATTTGATAAGACGGCTCATGAGAAAGTGCGTCCGCCTCCGGCTAACTCAGCTATGCGATGTGATAACTTAAATAACCAATCTCATGGCGCCATGTGGAAAGCACACCGTGTCAGCATGCCACATGACAATGACAGGATTAAGGCTTCAATTAGGGTTAAGTAATCCATTTTTAATGCTAAAATTTCCAAAATTTATAACTAATAATAGAAAAGTCTAAAAAATACAAATGTGGGCTAATTCTAAAGTTATTTTAGAGAGGAATCCATTAAAATTAACCTTAATTAATTTTGAATTATAATTTTGGCTTAATTAAGGATTAATTGAAAACTTAATTAGTTTAATTACTCCTTAATTAATCATCCAATTGATTTTAAACTTTCTGAGGATGTTTAGGGAGATGACCTCATCCATATTTTCTTGGAATATATTTAATTCAAGAAATTGATTAATCCCTAATTACCTTCTTAACTTAATTAAGTGATAATTAAATATATGAATAATAATTAATTAATTATATGGACTCCTTAATTATTGTTGAATAGTAAGCAGGCTTAGAGAATGAGATTGGGGCTTCTCCCCTGATCCTTTTCCTAATTTTCTATCTTTTCAACCAAAAAAATACTAATTAATGATTAGTTAATTAATCAATGACTTAATTGGCTAAATTAAAACTCAAATTATATGAATTCATGCTTGATTAAATGGATAACTTATGGAATTAGGTTGGGACCCCCTTTTTGAACCTTTCTTCTATCAAGTACATCTCATTTTGAAAAGATAATGAAAAGTTGATAATTAAGAAAGAGAAAAATGAATTAATGGACTAATCCTTTGATTGATTAAATTAAAATTTTAATTAAATCTAATTTCCCTAATTAATCCTTGTGTAGTTCTTCAGGTGTTCAATAACCTAAAGAGAGCTAATGAAATTATGGTTATCTCACATGTGTGAGAAAACCATAAAAGTAATTAAGTGAGTTCTTTAAGCTTAATTAATTAATTATTGTGAGCTAATTGCATTAGGCTCCTTTAATTTCATGGGAGCATTGCTATTTTCTTTTCAATTTATTTGCATATCATATTAGCTCATAATTGTCTAATTAGTTACCTTTAGGTAAGGGTTTGATTAAGTGAGTTCCTTAAGCTTAACATAGGTAAGGGTTTGATTAATTGATTTAATCCATGCTTAACTTAACCAATTCATAAAATCAACCTTATTACTTTTGATTAAATCAAATTAATTCACATATGGGGAATGGGATTAGGATTAGCAAATCATTCTCACATTTCTTAAATCAAATAAAACATAAAAATGGCATTAAGGAACTTTGGTTTGTATAAATGACCTTGTTTAATATGATTGTCCTTATGACTTAATTAGATTGAATAAAATTATGTGCTTATGATCTTTTATTTCTCTGCAATTGTATTAAATTTTGTATGCCACTTGTAATCATGCATTCATCCTTTTCAAAAATTAATCAAATAAAATGACTTCTTTTATGTCAACTTGCATGTGTTGGCATAAATTTTAAATATGTGTGGCTATTATCACTATTAAATAGAAAATTAAATGTAAAGTACATAAATCAACTATAACACATAGAGTAATGATAATTATGTGTATTTATAAGCTTGTATGTGCTTACAACTTAGAACATGTTATTTGAAGTTCTCTTTTCTTTAATCTTCATGAATTCACATAAGGATATGAATATTAACAAGTGTATATTTCATTTAAAAAGGACACAACACTTTCTTGGGTTTATTCTTATGTATATCCATGTTAGAATTTAGATAGAATTTTATCTCACATGTATAAAAAAATCAAAATATAATTCTTGCATGGTTTACATTCTTGTAGTTATTTGTACACTCATGAGTATTTAAGAATAGCGGGTACATTTAGTCGAACACTCGAGGACGCATGGCTTTAAGTAGCCCCAAGAAGGTTCCTACCTCATTCTTCTAATCAAACAATGGTGAAGTACTTGCTTATAACTTTTATACACTTGTGTGTGCATTTGGATAATGAGTAAAAACCTCACCTTATTCCATATGCATAATTCAAAACAAAAAAAATATAATTTTTGCATGATTTCCATTCTTATAGTTGTTTATACATCCACATGTATTTGAGAATAAGGGGTATATCTAGTCTGGACACTCCGGGATGAACAACTTTAAGTAGCCCCAAGGAGGTTCCTACCTCGTTCTCTTGGTCAAACAATGGCAAAGTACTTGCTTAGAAATTTCTTACATTTGAATGTGTATTTAGCTAATGAATGAGAATCCTCTTTTTTAAAAAATCATTCATGCATCGATTTTGTGCCAAAAACATATTGTATGCATAGATATGTAGGACTTAATCATATGCATGCTACATATGATGAAAGAAATGAACAAACATGTGTTGTGTGATAGTAATTAACTCCAATTAATCTTAAGATGCCTTTCTTATTGAATAAGATTATTTAAAGTGAACTTAAACTTAGGATAATTAAAATATGTAATAAGCCATTCATTAAAAAGAATTGATAAATTAATATGCTTTTGATGTGGCTTAAGGTAGGGATAAAAGAGGGTGATCCTCTCTCTTTTTTTTCTTTATAACACTTAGATGTTAAGTGTAAACCAAGTGAAACAAAAGAAAACATTAAGTAAAACTTAAAAATTAATTAATCTACTTAAAGTGAAATCATCCTTTCTCACTCAGAAAATTATAACAGAGCCTATTTAAGACATACCATACAAGCCTTAATAGACACACCTTAGATTAAGTCACCACTTTTATTCTTATGTTAGGATGGTGCATGGTTTGATGTATGTTTGGTTTTTATGATGTATTATTGTAGAATGAATCTTAGGGTATATGCTTCATAGACTAGATGTTAGGCTGTGATTAGCCTAATTATATTTTCTACAAGAGATTATTCTTAAGGGATGCTTAAATTAAATATAAATGCTCTCTTTTGCAGGTTGCTTAACCCCTAAGCATAATCTAAATTAGGACATGTGGACTTGGTTATCCTTATGCAGGGTGCTAAGTCCAAATTATACATATAACTGCTTGGGTTGTGAGGCGTGTTTAGCTAACACTTGTCTTGTAGGTATAGTTAGATTTACTTTATTAATTTTTAATGTAATTTTTTATTAGGAATCAGGATTAGTGTTATGGGGGATTACGATGAGTGGAGGCTAGAAGGCTTTTTCCTTGGAGGCCCCCATGATGCCTTTGAAGCAAGAAAATCCAATCGAGGAATGAAAGAGACATGAAGAATGAAGAAATGAAGACCTTCATAGCATTTATTTATTTGTAATTATAATTATTCTTTCATATACCAGGATGTATAAGGGTAGAGCTCGACTACCCATTTCTCTTTTCGGGTTGTACAGCGGTACCATACCGCACTGGCCTGTTATTCTTTTACATTTGGTTTATAAATTATTTGATATTTAGTTTACAATTGCAAAATAGAAATGACATGTCTCTTTTAAGTTTCTTCATATATGGTGATTTAACATGTGGCTTTGATCTGGTTTGGGTCTTAAGGAAAATTAATTTTTCTACCCCAACTACAACTCATAACATCATTTAAAACCTCAGTATTAAATCAAGATAACTAAAAGATTTAGCACACCCTTAGCTGGATGTTGTATGCTTAATATCATGCATGTCATCTTTTTTCACTTTTGCTAAGAGAAGGTTTCCATTCTTACATGATAGGGGAAGGCTTGACCTTTAAGGGTCTCCCCTATGGTGGAAAATACCTCTTTCTCTCTGATTTAGCCAATAACCTCATTTTATCATGCATTTAGAAATATAACAATCCTATAGCCTTTGTCAAAATGAAGAGTCTAAAATTAAATAAAAATTGAAAAGATTTACATTAGACTAAGTCATTATTTATACCACTGATGCTCTAGTCTCTTAGGGAGTGGATTTAAGGACTTTAGTATTTCTAATAATAACATCCTAACCAACTTGCAAAACATATGACTTGACCACATGGTTTTAAGGCGTAGGAAGAGTTAGTTGGCTTCCACTCTAGGCGGTTATAAGTCTAGCAGTCGGGTGGTTTACCCTCTCTTATGGAGGTAAACCATATATGCATCTTTGCTTAGATTTAAGATGTGCTTTGGCCCTCGCTAAAGCTCCCTAGATTTATGATCTGAGGTTGTTATTTTCCCTCGGGCTACAAGCATAAGTCCTCACCTCTTAAGCTTTTCCACAATCTTGTCTTGTTAGATTATAAGTCTTATCTTTCTAATAAATTTCAACTCAAACATGTAATCCTCCTCAATTTCAAACATATAAATCCCAATTATAGGATAGGATAGAATGCTCACTAGGTGTCCTAGTATCATGGGCATTCCCTACTCATCTCCTTTGGCTTCAATAATAAGTCTCTCCTTTTTGATCTATCCCATTTGATTTTTTAACATAGCCAATTTATTGATAGTCTTATCTTTGAAATCTTTGGAGACAATAATTACCTACTTTAATCAAGAGTATTCCTAAGGAATTCACTTTTCTTAGGATGTAATTACTATGGGGCTTGCCCCCATAGGGAACTTTAGAACTTGGCTTAAAAAAATGGCTTAAATAACATTTGGTTTTATTTATTTTAGTTCAGTTTATTTTTGTTTAGGTTTTATTTCATTTAGGGTTTAGGTTTTATTTTTTATTTATTTTATGTTTTTTTTAGGTTTGAGTTTTTATTTAGTTTTTATTTTATTTTATGTTTATTTTATTTTCATTATAGGTTTAGTTTTTATTTTATTTTTATTTTATTTTTTATTTTAGTTTAGGTTTTTATTTATTTTATTTTGGTTTTGTTTTTATTTATTTTTTATATTTTTAGGTTTAGTTTAAGTTTAGGTGTGAGTTTACGTTTTTATTTTATTTTATTTTATTTATTTATTTTATTTTGGTTTAGGTTTTCTTATTTATTTTATTTTTAGGTTTCATTTAGTTTAGGTTTAGGTTTTTAACTTTTTATGGTTTAGGGTTGGGGTTTAGGTACTGGATTTAGGGTCCAGTTTGGGTTTAGGGTTTAGAGTTTAGGTTTGGTAGGGTTTAGTTAAGGTTAGGGTTTAGTTTTAGGGTTTAGGGTTTAAGGTTTAGGATTTTTTAAGGTTTAGGGTTTAGGGTTTTAGGTTTAAGGTTTAGGGCAGGGTAGGGTCAGTTAGGCTCAGGTTAGTTTAGGGTTTAGGGTTTAGGTTTAGGTTTAGGTTTAGGTTTATTTATTTTAGTTTAGTTTATATGTTTAGGTTTAAGATTATTTATTTTAAGTTTTTATTTATGGTTTAAGTTTTAATTTTATTTATTTATAGGTTTCATTTTAGGTTTATTTTTAGGTTTAAGTTTTATATAGTTTATTTTATTTTATTTTAGGTTTATTTTATTTATATTTTTAGTTTTATTTAATTTAGTTTTATGCTTTAGTTTGTTTAAGTTTTATTTATTTTATTTTATTTAGTTTTTTTCTTTTGGTTTAAGTTTAGGTTTAGATTTAGGTTTAAGTTTAGTTTAAATTTTATTTTATTTTGGTTTAGTTTTATTTTTTTTAATTAAGTTTTATTTATTTTAGGTTTAGGTTTTTATTTTTTAGGTTTAGGTTTTACGATTTAGTGTTTAGGGTTTAGGGTTTAAGGTTTAGGGTTTAGAGTTTAGGTTTAGGGCTTAAGTTTTAGGTTTTAGGGTTTAAGGTTAGGGTTTTGGGGTTTAAGGTTTAGGGTTTTTGGGTTTAGGGTTTTAGGGTTTAGGGTTTAAGGTTTAGGGTTTAGGTTTTAGGTTTAGGGTTCAGGTTTTAGTTTAGGGTTTAGGGTTTTTATTTTTTTCTAACTGAGAAGAAATTCAAATTCAACATTTCATTTTTTTGATTTCATCAACCAAGTAACACACCAAGTTTTTTAAGACACAAGTGACTATATTGATAATAAATGATCATGCATAGAGCAAATCAAAAACCTTAGATAATTAGAATCATCTCTAGTGTAAAGACACATTTCAATAAATAGTAGATCAGATCAGTTGTATTTTAGTTTTTCCAATTCCCATCAGAACCATGTCGGCCTGTCGAGTAGCAGGATCCACCATCATATCCCCGATCTGTCCCTCTGCCACCACCGCGACTATAACCTCTGTTGCCCATCTTGCCTCCATAAACACCATTACTCCGACCACCATCTCCAATCTTCCAGCACTTCCAAATCCCCCACCACCATAGTGATAATCGCCTCCTCTGCCTTCGCCTACACTGCCATATCTAGACTAAGCTTGGTTGACGGTGATGTTCCTGTCGTTAAGGTTCTACCAATTCTTAGGGTTTAGGTTTAGGTTTAGGTTTATTAAGTTTAAAGGTTTCAATTTATTTTCTAAATTATTTAGTTACTTTATGTTTAGGTTTAGATTTTGGGGTTTAGGGTTTAAGGTTTAGGGTTTAGGGTTTATGGTTTTAGGGTTTATGCTTTTAGAACCTAGGGTTTAGGGTTAAGGTTTAGGTTTTAGGATTTATGGTTTAGTGTTTAGGCTTTAGAGTTAAGGGTTCTTAGGGTGTAGGGTTAGTTTAGGAGAGAGGAGGGTTTAGGTTTAGGGTGGGGGTGGGAGAGGAGTTTAGGGTGGGTTGGGATCTGGGGGGTAGGGAGGTTTAGGGTTAGAGGTAGGGCCCAGGGTTTAGGGTGGTTTAAGAGGGCCCAGGGTTTAGAGGTTTTATAGTTTAGGGTTGGCATTTTAACAGAGAATCTGATAGTTTAGGAGAGGGAGGGTTAGTTTGAGCTCATAGGAGTGGGTTGGTTTTGGGAAGAGTAGAGTTTAGGTCAGTTTAAGTTTAGGGAGTGGGTTAGGTGGGTGGTTTTAGGGTTTAGGTATTTAGGGTTTAGAGAGGGAAGGAGTTTGGGTCCCATGGTAGGGTAGGTGGAGGGATTTTGCAAGATGGTTTAGGGCCCAGGGTTTAGGTTTTAGGTAGGTTGGTAGAGTTTAGGGTTTTAATTTAGCATAAAGTTTAGGGTTAGCTTATGTTGGGGTTAGTTGGACTAGTTAGGTTAGGGTTTAGTTTAGGTTAAGTTTATTTATTTTAGTTTAGCTTTAGGTTTTTTTTTTCATTTAGGGTTTAGGTTTTATTTTTCTTTATTTATAGGTTTTATTTTTAGGTTTATTTTTTAGGTTTAATTTTTTTATTTAGTATTTATTTTATATTATTTTAGGTTTATTTATTTATTTTAGGGTTAGTTTATTTTATTTAGGTTTCTTATTTTTTAGTTTAGTTTAAGTCTTATTTTATTTTATTTTAGTTTAGTTTTTATTTTTTTATTTTCTTTTCATTTTAGGTTTAAGTTTAGGTTTTACTTAAGGTTTTTATTTTATTTTATTTTTTTATTTTATTTTGCTTTAAATTATATTTATTTATTTTAATTTTAAGTTTTATTTAGTTTAGGTTTAGGTTTCTAGCTTTTTATTATTTAGATTTAGGTTTAGGGTTAGTTTAGATTTAGGGTTTAGGGTTTAGGGTTTAGGGTTCAGGTTTTTATTTAGGGTTTAGGGTTTTTTTAATAGAGATCAAATTCAGATTTAAGATTTCTTCTTTTCGATTTCATCAACCAAGTAACAAACCAAGTTTTCTAAGACACAAGTGACAACATAGATAAAAAATGAGCACACATAGAGCAAATCAAAAATCCTAGATAACTAGAAATGTCTCTACTATAAAGACATAATTCCATAAATAACAGATCAAATCAGCCATTTAAGTACTAGGATCCACTATCATATCCCTGATCTCTCCGTCTGCCACCACCATCATTTTAACCTCTGTCGCTCCTCCCCCCTCCACAACCAGCACTGCTATGACCACCACCTCCATATCCACCAACACTTCCAAATTCCCCACCACCACAGCGATAACCACCGCCTCCGCCATCACCTCCACTGTTAGATCTAGACTAAGTCTGGTTGATGGTGATGTTCCAGCCATTACAATTCTGCCAATTTTTATGGTTTAGGGTTTAGGGTTAGGGTTTAGGGTTTAGGGTTTTAGGGTTTATGCTTTTTGGGTTTAGGGTTTAGGTTGTTTAGGTTTAGGTTTAGGGTTTAGGGTTTAGGGTTTATGCTTTTTTTAGGTTTAGGTTTAGGTTTTTTTTAGTTTAGTTTTATTTTTTATTTTATTTTTAGGTTTAGGATTTATTTTTATTGTTAGGTTTAGGTTTATGTTTTATTTTATTTTTATTAGTTTTAGGTTGTTATTTTAGGTTTATTTTAGGTTTTATTTTAAGGTTTAGCTTTTTATTTTATTTTATTTTATTTAGTTTAGGTTTAGGTTTAAGTTTAGTTGATTTTAGGTTTAGGTTTTATTTATTTTAGTTTAGGTTATTTTAGTTTAGTCAGGTTTATTTTATTTTGTTTTATTTTATTTTTAGACTTTTTTAGTTTAGGCTTTAGGTGTTATTTTTTAGGTTTAGGTTTTAATTTACTTTTTATTTTATTTTATCTTAGTTTTATTTTATTTTTATTTTAGGTTTGGTTTTTATTTTATTTAAGTTTTTATTTTTATGTTTAATTTATTTTTTTAGTTTAGGCTTAGGTTTTGGTTTAAGTTTATGTTTTAGTTTAGGTTTTTATTTGAATTTATTTTATTTTTTTTGTTTAGGTTTAGGTTTTAGGGTTTATGGTTTAGGATTTATGGTTTAGGGTTTAGGGTTTAAGGTTTAAGGTTTAGAGTTTAATGTTTAAGATTTTTAGATTTTAAGGTTTAGGGTTTAGGTTTTAGATTTAGTGTTTAGGTTTTAGTTTAGGGTTTAGGGTTTCGGGTTTAAGGTTTAAGGTTTAAGGTTTTCTTTTTTTTTATTTCAACAACCAAGTAGCACACCAAGATTTCTAGGACATATGCAATGACATAGATCAAAAATGAGCACGCATAGAGCAAATCAAAAACCATAGATAACTAGAACCATCTCTACTATAAATAAACAATTCCATAAGCAGCAGATCGGATAGACCGTTCTTCAGTTTCTTCAATTCCCATCAGAGCCACCCACCTCTCGAGTAGTGGGATCCACCATCATATCTGCAATCTCTCCCTCCGCCACCACCACGGCTGTATCCTTTATCGCTCCTCCCGCCTCTATAACTACCACTGCTTCGACCACCACTTCCATATCCACTAGCACCTCCATAGCCCTCACCAGACTGAAAACTCCCACCTTGCCCCACCAACATCTAAGTCGAGGGTTGATGGTGTTGTTCCTTTCGTCAAGGTTCTGCCCATTCTTAGGGTTTAGGTTTATTTTTTATATTTATTTAGTTAATTTAGGTTTAAGTTTAAAGTTTGGGGTTTAGGGTTTAGTATTAATGGTTAGGGTTTATGGTTTAGTATTTATTGTTTGGAGTTTAGGGTCTTAGGGTTTAGGGTTTTAGGGTTTAGGATTTAGGGGGGAGATGGTTTAGGGTCTTAGAGTTTTAGGGTATGTTGGGGTTTGGGGGTTATGGTTTATTTTTAGGATTTAGGGTTTAAGGTTTAGGGTTTAGGATTTACGGTTTAGGATTTACAGTTTAGGCTTTAGGGTTGTAGGTGTAGGTTAGGGTTTAGGGTTTAGGGTTTAGGATATAGGGTTTAGGGTTTTTAGGGTTTATGGTTTATGGTTTAGGGTTTAGAGTTTAGAGTATTTTTTTTAAATAAGTAAACCGATATGTTTAGGTTTATTTAGTTTATTTTATTTTTTATTTTTATTTGGTTTTTTTTATTTAGTTTAGTTTATTTATTTTAGGTTTATTTAATTTTTTATTTTTTTTATTTTAGTTTATTTTTAGGTTTAGGTTTAGGTTTAGGTTTTTTTTTATTTATTTTATGTTTTAGGTTTTTTTTATTTTAGGTTTAGGTTTTTTATTTTATTTTTTAGGTCTAATTTATTTTTATTTTATTTTGGTTTTTCATTTTAGGTCTTTTATTATTTTAGTTTAGTTTAGGTTTTAATTTATTTTATTTTATTTTAGTTTTATTTTTTTATTTTATTTTATTTTATTTATTTTAGGTTTAGGTTAAGTTTAGGTTTAGGTTTAGGTTTATTTAGGTTTTATTTTATATTATTTTATTTTACTTAGGTTTAAGTCTTTTTATTTTATTTTTAGGTTTTATTTAGTTTAGATTTAGGTTTTTCTGGTTTAGGGTTTAGGGTTTACAATTTAGGGTTGTAGTTTTTAGGATTTAATGTTTAGGGTTTATGGTTTAGGGTTTTAGTATTTAGGGTTTAGGGTTTAGGGTTTTAGGGTTTAGGGTTTTGGGTTTAGGGATTAGGGTTTACGGTAGGGTTTAGGGTTTAGGGTCTAGGTTTAGCGTTTAGATTTTAGTTTAGGGTTTATGGTTTATGATTTTTTTTAACAGAGAACAAATTCAGATGCAACGTTTCCTCTTTTCGATATCATCAACCAAGTAGCACACCAAATTTTCTAAGACACAGGCGTTGACATATATAAAAAATGCGCACGCATAGAGCAAATCAAAAACCCTAGATAACTGGAACCGTCTCTTCTATGAAGACATAGTTCCATAAGCAGTAGATCGGATTGGCCATTCTTCAGTTTCTCCAATTATAAAGACACAGTTCCATAACTAGAATCATCGCCAACCATGCCTCCCGAGTAGCAGGATCCGTCATCATATCTCCAATCTCTCACTCCACCACCACCATGTTTGTAACCTCCGTTACTACTCCCACCTCCATAACCACCACCTCCATATCAACCAACACCTCCAGATCGCCCACCACCACTGTGATAACCATCGCCTCCTTTGCCTCCACCGCCAGATCTAGATTGAGCCTGATTGACGGTGATGTTCATGTCATCAAGGTTATACCCATTCTTAGGGTTTAGATTTAGGTTTAGGGTTATTAGGTTTTAGGGTTTTGGTTTATTTTTTTTATTTATTTAGTTACTTTAGGTTTATGCTTAAGGTTTGGGGTTTAAGGTTTAGGGTTTAGGGTTAGGCTTTAGGTTTATTTTTTTGAGAAAATTAGGGGTATTTTAATTCCACAAAATTAGGAGTACAAAGTCCATAAAGGGGATAAATCTCTAAACTAATGCTCAAAGAGCTACAATAAAACCTAAATAGATGAATCCACAAACAATTACAATATTAAATAAAGAGAAGCAAAAGAAAACCAAATCACAACAACAAAAGATCCATAAATAATAGTAAAATCCACGATTTGTTTGATGATAGAAATCCACTTGCAAGATTTCCAACCTATAAAGGAAATCTGCAACATACTAAGGAAAGGATGAGTACAATTAAGTAAGCATAAAGAGAAAGAACAAAGAGAAAGAGCAAAGTAAAGAAAAGGCTCAGGCTCAATCGTAATCATCTCAAGGAGCAACACTATATGTAAGCATTCAAACTTGAGGAGAAGGGGTACAATGATAAATAGTGCTACCAACCAAAAGAAGTAAGAGAGAGAAACATCAAGGCCATCATAGCCATCATACCTCATGTAGGCAGTCATCCAGAGATCATCA
The DNA here is from genome assembly GCA_021442155.1 of Cymbidium sinense. Taxonomy (NCBI): domain Eukaryota; kingdom Viridiplantae; phylum Streptophyta; class Magnoliopsida; order Asparagales; family Orchidaceae; genus Cymbidium; species Cymbidium sinense. The sequence goes on along the minus strand of CM038215.1, from coordinate 274,636,909 downwards.
TCCAACAAGGCTGAAAATTCTTCAAACCAGTAAACAAAACATCCAAGCACAAAGCCACCAAAATAATCAAGCCTAGTAAGGCAGAATAATAGCTATCCAGTAGGGACAACAGCAATACAGTAGGAAAACCACCAAAGCAAACACCAAAAGGGAAGAGAAATACCAAAAAGTGCAAGCATCATTAATAGGGATAACAACATAGTTCAAAAAAGATAGGCCCAAAGCCAAAGAACTGTCCTAAGATTATCCCGAAAGCAACAACAAACTAATACCCAAATAAAGGGGACAACTAACACCAACAACAGCCACCAATCCAATCCAGGCAGAGGATAACCTAAGCAAACAAGTAAGAGATAAAAGGAGGAGCCACACCTCCACCAAGAAAAATAAACAAAAAGACCAACGAAGCATCTAGTAAGGCTACCACCAAGAATAGCCAGTGTAATAGCAAAACCACCATCACAAACCAAGAGGTAGGTATTAGGAAACAAGGAGAGCAAAATACACCAAAAAGAGGTAATACCCATAACCAAAATAAAATCCAAGACACCAAACCAAGTCACCAGCACCCAAGGAAAAATAATAGCCACTATATAGCCTTCAACCAGCCAAACCAAAATGACATCAAACCAAAAACAAAGACCAAAAAAATCACAAGAGCAAGCAAACAACCAATAATGCCACCCAGTCCACCGGCAAACAAAATTTATGCCAAGAGAAAATAGACCCATAGCTAAGCTGCCACCCAAATAGGAAAAAAGAAAAAGTTAAGTAGGTACAGCCAAGAGAGGAAGACCATTAAAGGAGTAGATTGAAAACACAATAAAATAACAAACCAAAACTAGCAAAACTGACCACTAAGCCCCAATCAACAAAACAAAAAAAATAATAGCCAACAAATAGCCTCCACCAGGCTAAATCAAAACCAAAGATAAAGCACCAACAACCCCCCAGATCTGCCACTAATTGAGGAGGTAAGACCAGCAAACAGAGTCACCCAATCAACCAACCCAGCCAACCAATATGGCCAATCAACCCAGCCAGCCAACAAGGCCACCCAACCAACCACCACAACAATAGAAAATCTAAATCAGATAAGGATGCAACCAACCCAGATACGAGGCAAACCTCATTCAAAGGGAAAGATCGATAGCATGCATAGACACAACCCAATAGGAGGCAACCAAAAATAATAAAGAAATAATTATGTTAATCACCCAGCAGGCAAACAATCAAGGAAAGGCAAGCCTAGGAGGTCCACCAACCCACAAACAGCAAACCAAGGAGGAAAGGAATTTGACCAGAGCAAAATAAGGTCCCTTCCAAACCCTAAAGAACAAACAACCATCACCAAAGACAAAATAAGAAGGCAACAACCACAAAACATCAAACTTCAAGCCACAAGTTAGAGGGAACATCCAACAATCAGTAGTCACCAAGCCAAAATAGGAAAGGAAAGCATCAACCACCAAAAATACCAACACTAAGACAGGAATGAAAAGACTAATAGCACCCTTCAAACAAAAACCATCCAGGACAACCAGGCAGAGGTAGAAATAAACAGCAGGATCCACCAAATAAGGCAACACTCATAGAAAATGAGGTTAGCTAAGACCCTAAAGAAGAACAACAAGGAGCAATCCTAATATGGGAAAGCACAAAAGTAGCTTAGGTATGTTTTGATTATATAATATAGTGAGCTCATTTAATTTAGCACCCAAATTGGCTAGGAAATCTGCATAAGTATTACCTTCATGAAGAATATGAGAAATTTTGTAGCAAACTTGAGACAAGATGGTTTTAGTGTCATTAAGGAGATAAAATAAGTCAACATTCCCCATTTTATTAGAATTGAGCATATCAAGTAAAAGAAGAATGTCTACTTCAATCCAAATATTAAATAGGCCTTTGTTCAAAAAATATCAATAGCTTTATTAACAGCCATACACTCAGCATAAATAACACAATAGGCTTTGAAGGGATAAGCAAAAGCACAAATGGCAGTACCTTTGGAATCCCTAATAATACCACCAAAATCATATTTATTAGGTTAAAATGAACCATAAGTATTCATTTTAACAAAGTTATCATTAGGTTTGATCCAATGGATAATCCTAATAGCATTATTGAAAGAAACATTAGGCATAATGAGACCTAATTTTTTAGCCACAAATTTGTAACATCTAAAATGGATGTTCTATTTAAATTAGCATTAAACAAAGTATAAATTTTTTTCTTTAGTTCTAGCGGATCCTTTTATGATTCATAGAATACCATGATATTTAGCATCACTTATATCCATCCAAATGAACCAAATATAGGTAACAGCAATTAAGATTTTGATGTGCCCTTTCATAGTTTTTGGAAACAAGCTTCAAGAAGTTGATATAAAGAAAGAGAACCATGAAAATAATTAGTATTAAATAAATCATCATACCATATCCATAATTTGGAAGCAATGGCACCATTGACAAAAACATGATTAACATTTTCAATATGAAAGCAACAATAACACTTAGAAGGTAAATAAAACCCTTTATTTCAGAGCAAGAAATCTACAGGAATAAAGTTATTCAAAATCCTCCAACCTAAAACTGAATAAGAAATGGGAATGATATTCTTTCAAAGTTTAATGAAAACATTAGAGGAGTTCTGCTTATCTCTAATAAAATTCCAAACCTCTTTAAGAAAGAAATCACCATTGTAACAACAACAACAACAACAAGCCTTAATCCTACTAGGTGGGGTCAGCTACATGAATCCTTCATCTCCATTGTGTCCTATTATGTATCAAAATCTCATTTAATTCAAGTATACTAATATAATTTTTTATACATCTTAACCAAGTATTTTTAGGTCTACCTCTACCTTTCTTAACATAAGGCAAATCTAATGCATCTACTCTCCTAATCGTGTCATCGGACGGCCAACGCTTTATGTGGCCAAACCATCTAAGGCGGCTCTCCCTAATCTTATCTACCACTGGAGCTACTCCAACTTTTTCCCTAACATACTCATTTTGCATTCTATCTCTAAGTGTAAAGCCACTCATCCACCTGAGCATCCTCATCTCTATAACACTTAACTTAGTCTTATGTTTCTCTTTTATTGGCCAACATTTTGCACCATAAGTCATTGCGTGTCTTACCACCATCTTATAAAATTTTCCTTTACTTTAAGTGGAACTTTTCTATCACATAATAGGCCGATGTATTCTCCACTTCAACCATCCAACTTGAATTCTACTAATAACATCTCCATCTATTTCACCATCATTTGGAACAATAGAGCCAACCAATCGCCACTCAAAATGACTTGATCACTTTAAGTCACAACACTACCACTAAAACTTCTATTGGAAGAAGTAATACAAGAAGAATGTCATCAGCAAAAAGCATACACCAAGGTACATCTTCTTGTAAATGCCTCGTAAGAACATCCATAACTAAAGTAAAAAAGATAAGGGCTTAATGTTGATCCATGATGTAATCCAACCTAAATAGGTAAATATTTTGTCAATCCTCCAAAACAAGTAATAGCTCTAGTATACATATCCTTAATGACTTGAATATAACAAATATTAACCATAGAACTCTCCAAAGAACATCTTTAGACTTTATCAGAAATCAATAAATATCATATGTAGATCCTTCTTATTTTCCATGCTTCTCGACAAACCTCTTAACAAATGTATAGCATCCATAGTAGATCTACCTAGCATGAAACCAAACCAACATTATGAGAAACTTCTATATCACATCAACCTATGCTCAACCCCATAATTTTAATGTATGGACATTAACAATTCTTCTATAATTTGCACACTCTTGTTTATCACCTTTATTCTTAAATATAGAACCAACAAACCTTCAATCCAATCTAGTCTTTAAAATGACATTAAAAAAGATTTGTAAGCCAAGAAATTCCTTTATCTCCTAAACATTTCCACACTTCTATTGGAATATTATCGACCCTACCGCTTTTCCACATTTCATTAAAGCTTCACTAACTTAAAATTTACTAATAATGATAAAAAATGAAATTCTCATTTTAGGTATATTGCTAAAATCAATCAGCTTTCAGATCCTTCATTGAAAAGTTTATTAAAATACCTCATCCACCTATTTTCAATACCAAGAGAAGCACTTTATTATTTTCATCCACAATACCCCTCACTTGAACTATGTCACTTCTCCTTTCTCTTTGAAACTTATTCATACATCTTTCACCTTCTTTGGTATCTAATCTATTATATAAATCACTAAAGCTAAAGCATCATATATTGATATCTTAGAATCTCACAAAGATTTTATATCTTTCCCAATTCTCCTAGACATCTAAACCATGTTTTATAACAATATTTCTTACATCTTTTCTTGCACATAACTCCACCTCCAACTATTCTTATTAAAATAAGCTTTTGCTTTTGATTCTCCAAGCACATCTTAGAACTTGCTTAATTTCAAGATACCCACATAACATTAGCTCCTTATGAACATCCCAAACTCTAATTTCTTGTAGCTTGCTCTTAAAATATTTTTATTTGTGTTCTTTAAGTGTCCCCATCTAATTAGGACAATTTAGTATTTTTTTTCTCTTACAACCTTTCATCTTAAAATCTAAAACTAATATGTGGTACTTAAAATTTCACTTGAATGACCTTACAATCTTACATCTAAGATCTATTTTTCTTATCAAAAATAATCAATTGGTTTTACTAGATCCATATAAGTAATAATATGTTCATCTCTTTCTTAAATAAATTATTAGCAATACAAAATCATAAGCTAAGAAAAATCTAATATAGTCTTACATTTTTTCATTAGTCACCCAAATCCATAACCATGAATACTTTTAAGATCTTCTACCACTCTACCAACATGTCCATTTAAATCTCCCCAATAAATATGCTTCAAGAGGTATCTTTTGTATTAATCTCTAATTCATTCCAAAATTTTCTTTTTGAGCTTACCTCCAAACCTACTTGAGGAGCATAGACACTTATAACATTGATAATCTTAGATCAACAATAATCTTTAAAGCTATAATTTATCTCCCATCTATTAATACTTATAACATTATCCTTCAAACTTTTATCTATAATCACACCTACACCATTTCTAGTTCGACTTTAAATACCAAAGTTTAAAACCTAAACTATCAATCTCCTTGGCCTTCTACCAACCCATTTAGTTTCTTGAACACATAAAATATTTATCTTTTATGAACCATAATATCTATTAATTCCATTAATTTACCTGTAAATACATATTCCAAGATCCTAAAATTTAGTTTCATGAAACTTTTTGCCCACATCCATCCATAATAACCCTTGTTTATTTAACACGCATAACATGCTGGGTAAATATATTTTTCTCAGATTCAAGCCATACATCAAAGTTATTCCTAGCATAACACAATGATTTAAAGGATTCATGTCATGATTATTTGAAAATTTTAGGTTACTACCTAATAAAGTTCCACTTTTAAGAATTGGGACCACAATGGTAGTAAGAGCTTAAAAAGAATTTGATCAGTTTGTTAAAAAAATAGGACGCTTTCTAAAAATATCAAAAAGAGAAATAGAAATATAATTCTCAAGTTTATTTTCATTCCAATTGTTATTAAGCCAAAAAGAGTTAACTTTGATAACAACATTAAATTGTGTAGATAAAAAGGAGTCAATAGAGCCATTGCCAATCTAATTATCTTGCCAAAAGATGGATGAACCCGAATGCATACCCCAAGATATTAAGGATTCAGTAACCCATTTAATGGAGCAAAGCCTTTTCCAAACCAGAGAGTCACCAACTTTATAAGAACATATAAGAGGGTGTTTACCTTGGCAGTATTTTTCCATCATAAAATTAGCCCAAAGGCTATCATTCTTTCTAAAATTCCACCAGAGCTTATGAGAGAAGGCAGTAATCACTTCAAAAATAGGTTTGTAACCAAGACCACCTTCACCCAAAGGACCACATCATTTATACTAGAATGTCCAATGCATTCTTTTAATTGAATTATTGGATCCCCAAAAAAATTTATTAAGCTAGCGATCAATTCTGATAAGAGTAGAATTAGTAAGAATAATAGTTTGAATCAAATATAGTGGCATTGAATTGAGAGTGCTTTTAAGAATAGTGACACTGCCACCAAAGGAGAGTAAATGAAATTCCGAAATAGAAATTTTATTTAAAATTTTTTGAATTAACTCATTAAAAAGATGTGATCATTTTGGACCTTTAAAAAGAGGAGCACCCAAGTACTTAAGAGGTAAATGTTGATGTTTAAAATTAGTGATATGCAAGATGTGATTGATTTTATTATTGGAGATATTGGAAGAAGTAATAAAATAGCTTTTGTTATCATTGATACTAAGACCACTTTCTCTACCAAATGTATTTAAAAAGTTCTTAAGATTCTTCATATGATGAATAGATGCATTGCAAAAAATAAGAAAATAATCCACAAAGCTTAAATGGGAAACAAGAAGACCACCAATAGTTTTGTAACACATACTAGGATTATTTAAGAATAAATCATTCATGCTCCTAGATAAGTATTCAACATCAATGATAAATAAAGTAGAGATAAAGGATCCCCTTGCCTTAAGCCATGGGAGGAAGGAAAGAAACCCAAAGTTTCCCCATTAAGAAAAATAAAATTAGGCATTATTAATATAATTTTAATAGAAAAATAAATTTATTAAAAAACCCAAATAAATTTAGAACATGAAAAAGGAAATCCCAAGAGATATTATCAAAATCTTTGTTAATATTTAATTTGAAAAGAATGTTTCCACCTCTAGTCTTAACATCTAAATCATGAATTAATTCTGGGAAAGTAAAATATTATAAGAAATAGATCTACCTCTAACAAAACAAGTTTGGTTGAGAGAGATAATCTTATGAAGAAAAGAACTAAGCCTATTGGCAATAATTTTGGAAATTAGCTTATTGAAGAAGGTGCAAAGACTAATAGGTCTAAACTCACCTAATAGTCCGATTATCTTTCTTAGGTATGAGAACAATAGAAGTGCTAGAAAAATATCTAGGAAAAGGATTACCAATAAAGAAATCAACCATAACATCAATCAAATTTTTAATAATAAACCAACATTTTTGAAAAATTGAGTAGTGAAACCCTCCAAATAGAATAATCTATGTTTATGCTATTAAGAACTTTAAAATTTTCATCTTCATTAAGCAAAATAAGAAAACATTTTCATCATTGGTAATAATAGAAGGAATCTATTACAAGAAATAGCTTCATAAGAGAAACTCTATTAAGCATATTTCTCTAAAATAATTGAATCCTTAATATCATTATTCTCCATAATCCATTCTCCATTATCATTTTTAATTTTTAAATATTATTTAGTGCTCTCTTTTTATTAACTAAAGCATATAAATACCTAGTATTCCTATCATTATTCACAATATGTTTACTAGCAGCTTTTTGATGCCAATAAGTTTCTTCCATATTTTAAAAATTAACAAGTTTATCCTTCACCTCATTCAAGTCCATAATCTTGGAAGGTTCCATCATAACAGAAACTTCAAGATCACAAACCAAATTTTCCATATCCTTGATATTAGCAAAAAGATTTTGAAAATAATACTTATTTTACCAAACCAAATTTTTTTTCAATCATTTCAGTTTAAACCAGAGCCCATTCACTCCCTTAATCGAATTATAAGGATGTATAGGAGCTTTCCAATTTTTAGCCACAACATTAAAAATTTAATTACCATGTTTATTTTTAGATGTGGGACACCAAGCATCTTAGGGAGTACTTATTGAAGTGATCGGTAACATTAAAGAATGATGCTATCTCAAAAGATAGAAATCATCACCTATAATGGACTTAATCACTTAATAAGGACTCCTAAGCATGATGGGTCCAAATATACCAGAGATCTTTCCCCTACTTTACATGGAGAAGTAAAGTAGGGTTTATTTTAAGCTGAGTTGGTTAAGTCCCCTATGGATCAAGCCCCCATAGTTAATTACATATTAAGGAATGGGAATTCCTTAGGAATACTCTCAATTAAAGTAGAAATTGAGGTCTCCAAAGATTTCAATGCTAGACTATCAAAGGATTGTTTGTATAGGAAAATCAATTATGATCGTTCAAGGAGAAGACTTATTATCGAAGCCAAAGAGAATGATTAGTAAATGTTCATGATACTAGGAAGCCTAGTGAACATTCTAATATATCCTATAGTTGGGCTTCATTTGTTTGAAGTTGAAGAGATTAATTTTATTGAAGTTAATATTTTATTATAAAGCTAGGACTTATAATCAAACATCACAAGGTTGTGAAAATGCATAAGAGGTAAGGAGTTATGCTAGTAGCTTAAAGAAAACAACAACCTCAGACCCTATATCTAGGGAGCTTTGGCATAAGCCAAAGCATGACCTAGGTCTAAGCAAACATGGGCAAAAGGTTTAACTCCATAAGAGAGAATAAACCACCTGATTGCTGGGCTTATAACTACCTGGAGTGGCCACCAGCTAACTACTCCTACAATTTTAAAACCATGTAGGCAAGTCTTATGCATTTGGAAGATAGTTAGGCTATTATTAATTTAGAAAGAGACAAAGTCCTTAAACGCACTCTCTAAGAGACTAGAGCATGAGTTGTATGAGTAATGACTTAATCTACAAATGCAAATATTTCAAATTTTATTTTATTTTAGACACATTATTTTGACAAAGGTTTTGGCATTTTGTATGGCTATATGCATGATGAAGTTAGATTAGTGGCTAAATCAACAAGAAATATGTGTTTTCCTCCACAGAGCAGGCCCTCAAAGGCCAAGCCTTCCCTTATCCTGAAAGGATGGAAACCCTCTCTTAGCAAGAGTGAAGAAATATGCATGCATGATGTGAGACATACAATGTTCTGCTAAGGGGTTACTAAATCTTTTAATTTTCTTGATTTAATGCCTAGGCTTTATGTAAGGTTATTAATTATTTAAAACTTTAGTTATGAGTTGTAGTTGGGTAAAAGATTTATTTTTTCCAACGAGCCTAATTGCATCTAGGCCACACATTCAAACATCAATCATTTAAGAAACTATGGAAAGCATGCCATTTCTAGTACAAATCCTAAATAAATCATCAACCAATTTTGATAACTATCATGAAAAAATAAAAGGTTGATGTGGTCAAATATGGGTACAACCCGGAAAGAAAAGATAGGTAGCCGAGCACTACCTTTATACAACCAAAAATTGCAAAATAATAATTATAATTTATATTTAATGAATGCAATGGGGGGTCTTCATTCTTCATTCTTCATTCTACATGTCTTCATTTCTTTCCTTTGATTTGATTTGCTCCACTTCAAAGGCATCACATGGCCTCCCAGGATAAAGCCTTCTAGTCAATGCTCATCCTTATCCCCAATAGCACTAATCCTAATTCCTAATTGCAAAATTACATTAAGAATAGGAAAAGTAAATCTAACTACACCTGCAAAATAGAGGTTAGTTAAACATACAAACAATCCCAAGCAATTATATCATAATTTGGACTTAGCACCATGCACATGGTTAACCAAGCCCACCTGTCCTAACTTGGATTATGCTTAAGGGCTTAAGAAACCTACAAAGGGAGCATTTATATTTATTTTTAAGAGGCCCCTTAAGCATAATCCCATGCATAAAACATGATTAGGCTAATCACAGCCTACCATCCAGTCTACGAGGCATACACCCTAAGATCCAGTCTACAACAATAAATCACAAACCAAAATATACATCATACCAAACACCGCCCTAACATAAAGATAGAAGTACTGACTTGATTCTAATATGTGTGTTAAGGCTTATGTGGTATGTCTTGCTAGGCATTAGAGTTGTAGTTCTCTAAGTATAGAAAGATTTAATTTAACATGAAGGGTTAGTTTCACTTAAAGTTATTTAATTAATTTGAGAATTTTAATTTGTTTTTTGTTTCATTTGATTACATAGCAACTAAGTGTTATAAAGAGAAGAAAAGAGGATTGCCCTCTTTGATCCTTACCTTAAGCCACTTTCTAAAGCATGTTAATTTGACTTAGTTCTCTTTAGTGAATGTCTTATTACACATTTTAACTTAATCCTAAGTTTAGGCTCACTTTAAATAATCTTATTTAATATGAAAAGCATCTTAAGATTAATTCAATTGAATTACTATCACACATATGTTCAATCATTGATTTCCATCACATGTAACATGCATATGATATTAATCCTAAATATACCTAGACATACAATATATTTTAACACACTTAGATGATGAATGTAGATGTGAATATTTGTAGAAAAGGAGATTTTCATTGATTAGCTAAATGCACGTACAAGTGTATAAAAGTTTTAAGCGGATACTTGGCCATTGTTAAACTATGGGAATGAGGTAAAGACCTCCTTGGGGCTACTTAAAGCCTCACATCCCTGGATTGTCCAGATTAGATATATCCACTATTATTGAATACACAAGAATGTACAAATGACTACAAGAATGGAAAACCATGCAAAAGTTGTATTTCTTTAAATTAAATTATTTATACATGTGAGCTAAAGTTGAATAAGAAATTTTCATTCATTATATAAATGCACATAAAAATGTATCAAAGTTTAAAGTGGATACTTCGCCATTATTAAACCAACGGAGTGAGGTAAAACCCTCTTTGGGGACTTAAATCCTTGCATCCCGAATGTCCGAATTAGATAATCACTATTCTTGAATACACATGAATGTACAAGTGACTACAAGAATGGAAAATCATGCAAAAGTTGTATTTCTTTCAATTGAATTATTTATACATGTGAGCTAAAGTTCTATCTAAATTCTAACATAGAAAGACATTGGAATAAATCCAAACAAATGTTGTATCCTTTTCAAATGGACTACACATGTTAACATTCAAACTTTATGTAAATCCATATTGACTAAAGAAAGAGAACTCCATATCACATGTTCTAATCCATAGACACATGCAAGCTTATAAATATTTATAACTATTATCACTCCAAATATAATAGTTGACTTATAAACTTTTGAAAATAACTTTGATATAATAGGGATAATAGCCACACATATATTAAATTATATCAACACATACAAGCTTGACATAAAGGGAACCATTTGATTTAGTTAATTTTTCAAAAGATGAATGCATGAATCAAATGACATACAACATTTAATATGATTGAGAATAACTAAACATAAACACATGATTTCATTCAATTAAATTAATTCCTAAGGACAATCATATCAAATAAAATCATTATAAGAAACCAAAGTTTCTTATGTCACTTTTAACTTTTATGTTTCGATTTGATTTAATGAAATGAAGGAAAGTTTATTGATCCTAACCCATTCCCATGTTTGTGAATTGATTTTGTTTAATAAAATGTAATTAAGTGGATTTTATGGATTAATTGGGTTGTAATATGCATTAAATCTACTAATTAACCCTTACCTATGTTACCTTAAAGTAATTAAATAAATAATTATGAGCCAACATGACATGCATGGAAAATACAATGCAATGATCCTAAAAATGAAAAAGCCTAATGAAATTTTCTCATAATTATTGATTAATTAGATTAAGAAACTTAATTAATTACTTTTATTATTTTCCCACATATATGGATAAATCATAATTTCATTAATTCTCTTTAGGCTATTAAACACCTAAAGATCTAGCCATGAATTAATTAATGAAAATTAGATATGAATGTAATTTTAATTTGATTAATCAAATCATTAATTAATTAATCAATTTCTCTTACTTAATAGGCCAAACTGATTAATTATCCTCCAAATGAGAAAGATATCCTAATTATTTTCCTCTAATATTTTATATGAATAACTAATCAAATAAAGCTTAGTCAATTGTAATTAATAGTTTAATTAATTATAATTAATAATATGTCTCATAATTAAATTTTCTTTTTGACTTTTATGATGAACATATATTAATTAGGGATTAAATTAATTTTTATAATTGGCATTAATAAATTGTGTTCATACAAAAATTTTATATTTGATTATAATATTTATAATGTTATTGGTTTAGTTAATTTTTTAATACAAAGTTTTACTTAAATTTTATGATAATTTAATTTGTATATTTTTTTGGATTTTATTTGATCACATATTATTTCTTTCTCTTTTTATTCTAAAGATTGATTAACTCTTTTTTTAGATCCGATTGAATTTAATAATAAATAAAATATTGGATTAATTATGATCATTCGATCAAAGATCAAATGGCCCATGAGTTAATCATGGCTTGATAGGTGCAATCAAATCACTACGCCATTTGACCTAATCAAAACTATTCACTTCAAACACATAAAATGGATGGTCTTACTTTTATTTCTTAAACTCTTACCAAAATGATTAAAAAGTAAAGTGCAGATGCTCTAAAGGTTGGATCCTAATGATGCTTGCATTCAACACATCAAAAATGAGATCCATAAGGCTTTCTAAGCGTTTAAGAATTATACCTCACCGGAGTTAATGTCTGATGGATTCCCACCAAGAGGTGGCTTCGTTTGGAAGAAACGAAGCCCTGTTGAGGTGCTTGTTGGGTCATATCAATACTTGAGCTAGCATTCTTTTTCTTTTCCCCTATGGTTCACTTCCTCCTCACTTGCTCATAGACACCTGGCTTTGGGCATCTTACTGGAAGAGGAAAATAAAAATTCTTGACTTTTCTAAATGTTCTCAGAACAATCTTATCCACATATATAGTCTCATTTAAATGATAAAACTCATGTTGTAATATGCGAGCCATCCATCCAGAAGTAGCAATTTTGATAGGTTGACCAAAACAATCGTGACTGTGACCTTCACCTGCAAATGTCGCTCTACCATAGCTCTAAATCCATCAACACATAAACATCTTTCAAAGAACAAAGCTATTTTGATTCCCTTCTTCTGAAGCTTTGGATTAATTATTACCATAGATTAAAAGGTTGATGGTCTTGTGCATTAGTTTCACTCCTAAGAGCGTAGCTAATGTATTCCTTTGTGTCTTCAAGAACAATAATCTCCACTCAGATTATATATATGATGTGTTAGGGCATTGAGAACATTAGGTTCAAAATCCTCTAGAAGCTGAGCATACCACTATGGATCATTAAAGAACCCTCCATGAGCTACCAGCAAGGCCTTTGATTTGGAATTTCTGTACAGATCATTGAGGATGGCTTTCAAGGGTAATTAAACCCCTGCCATACTATTCTGCATCAATACTTGCACCTATTCCATGATCATTCAGCTCATTTCCCTCAAAAGAATACCAATCTATGGAGCAGTGAAGCCAACACCAAGAGCCTTCCCCATAACTGCAATCATGTCATCTATGATCCTCTGGATCTTCTTTGATTTGATCTCCTCCAAGGAGACCTCAACGGTGGGCTCATGGAGGACCATATCACTGGCCTTGAAAATTTTAGTCAAAGGTTCTTTCTTCACGCTAAATCCAGAGAACCATCCAGCGGAGAGTTTCGAAGGGGTTCTTCTATGACTAGAGATGCAATGGGAGAAGCAATGAAGAATGAGACCAATGCTTGGAGGTAGAAAGTCACAGTATTTATGAAGGAGGATGGAGGCATAGAGGAATAGTTCACTGGCAGCCAGGCTATGTGAGTGGCATGGTTCGATCAATTAATAAAAAATTCATGGGATGTCTCATGTGTTTTTTATAGGTAGCTAGATTTATGGGGCCTAGTTGGGATAAAAAAAAAGTCTCAAACAGCTACCTGCTACATGCTACTATGTGTCTCACTTTTGGAGAAAGTGAGGGAAGAGAGGTCACCTGTTGGAGGAAGAGGGAGGCGTGAATGCTGCTTGGGTCAGCTAGGCTTGTCTTGGTTGAGAGGAAGAGATGGACGTGAGGGAGAGTTCACTTTTAGCTTTGCGTCCAACGGAGGAGAGGTTCTTGAAGATTTTTTTTTTCTTAGGACCGGCTGGGATGGGAGAGCCGCTATCAAGTGAAGTAGGAATGAGAGGTCTTTGGATTCTCTTGCTTGAAGGGAGATGAGAAAAAGGATAGGGCCTCATTTTTTTTTATTTTTTCTAGTGTGTCTGTGTTTTTTGCTATCCAAGAGAGAGAGAGGGAGAGAGAGAGAGAGATTCCAACTTTATCTTACATGCCCCAACTTCTCCCATGTTCCAGCTTTTTATTTCTTTTTTTTTTCCTTGCATTTTTTTATATGTTGTCATGATCACATAAATTAGCAAGGAGTAGGTCATTTAATAGTTTTGTCTTTTCACTTTTTTTAAAATTTGAAACTTGATTTTTTTTAAATAAATGATTTAAAGTTTTACAAAATTTTAATAACTTTAGTAAATAATTGAATGAAAATTTATAAGTTGTGTATAAAATAAGATAATTTTAATTATGATTAATAATTGTTGATAATATGGATTCATAATTTGATAAATTAATTATTTTGATTTAATGGTTAATATATTATATATATAACATTTATTTATAGTTTTTATTTTGATTTAATTTTGAATAAATTTTGTTTGATGTTTAGAATTGGTTTAATCTCTCTCTCTCTCTCTCTTTGTAGTTCATTTTAAATTTCAAATGGATTATGTATGTTAAATTAAAATTTATTATTTGTTATTATCATTTTCTTATTATATATATTAGTGACTTAACATTCAAATCAAGATTTGATTTAATTTAGGCTTAAACTTGACCAAAATTGCATTTGATTTTGAATTCTAATATGAATGATTTACTTGATGGTTTTGATTATGATTATATGTAAAACTTCGAATGATGATTGAAGGATTGATTGGTTTTAGGTTGAACTTGGCTAAAGACCATGAAATTGGCTTAAAGGTTTGATTTGGATTTGATTTGGATTTAGGTTTGGATCATGATTTGAAGTTTAGTTTGACTTTGAATTTGATAAATTGATTGAAGGGTTGAATTGATCTTTGTGAAAATTAATTGAATTTGGATTGATTTGGATTTGAATAAGGCTAAGTCCATAAGATAAATCATGGGTCTTATGAAGGATTTTGATTTTCAATTCGATCATGGGCTTCAATCATTTGATTAGGATTTGAATTTGGATTTTTTATATTTGAATTGAATTTGAGGTTTGGTTTGCGAAGGTGAACACAGGTCAGATTTAGGCTATAGAGTAGGCGAGTCTCTTTAATTCCTAAAGAATAGTCTAATCCTATGATTAACCCTTCTATGTTTTTAGGTTTAAGTTTAAGTATTCTCCTAATCACTAGAAGTGTCTTATGGCTAAGGAAGTTTTAATGTCTAGAAGATCCCTAGTTCTAAGAAGAGGAGGTTGAGAACTCACTCCAAAAGTGATGTGAACATTACTATGCTGAATCCACATGTTCTAAAATTTGAAAGGAGAGAAATTCTTTAATATATTATAATTATCTTTAATAGAAACCAAAATAGGAGCATGATTAAACAATGTTCTGCTTAAATGATCTATATAAGTAATAGGTCATTGAGTAATCCAATGAGTATTAAAAAGAATTTGATCTAACCTTTTGCCAAAGTCTGGAGTTTTACAAAGTATAATTAGAAGCCTTAAAACCAATATCAATCAAATTACAATCAAGGATCATATTGCAAAATTCTTTGATGGAATGAATATTAGGAGAGCAACCAACACATTGTTTAGAAAAGAATAAAATAATGTTGAAATCCCCTCCAGCTAACTAAGGTTTATTGACAGATGTAGCAAAATTCCTCAAATTATCTCAAAGAAGATTTCTACCAGATCTAGTACAAGATGCATAAATAAAAGAGCCCAAAACACAATAATCACCTTAAGAGAATTGAGTGTTGACTACCTATTGAAAATCATCAAGAATAGAAATATCAACAAAATTATTCCAAAACATCAAATCTTATTACTAACATTAGAGGAAAAATTATTGAAACTGATCATTCTAGCAACATGGTTAATTTTATTAGCATGAATAAGAGGCTCTAGAATAATAAGTAAAGAAATATATAAACTCTACAAAGATTTCTAATACAGTTATGAATAGAGAGAGTACCGATCCCTCTAACATTCCAAACAAAAAAATTAAACATAAGGAAATAAAATGGGGTTAAGAAAAGGTTGGTTAGAAGAGAGGGAGGTCAACAAATCCTGTATTTTTTTTACAATTTGGGAGGGAAATGTTTAACATTATTTCTCTTATTAGCATGATAAGTTTGGAAACCATTTTTTTCCCATATAATCATCATCTGAGAAGGATTTAGCAACATTGATCACAGATTTAGGAGAAGTCTCCTGTATAGAAGTGAGTTCTCCTTCTTCCAAGATATTAGAAATTCTTAAAGAAAAATGAGCACTAGGTATAGGAATAGAGGGAGCAGAAATATATTTATTAAGAAGGAAAGTGTGAACACCCAGCCCTTCCTCTTCAATACAAAAATTATTAGACAAAACCAAATCTTTTTGAGAATTTAAATCATCCTGAACTTGAAAATTAGAATTTGGTTATACAACTTAATTATCATGAGGAACCAAAACAATATTCTCCATAGAATTGAATGATGCATAACATTAATATCCACATTAATATTTTCAATTAAAGCTTCATTTTCATCAATCAAAGCGAGCAAGGATGTAAAGATCGAATCATAGGAAATAGAATCGTCATCCAAAATTTTAGAAAAAACTATTATTGTCTACATTAGAAGCCTTCAATTGCACAAAAGAGGTAATTAGTAAAATAACCTTATTAGGAACATTCAAAAAATTCTTTTTTTTTTGAAGTAGCTGTTTGATATTTAACAATGGGTTAGGAATAAAGTTTCTTAATAGGATTTTCTTTTTAGGTGAGGATGAAGAATAAAACATTTAAAATTATCGTACATGTGGAATTTGCAGTGAGAACAAAAGATAGGAAAATTTTCAAATTCAATTCTTGGCATGTAACTATAATTCTCAGATGCTAACCAGATTTCTTTTGGGTGTTTCTTGGTAATGTCTAATTCAACAAGGATTCAAGCCACTAAAGGATGAGATTTTGTATTCATTGCTTGATCAATTTGCAATGGTCAACCAACTAAAGCACCCATACAAAAATGAATTAATGATTAATGAAATAAATTTGCATATTGTGGAGAGAAATCCAAAGTGAAATGATTGGGCATTATGGTTTAGGGTTTAGGGTAAGGGTTTAGGTTTTAAGGTTTAGGTTTTAAGGTTAAGGTTTAGAGCTTAGAGTTTAGGGTTTAGTGTTCAGGCTTTAGGGTTTAGGGTTTCTAGGGTTTAGGGTTTAGGGTTTGTTTTAAGGATTAGTTTTAAGATTTGTGGGTTTTAGGATTTAGGTCATGCTTTAGGTTTTGTGTTTTGTTTAGGGTCTGAGTAGGCCTGGGTTTGGGTTTAGCATTTAGGGTTTTAGTAGATTTAGGTTTGGGGTAGGGCCCAAGATTTAGTAGGGCTTGGGTTTAGAGGTAGGAGTGAGTGAGTAGAGTTTTGGGGTGGTTATGGTAGGTAGGGTTTAGAATTTTACGTTTTTTTTGGGTTAGTTTAGGGTTTTAAATTTTTTTTAGTAAACCGAATTAATTTATTTACTTTAGTTTTTTATTTATTTAATATTTTAATTTATTTTTATTTAGTTTATTTTTATTTTATTTAGTTGTTTATTTATTTAAAGTTTATTTATTTGTAGTTATTTTATTTTTTATTTAAGTTTAGGTTTAGTTTAGGTTTATTTTATTTTTATTATTTTAATTTTATTTTTTATTTTAGATTTAGGTTTATTTTATTTTTATTTTATTTTATTTAGTCTTTTATTTTAGGTTTATTTTATTTTAATTTAGTTTATGTTTTTATTTATTTTATTTTAGTTTAATTTTATGATTATTTTTTTATTTTAGTTTAGTTTAGATTTAGGTTTTATTTTATGTTTTATTTATTTTTATTTTATTTTATTTAGATTTAAGTTTTTTATTTATTTTATTTTATTTTATTTAGGTTTGAGTAGGGTTTAGGTTTTGGTTTGGTGAGTTTAGGGTTTAGGTTTTAGGGTTTCATATTTATGGTTTAGGGATAACATTTAGGGTTTAGTGTTTAGGGTTTAGGATTTTTTTATTTAGGGTTTAGTGTTTTGAGTGGGTGGGTTTAGGGTTTAGGTTTGTGGGTTTATGTTTTAGTTTAAGATTTGAGGTTTTGTGTTTATGGTTTTATTAATAGAGAACAAATTGATTTAACATTTCTTCTTTCATTTCAACAACCAAGTAGCACACCAAGTTTTTTAAGACAGAAGCTATGACATAGATAAAAAATGAGCATACATAGAGCAAATCAAAAACCCTAGATAAATAGAACAGTCTCTATTATAAAGACACAGTTCCATAAGCAACAGATCGGATTAGCAGTTCTTCAGTTTCTCTAGTTCCCATCAGAATCACCCTTTCCTCTAGAGTAGCGAGATCTGCCATCAAATCCCTGATCTCTCCTTCCGCCACCACCACGGATGTAACCTTCGTCGCTCCTCCCGCCTCCTTAACTTCTACCTCCATATCTACCAGCACCTCTAGATCCCCCACCACCACTATGATAAACACTACCCACCTCCACCATGAGATCCATTTGGATGGTGAGGTTCTGATTGGTTCCCACCATTCTTGGGTGTTTAGTTATTTTGTGGTTTCAATTTACTTTTTAATTTATTTAGTTACTTTAAGTTTTTGTTTAGGGTTTAGGGTGGGGTAGTTGGGTCAGGAGGTCTAGAGGGTTTAGGTGTAGGTTGGGTGTTGTGGTATGATTTGTGGTGTGGGTCAGGCTTAGGTCAGTAGGGTCAGGTTTAGGTTTAAGGTAGTGTAGGTTTAGGGAGGGTTTAGGTCACTAATGGTTTAGGCTGATTAGGGTTAGAGAGTGGCCTGGGGTGGATTTGAGGTGGTCTGGGGTTCGGTGTTTAAGGTTTAGGGTTTAGGGTTTAGGGTTTAGGTGTAGATTTTGGGTTTAGGTTTAGGATGTGGTGTTGGTTGAGTTTAGTTAGGGATTTAGTAGTTTAGGTTTGTGGTTTAGGTTTAGGTTGGGTTTATTTATGTTTTTTTTTAAATTTAAGTCACAATAGTTTAGGTTTATTTAGTTTATTATTTTTTACTTATTTTAGTTTATTTTATTTTATTATTTAGGTTTATTTTTATTTCTATTTAGTTTAGTTTATTTATTTTAGGTTTATTTATTTTAGTATAATTTGATTTTTATTTTATATTTTAGGTTTAGTTTGATATTTTTAGGTTTAAGTTTTGTTTTTATTTTAATCTTTTAGGTTTAGGTTTTATGTTTCTATTTTATTTATTTTTGTGTTTTATTTTTAGTTTAGGTTTAGGTTTAAGTTTAGTTTTTTTTTAATTTTATTTTATTTTATTTACTTTAGGTTTAGGTTTAGGTTTTATTTATTTTATGTTTAGGTTTAAGTTTTATTTATTTTAGTTTAGGTTTATTTTATTTTGATTATTTTATTTTTATTTTAGGTTTAGGTTTTTCTTTAGTTTAGGGTTTAGGTTTTCTTTTTTTATTTATTTTTAGATTTATTTTTTATGTTTAGCTTTTTATTTAGTTTTATTTTATTTTAGGTTTATTTTATTTTATTTTACGTTTAGTTTTCATTTTATTTAGTTTTTTTTTAGGTTTATTTTATTTTTTAGTTAAGTTTAGGTTTTTATTTATTTTATTTTATTTTAGATTTTATTTTTATTTTTAGGTTTAGGTTTAGGTTTTTATTTTATTTTATTTTATTTTATTTTCTTTAGGTTTAGGTTTTTTAATTTAAGTTCTTTTTAGGTTTTATTTAGTTTAAATTTATATTTTTCAGTTTTTAGGGTTTAGGGTTTAGGGTTTAGGATTTAGGGTTGTAGGTTTTAGTGTTTAGGGTTTAGCATTTTAAGGTTTAGGGTTTTAGGGTTTACTATTGGGTTTAGGGTTTAGGTTTTGGGGTCAGGGTTTAGGGTTTACTATTTAGGGTTTAGGTTTTTGGTTTAGGATTTAAGATTTAGTATAGGGTTTAAGGTTTTTTTTAATAGAAAACAAAGTCAGATTCAACATTTCTTCTTTTCGATTTCATCAACCAAGTAGCACCCCATGTTTTCTAAGACACAAGTGATGACATCGATCAAAAATGAGCACCCATAGAGTAAATCAAAAATTCTAGGTAAGTAGGATTGTCTCTACTGTAAAGACGCATTTCCATAAGTAGTAGATCAAATTGGTCTTTCTTTAGTTTCTCGAGTTCACATCAGAACTTTGCCCACTTCTCGAGTAGTAAGATCCACCATCGTATCCCCAACCTCTCCCTCCACTACCACCATGGCTGTGAGTTTTATCGCTCCTCCTGCCTCAATAATAACCACTACTCCGACCACCACCGCCATATCCACCAGCACCTCCAGATCCCCCTACACCCCTTTGAAAATTGCCACCTCTACCTTCGCCTCCACCTCTAGATCTAGACTGAGCCTAGTTGATGGTGATCTTCCTACTGTCAAGGTTTTACCCATTATGAGGGTTTAGGGTTTAGGGTTTAGAGTTGTACGTTCTAGGGTTTATGGTTTATGGTTTAGGATTTAGGGTTTAAGGTGTTTAGGGTTTGTGGTTTAGGATTTAGGGTTTAGGATTTGGGATTTAGGGTTTAGGTTTAGGATTTAGATTTAGGTTTTGGGTTTAGGGTTTAGGGTTTAGAGTTGTAGTTTGGAGTAAGCTGGTTTAGGGTTTAGGTTAGTTTTGGGCAAGGTTTAGGTTTAGGGTTTAGATGGGGGTTTTGGGTTTTTTGAAATTAAACCAAGGTTTAGTTCATTTAGTTTATTTAGTTTATTTTTTTAGGTTTATTTAGTATAGTTTAAGTTTGTTATTTTGTTTATCCAGAAAGTTTAGGTTTATTTTTAGTTGAGTTTTATTTCATTTTATTTTTAGGTTAATGTTTTATTTTTTTTATTTTTAGATTTAGGTTTAGGTTTTTATTTTATTTTTTTTAGGTTTAGTATTTAGGTTTTTATTTTAGGTTTATTTTTGGTTTTATTTATTAGTTTATGTTTCAGTTTATTTAATTTATTTTATTTTATTTAGTTTAGGTTTAGGTTTAGGTTTAATTTATTTTAGGTTTATCTTATTTTAGTTTAGGTTTAGGTTTATTTTATTTTTATTTTTAGGTTTATGTTTTTTTTAAGTTTAGGGTTTAGGTTATTCTTTAATCCATTTTAAGGTTTATTTTAGGTTTAGGTTTTATTTAGTTTTTATTTTATTATATTTTTAGTTTTATTTTATTTTGGTTTTAATTTAGTTTAGTTTTATTTATTTTATTTTAATTTATTTTTTTATTTTTTATTTTATTTTATTTTAGGCATAGGTTTAGATTTTAGTTTAGGCTTATTATTTTCTTTAATCATTTAGGTTTAGCTCATTTATTTATTTTATTTTTAGGTCTTTATTTAGCTTAGATTCTCCTTGTGGCCTAGGTGCAGTGGCCCATGGCCCACTCACTGCCACATGTTTTAAGGCCCAGTAGGGCCCTGGTCCGGGTCAGGGTTAGGGCTCAGGATCAGGGCTCAGGGCTCAGCCTCTAGCCCATGGCCTGAGGTCTTGCCTGTGGGCTAGGCTAGGATCAGTCCAGGGCCTAGCCCAGCCTGTGGCCTGTGGCTCCAGGCCTGCCAGGTTCAGCTAGGTCTTTAGGCCTTTGACTAGGCCATGGCCTAGAGCCCAGGGCCTTCCAACCAGGCTCAGGCCCAGGGCCAAGGCCCAAAGCCTAGGCCTAGATAGCCTGGGCTCAGGCCCAGGCCTGGTGGCCCAGTGATCAGCTCAGTCAGTGGCCTGCTTTTAGGGCACTGCCATTAGGTCAGGGTTTTAGGTCTTAGGTCTTTGGGGTTTAGGGTTTAGGTCAGTGGTTTTATAGGTTCATTTGTGGTATGGTTTGTTCAAGGATTTAAGTTTAGAGTTTAGGTTTAGGGTTTATAGAATTTATGGTTTGGTTTTAAGGTTTAGATCTGTGGTTTAGGGTTTATGTTTTTAAAATTAAGCAAACCCAGTTTGTTTATTTATCTTTTATTTTTTTTTATTTATTTTAGTTTATTTTTTTTTGATTTTATTTAGTGTATTTTTTTATTTTATTTAGTTAGTTTATATTTATTTTAGTTTAGTTTTCATTTTAGTTTATTTTTTAAGTTTTTTTAGGTTTATGTTTATTTTTTAGTTTAGTTTTATTTTTATTTTCTTTTTTTATGTTTAGGTTTAGGTTTAGGTTCTTTTTTTTAGGTTTAGTTTATTTTGTTTATTTTAGTTTCAAACCCCAAGTCTATGATCCAATTGTGATCATGATGTTTCTTCCATCAGTCCCATTATTAGGGTTTAGGTTTATGTTTGTAGAGTTTAGCATTCTTTCTTAAATTTTATTTACTACTTTAGCCTTGGCTTTAGAGGTTAGGGTCAGTGGGCTCAGGGTTTAGGGTCAGGGTCAGGGTCATGGTCTAGGGTAGTGTAGGATTAGGGTTTAGGGTAGTGTCAGCATTTTATGGTAGGGGTTTAGGGCAAGTAGGTTTAGGGTTTTAGGTTTGGTTTTAGGCCAGAGTTTAGGATTTTACTTTAGGTTTTAAAACATTAAGTAAACCCTGGTAGGTTTACTTACTCATTTATATTTATTTATTTATTTTATTTTTTATTTTATTTATTTAGTTTTATTTATTTTAGGTTTATTTATAGTAGTTTTATTTTATTTATTTTTTTTATTTTAGGTATTTTGTTGAGCTCTTTATTTTATTTTTTATTTTAGGTTTTATTTTATTATGTTTAGGTTTATTTTATTTTATTTTTAGGTCCATTTTAAGTTTATTTTAAGTTTTTTTTTTAGCTTTAGTGGATTTTTTTAGCTCTTTATTTTATTTAGTTTAGGTTTATGTTTATTTACTTTTAAGTTTAGGTTTATTTATTAGTTAGTATTTTATTTTTTATTTTAGGTTTAGGTTATTTTTATTTTAGGGTTTTATTTATTTTTTTATTTTGAGGTTTATTTTTTATTTAGTTTTATTTTATTTTATTTTTATTTATTTAGTTTTATTTTATTAAGATTATTTACCCTTAGGTTTATTTTATTTTTAGTTTAATTTTGGTTTCTTTATTTTATTTTTATTTTAATTTTAATGTAGTTATTATTTATTTTTATTTTAAGCTCAGTTATCATATTATTTATTAGCACAATAATTTAAGTTTGTGGTTAGTGTTGGGTAGAGGGTTTAGGGTTTAGAGCCCAGGATTTGGGTTATGCCTGGGCTCAGGTCTTGTGAGCCCAGGTGGTTGTGGTTGTGGTTAGTTTGTGGCCTGGGGCTCAGTCAGCTTATATCAGTAGTTAGGGTCAGGCCCAGCCTAGGGTAGAGTCATTAGAGTCAGTCATGGTCCAGTGGGCTCAGGTTGTAGCCTGTGGGTCAGTGTCAGGTTGCCTGTGGCCTGGGATGATCAGGTCAGTGGCTCAGAGCCTCCTAGGGCCTGTGGCCCAGGGTTGGTAGGGTCAGGGTGGCCCAGGGTTGTCCCATGGTGGGCTTGGGGCTCAGTGGTAGGGCCCATGATAGTTTAGTTTATGGTTTTAAGCAAACCAAGAGGTATTATTAGTTTAGTTGATTTATTATTTATTTTACATTTTATTTTATTTTATTTAGTTTGGTTTATTTATTTAAGTATATTTATTTAGTAGATTTATTTAGTCATTTTAGGTTTAAGTAGGGTTATGTTTATTTTTTGTTTATTTTATTTTACTTTGGTAGGTTTTATTTTTAATTAGTTAGGTTTTATTGTCTATTTTTTAGGTTATTTTTTTTTTTTAGTTTAGTGTTTATTTTTAGTTAATTTATTTTATTTAGTAAGGGTTTAGGTTTAGTATATTAGGTTTATAGCTTTATTTTATCTAGATTAGTTTATCTTTAGTTTTATGTTTATGTTTAATTAGTTTATTTATTTAGATTTTATTCTTTTTTTTAGTTAGGTTGCATTTTATTTTATTTTCTTTACTTTAGTTTACATTTATTTAGTTTTATTTTATTTATTTTATATTTATTTTATTTTACATTTATTTAATTTTAGGTTAAATTTAGGTTTATTTTATTTTTTAGTTAAGTTTATGTTTTATTCTTTATTTTAGTTTAGTTTTATTTTATTTTATTTTATTTTACCATAAGGTTTAGGCTTTATCTTTTTATTTATTTTATTTTTTTATTTAGTCATTTATTTTATAGGTTTATTTATTTTAAATTTAGGTTTTTAGATTTTAGTTTAGGGTTCAGGGCTCAGTCCAATGCCTAGTGTTTAGTTGGCCTAGGGTTAGTTTAAGGTTTAGGGTCACATGGCTTAGGTCAGTGGCCTGGGGTTTAGCTTTATTTGAGGGTCAGGCATAGGCTCAGGTCAGCTCTTGGTCCGTGGCTTTAAGGCCTATACTTTGTGTGGTTGGGGTTTAGGGTTTTTTGTGGCATGTGGTACAGCCAGTGGTAGGGTGATTTGGATTTAGGGTTAGTTTAGGGCTTCATGATTTAGGGTTTAGGATTTTAAAAAATTCAAACCCCAGATTTTAGTTTATTAAGTTTATTTTTATTTATTTTAGTTTATTTTATTTTATATTTTATTTAATATTATTTTTATTTTAGTTTATTTATTTTGCTTTGGTTTTATTTTAAATTTTTAGGTTTAGGTTTATTTTAGTTGAGTTTTATTTTTATTTTTTTTTTTTAGGTTTATTTTTAGTTTAGGTTTAGTTTTCTTTATTTTTTAGGTTTTAGGTTTTATTTTATTATATTAGGTTTTTTTTAAGTTTATTTATTTTAGATTATTTTATTTTATTTAGTTTAGGTTTAGGATTAGATTATTTTAGGTTTAGTTTAAGTTTAATTATTTTAGTTTAGGTTTAGATTTATTTTATTTTATTTATTTTAGGTTTTTTTTAAATTTAGGGATAAGGTTTTATTTATTTATTTCTAGGATAATTTTAGGTTTAGGTTTTTATTTATTTTTCTTTATCTTATTTGATGTTTATTTTAATTTTTTTTTAGTTTGCCTTTTTATTTCATTTTAGTTTTATTTTATTATTTTTTATTTTTTTTACTTCAGGTTTTATTATTTTATTTTCTATTTATATTTTTATTTTATTTTATTTTACATTTTATTTAGGTTTTTAGGGTTTAGGGTTTTAGTTTGTGGGTTTTATTTTATTTTATTTAGGTTTTGTGTTTCTGGGCTTTTATTTTGATTTTATAATGCTTCAGTTTTTAGCCTTTTGGGCCTTTTAGGGTTTGGGGCTTCAGGGTTTGTGGATTTT